>JACGAQ010000304.1:0-180830 GCA_014119065.1 Orius insidiosus | reverse complement strand
ATACGCGGTTTTCTATATGGATAGCGTTTTGATAGAAGGTGGTCAAATATTTGTCGAGAATGGCTTGTTGAGGGAAACGCTCTTCTTCTGAAAATTCGATTACCAAGAGGTCATTCCCTCGGGAGTTTTGTTCCGGCCGTTGTTCACTCTTGGAAAAACTAAAATGGGCTTATCCACCCCTACATACGTTCCTCCTTTGACAATTAGGCCTTCAAATTCTGCCGGGTAATTCCCTGTTTCGTCTTTATCTCCTTCTTTTTTTTCTCTCCTCTAAATTTTTTTTTCGACGTAGGTATTTTTCTTATTCGTTCCGGTGTGATTCCACGGCCCATTTAATGCGATGATCCGGACCTTTTTCGCTTCTCCCCTCCTAATTAAACAACCTTTCGAAAGTCAACAATCCATTTACGCGACTCTTTGTTTTGATGAGGCGTGACTAAGAATAAAGATTTCCCTTATTTCCTCCCCTTTAAGCCGCAGAAAGCTAATTTCTTTTATATCCATGGGCAAACATTAATAATTTTTTTCTCTGTATTCCACTGATCCCGTTTTCCGAATATCGGGAGGAATAGACGGCGCATATAGGCCAAATCGCAAAACACGAAAAAGATGTTAAAACGCCCGAACATTTTGATTAAACGGGTGTTTCTACACCAGAAACCGGGTAAAGACATGTTTATTGCCTGAACGCCAATTAAAACGGGTGTTTCTACACCTAAAAATCAACAAAACGACCCAAAATCCGGTAAAAAATGTTTAACGCCAAAAACCTAATTAAACGGGTGTTTCTACACCAATAAATTGAGAAAAACGACCCAAAAACCGGTTAAAGTGTTGTTAACGCCTGTTAAACCCAAAATCCGGTAAAAAAGATGTTTAACGCCAAACACCTATTTAAACGGTGTTTCTACACCAATAAGAAAAACGACCCAAAAACCGGTAAAAGTGTTGTTTAACGCCTGTTAACCTTAAGTCCGGTAAAAAAAGATGTTTAACGCCAAACACCTAATTAAACGGGTGTTTCTACACCAATAAGAAAAACCCAAAAACCGGTAAAAGTGTTGTTTAACGCCTGTTAAACCCAAAATCCGGTAAAAAAGATGTTTAACGACAAACACCTGATTAAACGGGTGCTTCTACACCAATAAATTAAGAAAAACGACCCAAAAACCGGTAAAAGTGTTGTTTAACGCCTGGACAAGTTATTAAACAGGTGTTCTACACCAGAAATCAACAAAATCGACCCAAAACCCGGTAAAACAGATGTTTAACGCCAAACACCTGATTAAACGGGTGTTTCTACATCAATAAATTGAAGAAAATGACCCAAAACCGGTAAAAGAGATGTTAAAATTTCCAAACATTTGATTAAACCGGTGTTTTTACACCAGAAAATCGACGAAAACGACCCAAAAACCGGTAAGCGAGATGTTTAACGCCTGGACAACTGATTAAACGGGTGTTTCTACACCAGAAAATCAACAAAAACAACCCAAAACCGGTGAAGAGATGTTTAACTCCTTGGCAACTGATTAAACAGGTGTTTCTACACCAAAATCAACCAAACGACCCAAAAACCGGTAAAAGTGTTGTTTAACACTCAGTTATTAAAGGACAAGTTATTAAACAGGTGTTTCTACACCAGGAAATCAACAAAATCGACCCAAAACCCGGTAAAACAGATGTTTAACGCCAACACCTGATTAAACGGGTGTTTCTACATCAATAAATTGAAGAAATGACCCAAAAACCGGTAAAAGAGATGTTAAAATTTCCAAACATTTGATTAAACCGGTTTTTACACCAGAAAATCGACGAAAACGACCCAAAAACCGGTAAGCGAGATGTTTAACGCCTGGACAACTGATTAAACGGGTGTTTCTACACCAGAAAATCAACAAAACAACCCAAAAACCGGTAAAAGAGATGTTTAACTCCTTGGCAACTGATTAAACAGGTGTTTCTACACCAGAAAATCAACCAACACGACCCAGAAACCGGTAAAAAAAAGATGTTAAAACTTCCGATCATTTGATTATACTGGTGTTTCTATATCAGAATATCAACGAAAACGACCCAAAACCCGGTAAAAAAGATGTTTATCGCCCGACCACCTGATTAAACAGATTTTCCTTGACCAGAAAATCAACAAATCTTAAAAATTCTCGAGGACCACTGTGTGTAAAATGATCCAAAAAATCATTTCCTCCGGGTGGATCCGGGTCATCCCGAAATGATATCTTGAGTTTGAAATATTTCGGTATCTCCTTAATAATTTGGTGGTTGGGCCCTAACTATGCAAAATACAAAATCGATAGGGAAGGATTTCTGCGTAATTTTAGCTGAAGGTTTAATATTGATGATATTTTATTAATAATATTGCTTTGAGAAAACGTTTATAGTTTATAACTTAAATAGGCTTTAATAACAATTTAAAGTATTTAGAAAGTTTCTCATAAAGTCCCTTGATTCCATTAATTTTCTCCAATCTAGAGAATTGACCTAATCAAATTATCTTCTTTTTTTTTTCTTTTTCCCCCACATGTGATAAAAGATAATCTCGTTATGTCGCTGAAATAAATTGGCCTGAACTGATCCTCGTTTTCCACCTTTTCTTCGGGGAGAATCTCGGATGTCCGCTTGAACGGTGGGATAATAAAGAGTGTGTTGATAGGTGTGTTGATCCAGCATGCCTCTAGGATGTTTGGGATATAAGACCCCCTCAGAACCGCCCACCCCCTCGCGCTCTTTCAACCTCCTTTTCACTGTTTTTCTCCTTTTCCCCAACCGACGTATACACCGAGTACAAATGTTTATAAAAGGTCCTGTTTGTTTATCGCCTCACGTTCTACATCCAAAATATAAATCAAGAAAATTACCTATCGTTAAATCCTATTTATTTTGTCCCCCAGTATTTAACAATCTGTTAGTTTACCTTAAGTTAAAAAAAAACCGTATGACAACTCCTTTGTAACAATATTTCCGAAACACGCTATCCCAAACTTAATTTTCATTAGGGCATATTCGGTTCCCTTCCTCTTTTTTTTTTATTTCACCCCTTCTGTAATCCAATCTGGAAGTTAGTAAAATTGCTTTTACTTCATCACAAACTAAATCTCTAACTTTCAATTGCCCAGAGGTCCCACATCTAACTTGTTTGCTTTGATAACTCGAAATTTCGAGGAAAAACGATTCTGATAGACAAATCGATTTTGAATTTTATCCCTATATTGTAATACCCTCCATATCCGGTTTTGTGGGTCTTCATTTTTTTCTCATCCTGAGGCATCAATTCTTTTTATAATGACGTGGGTCATATTACAGGTTCATTAAAAAAGTGATATTTTTTTACGTTATTAAAATTTTCTTTTTTGTTACTAAATTATGAGAGTAAAAAATTGATTTTTTTTAACCGTTATAGTTTTAGGTTTTATAGGCGACATTTATCGGGGGCCCGTCGGTAGAAGCCACAAGACAAGGAAGAAAGTGAAGCCTCTCCTTTAAATTATTCACGGGCCCCTCCGGCTCCCATGGTTTATAAATCGGGAAGGGAAGGAAGGAGACAGTCGTCCTATTTGGCAAATTGCTTTGAAATATCACTTTAACCCGCTTCCTACGTGCCCGCTATTCATTTCGAAAAATTTATACTATCCCCACAATTTTTATAGGTTATTAAAAAAAACGCGTCTCCTAGCGACGTAAGGTTTGCCTTTGAGAAGGGTGAGACGAAGATCTAAAGAAAGAAAGGTTCAAGAACATTAGAATAATTTAGTTTTCTCCCCTCTAAATATTGATATTATAATTTTTATTGCGTACGTATTCCGCAAGAAACTTGATTTTACTATTAACCAATAATGGAGGAAGAATGACTTTGATAACGGGTATCTCACGACGCGTTTCGGCTTAAAAAGCCTCGTCAGGTGAGCTATTCTCTCTACCACAAACATTCTTCTTTTCACTGTGAAAACTATCTCCGAGAGGTTTAGTAGACATAGCGGGAAGCTGGAAACAAACCGTTTCCCGGAAGCTCACCGCCGCCACCGTTCTCTAAGAGATAGAGCCACTCACCACCTCATTATTGTTTTTTTTTTTTTTTTTTTTATTGGTTGCTGTCATGGCACTACATTGTTGATATTATAATTTTTATTGCGTATGTATTCCGCAAGAAGATTGATTTTACTAATAACCAATAATGGAGGAAGAATGACTGTGATAACGGGTATCTCACGCTTCCGGGAAACGGTTTGTTTCCAGCTTCCCGCTGTGTCTACTAAACCTCTCGGAGATAGGGTCACAGTGAAAAGAAGAATTTTTGTGATTGAGGGAATAGCTCACCTGACGAGGCTTTTTAAGCCGAAACGCGTCGTGAGATACCCTCTAAAGATTCTACCGTACGCGTCACCCCTCTCAAATGGCAAAACTTACGCCCTATTTTCAATCTTATTTCGGAAAAAAGGTAAAATTCTTTATGGACTTCGCCGGGTTTGGAGGAAAACAAAAAATCTGATTAGTTGATGATTAAAATGAAGGGGAAATCAATACTTTCTGTTTAACGCCTTTCCTGAATTTCTTTTCAAGTTTTTTCCTCCTCCATTTTTACTACGCAGAAAGATTACTTTTGTTATTTTTTTTAATTTTCTCAATGTTCTTTTTTCTCTTTAAAAAGTAACATTTGAAATTGGGTTGTATCTTAATTTTTAATGTTTTCCGTTTGTTTCAGATGAAGGATGCGTGATTTAATCTACGGAACGAGTAAGTAATTAAACCACGAAAATTAACCAAGCACGGTAAATCTGGAATTAATTTTCTAAAAGGCATAAATGTTGATAGCCATAGTGGTTTGGGTAAAAGGGGTGAGTTGGATTTTCGAGTTTAACTGGCTGAGTTTAAACAGGGACATTATTCCGCTGCCTCCAGTGTTTCCACACTAAGAAAGATGTTTATAAATAGCGTATAAAGCGAATGATTATAAGCACAAAGACCGTAATCTCTTGTGTAGGTTATAGGATAACTTTGATATAATACCACTATAACGGCACGTGGGGTAATCTCGCCAACTTTGCGATGGAGTTCAAAGAGTCCCCTTTTTCCCCATGATATCTTGGTCCAATATCGATTATAAAAAAACTTTCAAAATTACAATTTTTTAAGGGAAAAAACCGATAAAAAATAGTTATTTGATATTTGTGAGTAAATTGCTTTTAAACATCGTGGGTTGTTTGATAGTAAACAACCGTCCGGAGCCAATGCATGAATAAAATCTTAAATATTGACCCTGGTCGGATAAACATGTGGACGAAATTCTCAATTTGAATGCAAAATCGTGATTAGACGTAAGGAAAATTCATGTAAATATTTTCTTTAGTCAAACTGTCTAATTTCCGAAGAATCTTTCTGTTTACCACGCATGCTTTGAAATATTAAAAAGGTAGTGGAAGATAAATTATGTGGATAAATGTGGAATTATGAATACTCTTGACAGTTTCTCATTACCTGGAACGAGAAACTGTCGCGGTTTTAACTCATTCGCTTGCCCTAGCACCGTAAACCCTGGGAAACCCCTTTATCCCGGTGTCAATCGATACCTTGATATCTTCCACAGAGACTAAAATCTCAAAACCGCCACCATCCGTAATTGGAAATTTTAATAAATTCTTTGAAGTTTGATAGATTTGCTAGAAATTTTTTTTATTAAATAACTTTTCTGGCTTAAAAAACCTGTATGCCTCACTTTAGTTAGGGTGTTTTCCTCGGTATTTGAACGAAAAAAAGTTCATTTTTCGGGTGTTTTCCTCGCTCTTTTCGGGGAGAACGCCGTCAACTCATTGCAAAGCCTAAAACCTAAAGCAGTTGAACATAAAAAAAATCTGCATTTCGACATAAAAAATCTGTAGTTCACCTTAATGCGTTTTATTAATTAGGGTGCTCAACGCTCAAACGTCCGTTCAAATATGATGCCGATTGCTCAGTAGCCCGACAAAAAGGGTGTTAACCAGCTAAAAAAGGTGTTTTTTCACCAAAAGCCATTGATTAGGGTGTTTTCCTCGGTTGTTGGGCGAAAAAAAGTCCAGTTTTTGGGTGTTTTCCTCGCTCTTTTGGGGGAGAACACCGTTCAACATAACGCATTTCACCCTAAAGCAGTTAAACATAAAACATATGCATTTTGACATAAAAAATCTGTAGTTCACCTTAATGCGTTTAATTAATTAGTGTGCTCAACGCTCAATCGCCATTTCTTCTATATTGTTATATAGAAGGACCCTAAAATCGCCATAAAAAACACCCTAAAATCGGGTGAAAAGGGTTTCCCTCAAGCAAAAAAGTCTTAATGAACGCTAGAATATTTTGAAATGGTGTTTTTCGGCCAAAAAAGTCCCAAAAATTCGGTAAAAAGGGCGATCTTTGCTAAAATATGATGTTTAATGTTATACGTATAAAAGGAACACCCTAAAATTGGGTAAAAAGGGTTTCTATCAAGCAAAAAAGTTCTAAAAAACAATAAAATATTTCGAAATGGGGTTTCTCAGCCTAAAAAGTCCCAAAAATGCTGTAAAAAGGGCGATCATAACCAAAATAAGGTGTTTATTGTTATATTGAAGGACACTAAAATCGCCCTAAAAACACCCTAAAATTGGGCAAAAAGGGTTTCTCACAAGCAAAGAAGTCCAAAAAACACTAGAATATTTCGAAATGGGGTTTCTCAGCCAAAAAAGTCCCATAAATTCGGTAAAAAGGGCGATCTTAGCCAAAATATGATGTTATTGGCCAACAGTTATGTTATACGCATAGAAGGAAAACACCCGTAAACTCGGGAAAATGGCACACTCGGCCAAAATAATTGTTAAATAGGTGATTTCTCGGTTAATTTAGCGAAAGAATCCAGTAAAAAGGGGTTTTCTTGGTCGAAAGAAGTCGGAAAAGCCCAAAAACCTCGTTAAAAGGAGTTTCTTGGCCGGAAAAACGAGGAAATCGCGATACAACGGGAAAACAGAGGGGTTTTCCGTCGAAAAACCGTGTAAAACTTACAAGGTATTAAATAGTTAATAATTAGAATGTAGGCTGGCTTCTAAATCGATACAAAAAATTAACCTAGAAAGTTATAATGCCCGATCAATTTAAAAAAAAAAATTAGGTGGGGTATTTTTAAAAATGAAAAGTGAAGGGTGATTTTTTCCCCCCTCTCATACTCTAATAAATAAACAGAAGCCCACCTTGCCTGAGTCCCCGGAACGCGTCACATGCAAATTGAAAATATTTCACAAGAGGAGCCTCCACCCCCATCACATCCCAGCTCAACTCACCCGCCTCCCATACGCAAGATATTTACGACATCCCCGCCCCACTTTTATTTATTTAATAATGAATTCTAGTAGGATGATATGTGACTAAATACACGACCTCTAACTCATAATTTTACCCCGAAGGGACTACCTGATACCTCAAAATCTGATTTATAATTAAGTAGCGTGCATTACTAAAAACCACCTAAAACTCCTATAATTGTCGGTTGTTAAAATCCTAATTGCACCTTCTATCTTACGAGGAAAAACTGTTATTTTTTAAATAATGTGACATTTATTAAAGGAACACTACCTTTTAGGCATTACTCATATCCTGATTTTAATGGACAAATTATATGGGGTTTATAACCCTCTAATTTATGGCCGGAAACTTATAACTGCTTTAATAAATCAAATATGAAATGTATTCAAAAATTTATAGATGTCTTGCGAATTTAGGACTAATTAGGCACACCAAACAAAGGAGAAAATTAAGGATATTAAAACTACGCGGGAAACGCCGAAAAAGATGAATATTGGCTGAGGGTACCTAGAAAAACGCCCAAAAAGGAGATAAAAAGGGTGTTTTTGATCAAAAGGCCGAGTGCAAATAATGGGATTCTTTGGTAGAGGGGCTAAGGAAAAGATTTTCAAAATGATTTTTTAACATCAAAAAACCGAGAAAACGCCAGACATTTTTTAAAATGGAGGTTTATCGGTGGAGAGAGGTAGGCAAAGCACAAAACATTCTTTAAGAAGGGTGCATCTTGGCCGAAGAGCGAGAAAAACGCCGAAAAATTATAGCCGAAGAGATTTAATAGTTGTGGTTTCGACATAAAATTTTTCGTTTCAACATAACGCAGATGAACATAAAGGAAACTTTCATTTTAAAGAAATTGTCGTTTCGCCATAAACTTTTTCTATCGTATGGGCATAATAACTAGCACATCCTCGCGATAGGAAAAAAATTATCCCTCTTGTTTCATAAAACGAGCTAAACCTATTGGCTACCTGCTTTCTTTTCCTAGTTTATGGTGAGATGCTTTATGTTGAATAGCATTAGGTATAAAAAAAAGTGAAATTTATTGAAAAAGTCGTTTATGGCGAAACGCTTTATGTTGAAATGCATTACGTTAAAAATTTTCGAACTTTTGAGAACCTTATGTTTAATATTATGCCAAAACGAATTATGGTGAACTACAGACTTTTTATGTCGAAATGCAGATTTTTTTATCTTCAACTGCTTTAGGGTGAAATGCGTTGACGGTGTTCTCCCATTAAGACTTTTTTTGCTTGAGAAAACCCTTTTTACCCGATTTTAGGGTGTTTTCCTTCTATATAACAA
Organism: Orius insidiosus; assembly: GCA_014119065.1. NCBI lineage: Eukaryota > Metazoa > Arthropoda > Insecta > Hemiptera > Anthocoridae > Orius > Orius insidiosus. Next base: position 172,205 of record JACGAQ010000304.1, on the reverse strand, counting down.
TAAACATCACATTTTGGCTAAGATCGCCCTTTTTATCAAATTTTCGCGACTTTTTTTGGCCAGAAACCACATTTCGAAATATTCTAGCGTTTATCAAGACTTTTTTTGCTTGAGAGAAACCCTTTTACCCGATTTTAGGGCGTTCGGATCAGTCATTTTGCCACAAAAAAATTTTCCTCGATATTTTTTTGCTGATAAACAACATTTTTAGGCGCATTAAATTTAAATTTGTGCTGTTTAAACTTACTTGTGACAATTTATTTAGGATTTTTCACTTGTTATGGGGTTCAGATGTTGGGTTCTAATAAATTTTTGTTGAGACTTGAATAACCTACCACGTTGTAACTGGATTATTCAGATTACACCTACAATCCGTTAGCGATAGAAGCATTCTCCGCTTTTGAAGCCCCGGCGTTCGCAGGCTACAATATTAATTTCAAATTGAATTAATCATGGACCTAGGACGAAAAGCCGGAGGTAGAGAACGTTCCGCAAACATATTTACCTGTTTATGTAGATTACATTGAATCAATTTTCGCGATGCAAATGACACTCTAAGGCGAGAGGGTGGCCGGGTCAATTTATCATTGTTATTATGCAAGACGTTGAAGGGAGCCTGAGAAAAATAATAAATCTTCATCGTGGACCTAACATATTGAACATATCCTCAAGGCCCTTGAGATTTTTCCCGAAATATTAAAGCCCCTTTTCTTTCAATCTCTCACTTCTAATTTCTTTCAGCCTTTTTATTAAGTCGATAAAACTAAAAATATTCATCTTTATTTCTGATTTTTTTATGGATAGTGTGATCTATGATAGTTGTAAAAAGTTAAAAAAAAGAAAGATAAAAAAGGGAGTTTGGTCGGCATTCTTAAGTTTTACAGCAAAAGTTATCACGTGTCCGTCTCAGAGGGAAGACCCTTTACGACCCAAGACCAATAACGGCCAGAATCTTTTTGTTCCTAAGGCCGAATCCCAACTTCTCCATTGGGAAGTGATCTTAAAAATATAAATCCAAAAACAATGAAAATGATGTGAAAAATTACAGTGTTGACAAAAAATTTTTTTTATTAATTTTATTCAACTTGGTACTTAAATCTTTTATTACTTTTTTTTTAAGAGGGGCTTTTAGCAGTAAAAGTCTGTGGGTAGTTAGGCCAGGTCGAGGAGGGTTAAAGGGTGAAATTATAGCATAAACTTAGGGTTGTCAGGAATATACGCGCAGCCGCTTCTCTGATAACAGAAAACAGTTTTTAGCAATACTTGGAATTTTCATCATTTAAACGAAAAAAAAAGTTTCCTTAATTTTTAAAACTCTTTTTATAATAAAGAACCGATTAAAAATTAAACAATGGAAGTTTCAAGTGTTCTCACGAACCCTCTTTTTTATTCGGAATTTAGATGTCAATTAATAAATTTTCAACAAGGGCCGGTCACCCCCTAATTGTCAATTCAGAGCCAGCTAATGACTGAGAGACCGATTTTTTTTTTGTTCCATTCCACCCCCGTGTTCACATTCGCATCCCGCTGTATAAGTAACGGTCTCCGGCATACAGATGAGGGTCCTACTCTTATAAAATCATCAATTTTAAATCTTCATTCTTTATTAAAATGGGGGTTTTTTCACTGTTTTTTTGTAGGTACAAAAAAAGGGGTTCCCCATTAAAAATATCATCATTTTTACCTCAAAATAAACCAAAAATTACAAAATGATATGGGGGTAACTCGAAAAAACGTAGTTTCGAGATATTCGCATTTTAAAGTTTCGGTTTTTACGTATTTAAAGGGGAAAAAAGGCGAACTCAACATAAAAATTATATGGGTGTATTCATTAAGAGGTCTAGAATCTGAAAATGAAAAAAAACTGGAGGACCCTTCCCCAAAAACCCGACGTCGAGGGTATCACAATAACTTCTTTAAGGAAGTTAAAAAATTTGTCCGATGTCGAGTTCGCCCTTCGTACCCGGAGCGCCTCATATGTCAAAATTCTATTATTAGTCCGATCGAATGCAATTTATTTTATTTGTTCTTTTTAGTGCTTTCGAGATTTTCATCAGGGGAAAAAAATGATTCCGAAATTAATTTCCCTCAAGAAGTTTGATATCTGATCCAATAAAAATACAAATATTTTGAGTAGGTAAATAAATTGATTTTTTCGAAAATTTTGGGTAGATTTCGATTTTGATAGCTTAGAATTTAAAGTTGGGGAGAAAAAAGACGATTTGAGCGCTTAAAAAATTGTTAACATTTTAATTGAGGCGCTCCGGGTACGAAGGGCGAACTAGACATCGGAAAAAAAATTTTAACTTCCTTAAAGAAGTTATTGTGATACCCTCGACGTCGGGTTTTTGGGGAAGGGTCCTCCAGTTTTTTTTTTTTTTTTTTTTTCATTTTCAGATTCTAGACCTCTTGGTGAATACACCCATATAATTTTTATGTTGAGTTCGCCATTTTTTCCCCTTTAAATACGTAAAAACCGAAACTTTAAAATGCGAATAACTCGGAACTACGTTTTGTCGAGTTCGCCCTTCGTACCCGGAGCGCCTCAATTTTTATTGCGTCTAATATTCAGCAAAGGGTTTATTTTATAATCAAACAATTAACCATTAATAGAGGAAGAAATGACTGTGATAACGGGTATCTCACGACGCGTTTCGGCTTAAAAAGCCTCGTCAGGTGAGCTATTCCCTATCACCAAAAATTGTTTTTTAAATAAATAAATTGATACACTTGAAATTGAAACACAATAAAAATTGTTTTATTAAATCAATAATAGGTAGCTCATAAAGGGATGGGCCCAGTCTTTCGCCATATTGCCATGGCATTCTGTTTGAAATCCTTTGAAATTTTATTAATTTTAGAAATTATTCTGATAAAAAATTTGTGCTCCCCCTTGTACGGTTCAATATTCTAATTTGATTTATTCAAAATATTTTATCAATTTTTTTATTTGTTTTATTTGTATTTTTTTAATATTTTTGCTAGGAATAATTTTGATGTAAAAAGAAAAGAGTTGAAAGATGAAAGCTACGAAAGATGTATATTTTATGCAAATGACAGATGAAAAGAAGATGCTCTCATTTATATGTGTAGTTTTCTTTTGCACTCTCATATAACCTTTCAAAAATTACTCCTTTATTTAAATTGTTAAAATTTAGACAATTTAAACAAATAAGGATGTAATTTATGATGTTCTGGAAAATTTTTATGATAAGAAATAAATTTTTGGATTTTATATTATTAGATGAAGATATCAGTGAGAGGTATTGTGCGATGATGCTTGAAGTAGGTGAAAGCTTTATGGGACCCTAAAAAAAAAAGTATTTAGAATGATGGGTTGTAAATCTTGAAGTTTAGTGCTGTGCTGGACAGTTATAACTTGCAGTAAAAGTTGCGAAGGCCTCAAAAACAGGTCGTCACTTTAGAGTTTGACAACTTTGTCGAAGGGGCTGCGTTAAAGAAAGGTGATGATTACGTCGAGGTATAACGACTGGACAATAAGATGTTGAAGACCCTTCCCTTTAACAAGGAGAAGCTCGGTAGCGCTCCTGGGTGCTGTTAGGAAGTAACGGCCTGTCATAAAGTAATGGCCGCCTTCGGGTTAACGGCGGAAACTAAGCTTTCGCACAGTTGTTTTTGTTAAACTCCCAAAACCGTGAGTTTTCTAAATGGGGATTCGACTTCATCGGCTACAGCCTGCAACATCAACGAAAAAAGGTGGGGGTGGGAAAAGAGTGTTCTTTCCAAATGACTTTTTCTTAAATGCCTTTATAAGTCTTCGTAGGAATGCTTCTGACAAAATTCACTACATTCTTTAAAAACCTTGTTTTTTAAACACAAAAAAATTAACCTTTTATCTAATTTATTTAATTTTTACACATACTTAATGTAAATTCCTAGATTTTTTCACTCATTAGTAGCACCTAAAAGTCAAATTCTTCAGAAATAACCTAATTTATTACCCATAATATCTTGTTTTATTTATGTTTTTCATTTTAGATATAATTTTTTGTTGTTTAAAATCCCCAGGCATCTACCTAAAATGCTGAAAAATCATATTAAAATATACAGGGTGTTCCAACTGGAGTGGACTTATGGTTTTTTGTTCCAAGGTAGAAATAATGAGCCGTTTGGCCTACGGATGTGCCTCTCGTAATGGGTAGAAGTATGAAATTTCTCCCTACTAAAAAAAATTAATTAAAAAGTGGCAATTTTTTTACACCACGAATTCGTAAAAATATAAGGAGTAATTGGTGAAAATTTGGTGAAAATCGGATCAACGGTTCGGCAGCAGCGAATTTTTTAAAATTTCAAACAGACATATCTGTGCCATTTTTTTCAAAATTCACAAATCACCCTCGTTAGTTTCTTGTTCACCGACTAAAGAAATTTTGGTAAAAATTTGGTGAAAATCGGTTGAAAACTGTGGCCGTAAAGTGTTCCGGAAAAAAATGCTACGGACGGCCGGCCGGCACCACTGACAAAGTTGAGATCGGTAAAGATCAATATTCGAATTGAACCTTCGGGGTCTGGAAGACCCTTCCCCAACAACCCGACGTCGAGGGTATCACAATAACTTCATTTAAAATATCGAAGTTCTGGGACACCCTGTATACCAAAACCAAAATCTACCAAATGGAGTGGATTTCCTGTCCAAAAATAAGGGGGCTTAATTTTAACTTTTTTTTTGTAAATGTTTTGTCGTAAATTTGCTGGTCCACTCTAGTTGGAACACCCTCTTTAATTTTAGATTTTAAAAAAAATGCTATTTTACGCTTCTCTGCCCACGGACAGACGCGTTTGACCAAAAAGGAACAGTTTTCATAATTTTTACGGTAATCGGAGATTATTTATCGTCAATAGGGTTAAAAGGGTTCATCCTATTGTCTCAATAATTTGATTTGACAAAGACAAAAAAAATCGTTTGAACTTTATAATAGACGAACGTTTACAAAAAGTCTGCTTTCAACTTAAAAAGTTTCGTATTGCTAATTAGCCCGTTTGATGTCAGGTTAACTTTTAATTGAACATTCAACTTGTTTACAATGATACACGTTGAAGACTTAAAATCTATAAATTAGCTAACGAAGTTAAAAAAAACTTTAAAAGCTTTTGCCGTTTTTTTAAGAGGAAATGAAGGGTTAATGAAATTGTTTAGACAAAAATAGTTTGTTGGGGGAGAAAAAGGGTTCTCTATGTATTTCTGGTCGTTAATTCCGAGAGGCTTGAGAATAATGTTCTACACGGATAGGCAGACAATGTTACTTCCTGGTATGGGGACTCGAATATGAGGGGGCGTTCTATGTATAACGTATGTTCAGAGTCTCCCCCGTCATCGACAAAACACAAACAAGGAGAAAAACAACAATGCGGTTTTTTTCACATTTCAAAAACCAAACCTGGAGGTGTAGAATTACTTTTTTTTCAATACCGCAGACCAATTTCGTGATGACTCTTCTGAAAGAAAACGTATCAAAAAATTTTACGCTTCACTTCTTACACAAACATACTTTTTAAAAAAATTTCTGTGGTTTTTTTTCGGATAAATTATTGTTCTTATTATTTTTGAAAAAATACGACCACGCCATTTTAGTATTTTTCATCGTGACTGAGGAGACGTAAACAGCGAAAACCTTTTCGGTTTGTTTTGTTGAGATGATTTATATATTCAAATGAGATCCTTTCTCACGGAATCCCGCTTTTGTCCATCTTATTTGAGATATCAAAAGGGTTAACTGACCTCAGACCCTTTTTATGAAGACATTTGAATGTTTTTTAGCACACAAAAAATACCAAAAACCACTTTTACCGGGTTTGGGGTCGTTTTCGTTAATTTTTGGTGTAGAAACACCCGTTTAATCAGGTGTGCGGTCGTTAAACATCTCTTTTAACGGGTTTTGGGTCGTTTTCGTTAATTTTTGGTGTAGAAACACCAGTTTAATCTGGTGTGCGGGAGTTTAACATCTCTTTTACCGGGTTTTGGGTCGTTTTCGTCGATTTTCTGGTGTAGAAACTCCCATTTAATCAGGTGACCGGGCGTCAAACATCTCTTTTACCGGGTTTTGGGTCGTTTTCGTTAATTTTCGGTGTAGAAACACCCGTTTAATCAGGTGTGCGGGCGTCATTCATTTCTTTTCCGTGTTTTGGGTCGTTTTCTTCGATTCTCTGGTCTGTAAAAACCCGTTTTATCAGGCGTTTAGGCGTTGAACATCTCATTTACCGGGTTTATGGTCGTTTTCGTTGATTTTATGGGCTAGAAACCCCGGTGCTGGGGGGGTTTTAACATCTTTTTTTACCGTACCTTGTTTTCTGTAGTCTGTATTTCGTCTTCTTTTTGACCCTGCCTCCCTGAAAACCTGATTTTACTGTTTTCCTGTTCTTCCGCCCTTCTGAAATTTTGCACAGACCTTAATTGTGCAGTGTTGCCTGCTCTTTTTGAACATAAAAACAAGGCAACGGTGGAATAAACTTGACAAAATTTCGGAGGGGCCGGTACATAATACGGTTCCGCTCTTGAAGTTATTGTTAAAAGTGAGAAGGAAGCGAAAACGTTAGTATAAATTTATTGAATGTGCCTTCTGTTGGTCGGTGGAGGTTCCAGAGTTAGAGGGTAGTTTCTTCTGAAACATTAAAAGAAGAAAGAAGGGGGAGATGCGGTAGCTTCTTTTACACATAACTTGAAAAGGTAGAGGAAGCGAAGCGCGGAGATCCCCTCCTCTTTCACCCACGTCCGGATTCAAGTTTCCACCCGGATTTAGGTGCACCGTTAGGGGAAGAGGAAAAACCCGGTGTTGCCCTCCCGCGAGTTTGTTTTGGCCCTTTATTGTCGACCGTAAACAGAGCGGCAGGCCATTCGGAAAAGGGACTCTGTTTCTTGTATAATCCCGAAGGCCGGTCGCAATAAACGCAACCTACTCCGGAGTTCAAATATTAACAAGGAGTCTCCCACAGGGCGGGGAGGATTGACTGCAAGGTACTGGTGGGACCACTAAAAGCATTTCCGAAAAAAGGTCCACTCCCTTTCCCAGTCGTGGGACCTTCTCAATAATACATACGCGAGAAACGCGAGCTTTTTTTTATGCGAGATTCCATTCCATTCAAATCTGTGTTTTATTCAAGCGTCCGTGCATTTTTCGCATCACATTTTCCACGATACACCCATCCCCATTTTATTAACATTTTAATTTGTGTCAACCCCAAACAAATTTTAAATTCTTTTTAGCAAATTTTAAAACTTTTTTTCGGTTGATAAAGCCTATGGGGAAGGAAAGGAGAAGTACTTAGATGCTCCGATTAAAGCAATTTGGCAAACAAGGAACGGAAAGAGGCGCCTTTTCCCCGCCGACGGGTCATTTCCTCCCCCGGCAATTGTTACGATACTCAACAATTCTGAACATTCTGAGTACTCTCCTTTTGCTCGAGGCACACATAATTGCCCCGACCGTCTTTTTCTTACTTTTATTTCAAACGCGCTTTTAAGAAGGAGTTAATGACCCTCCGGCGAAATATGCAAAGAGGGTACTTTTATGTGCATCGCAAATAATTAAAACACCATGAGATCACGTGACCTCTTAAACAGTTTTCCTTTGAGGTGAGATGATTTTTGTTGCTTGAAGGGCAGCAAATCCTCAGCGTCCTTCAAATCGATCTATTTGCGTATAAAAAGCAAGATAAAAAAATGTTCGTACTCATGTTTGAACAAGAAAAAAAGGGTAGGGGACGGTGGTAACCATGTTTTGCTTAAGGGGTAACCAAGGGGGTCCGTCGATAACCGCTGTAATTTCCCCGGTCATTGAAGAAGTGCCTTATCACTTCCCTTATCGCTTCAACTCGGCCCTATTAGTCAACTTGTCAGAACAAGGCAACAATGAATATCGACCCTAACCTCTCTATGGGTACGTCGAACCTTTTTTACCCCTCGCAAATTAAACTCCGACGATATAATCCACGAATTTCAAGGAGCAATAAAATAAACAATTTTCGTACTGACAGGCTTAGGTGGGGTGATCACACCCCCATTTAAAAATTTAAATCAACAGGTTTTTTATTTTTGCTATCTCTTTTGACCTGGGGGTAGGGGACTCGGTTTACCGGTTTTTCGAAAGTTTTTCTCGATTATTAGACCGAAAAAACCCTTCGTCTCGATCATTAGACCGAAAAAATCCTTTTTATCGGTCATTAGACCGAAAAACCCTTTTTTATCGGTCATTAGACCGGAAAAACCACTTTTATCGGTCATTAGACCGAAAAAGCCCTTTTATCGGTCATTAGACCGAAAAAGCCCTTTTATGGGTCATTACACCGAAAAAAAAACCCTTTTTATCGGTCATTACACCGAAAAAACCCCTTTTTATCGGTCATTACACCGAAAAAAAAAAAACCCTTTTTATCGGTCATTACACCGAAAAAACCCTTTTCATCGGTCATTACACCGAAAAACCCCTTTTTATCGGTCATTACACCGAAAAAACCTTTATCGGTCATTACACCGAAAAACCCCTTTTTATCGTATTTTTAAGATTTTTTCCTCAGTTCGACGAAGAAACTCTTGTATCCACATTTTAACAGTTTTTGTGCCTGCCTCTTTCGACAAAAAAAAATTCTTCGATTTTTTGGGTTTTTCCGCGGTCATCAGGCCTTTAAACTCGTTTTTCCGGTCTATATGGTTCCTCAAAAAATTGTTTGTCTCCTTATTTATGGCAATTTCTTCGGTTTTCCGTCCGAGAAACCCTCTTTTATAGATTTTTGAGCGTTTTTCTCTGACTTTTAACTAAGAAAAAGACCCTTTTTACCGGTTTTTGGGTAGTTTTCGTTAATTTTTTGGTGTAGAAACACCCGTTTAATCAGGTTTGCGGGCGTTACATCTCTGTTAACGGGTTTTGGGTCGAGTTCGTTGATTTCTGGTGTAGAAACACCCTTTTCCGTCCGAGAAACTCTTTTATAGATTTTTGAGTGTTTTTCTCTAACTTTTAGCCAAGAAAAAGACCCTTTTTACCGGGTGTTGGGTAGTTTTCGTTAATTTTTGGTGTAGAAACACCCGTTTGATCAGGTCTGCGGGCGTTAAACATCTCTGTTAACGCGTTTTTTCTCTGACTTTAAGCTAAGAAAAAGACCCTTTTAGCAAGTTTTAGAACGTAGTACTCAGTATATCTGCCAATAAACATCATTTGGGCGCACTTTCAAAATTCGCACTCTTTTGGTGCTTCTCCACCTCCCAAATTTATTTTTTATCGTTAAATTGTCAAAGTCGGCTCGAGAAAACCTTTAGATATTAGTTTTGATATTAACCAAATCGTGCCTAACCGCTCGGAACGGCATGCATAATAGGGTCTCAATTTGAGGCCTCCAAGAAGGAGTTTATATTAAAACCGCAACTGTCGGACCCCTAGTCCGCTAATTCAGAAAACTTTTCAAACTCGAAAAGCGAGAGATTATCATCTCTAATTGTTTATATAATCCCCATATGCGCCTCTTGGGTATACTTTAAGAGAAAAAAATTTGACTTTCAAATCTTAATAATTAAACCTTGAAGAGAATGGACTGTCGCACAAATGAAATAATCACATTAATAAACCCGGGGGGAAATTCAGATGACCGACTTTCGAGGACTTCTACTTCCCTTTAATTAAAGACTTCCCAGAGAAAAATTGAGTCTTCTACCCCTTTTTCTTTCCACTTGGTGTCTCCCTACCCGAAAGTTTAATAAAACCTTCCAGTTTTTATTACATCTGTTTAAAGGATGAAACTAATATCGACTTGTGTAAGAAAAGAGCATTTTTTTAAAAAAATTCAATTGTCTCTGATTAAAATAGAATCCTTTAAATCAAAAACTGTTTTTTAGTAAAAGAGGCAATTTCTAGGCTTTTCACTACAATACCTTTCTTCGCGTGCGACCCTTTTAACGATAAGGAACTAATACAAAGATGGACTCTATCTAGGGGTATTTAGGCCCTTTAATCGAAGAGAGCCCTTTTCCATGTAAGAAAAAGAGGCATTTTTTTAAAAAAAAATTCAATTGTCTCTGATTAAAATAGAATCCTTTAAATCAAAAACTGTTTTTTTAGTAAAAGAGGCAATTTCTAGGCTTTCACTACAATACCTTTCTTCGCGTGCGACCCTTTTAACGATAAGGAACTAATACAAAGATGGACTCTATCTAGGGGTATTTAGGCCCTTTAATCGAAGAGAGCCCTTTTCCACCCTCTTTTTACCCTCGCTGTTTGATCTGAAACGTGAGAGGGTAGAGACGTTTGAACCGTCCCATTATTCAGCTCTTCTATACACTAAAGTGAGAGTACAAACGTTCTTCGCTACCTTTATATAGCCTCCCTTCATACCTTCCATTCAGAATTTTTTTTCTCTAAATTATCTGCGGCGAAACTAAACTCCATTTCTAAAATTACTTCTTAACACCTTTTAATTTTATCCTGGGTGGTCGAGGGTGAAAGATGTTCGTTGTTTTTAAGGGAGGTTTTTCGGGCTCCGGCAAACAACCCAAAACGTCCCCTCTGGAATGCCCAATAGAGGTCTTGATATTCGAAGGAAAAAGGATGCCCGAGATTCCCCTCAGGGTAAATATGCGAACCGCGACAAGCATGAGAATCATTATTTTTTTGACCCGATCAATCTGAGTCCGAAAAAAATTCCTTCGTAATACCATCTTGTAAATAAAATAAGGATTAGAGGAAAAAAGATAACGCAGCCAACATCAGTTTGAATTTTGTTCACGATCTATTTATACTAAAATAGTGAAAATGTTTTAATTTTTGTTTCTTCTTTTTATTTTTGACGAAATTAATCAAGACTGTCCATTTCTGCAGGTTAGTGTATTTTTAAAAATATGATTTACGTGAGTTAGTGGTCAAAGTCGATGACTCGCAGGGATTTTCCGTCCTTCTGAAAATTTCTATAAAATATATGTATTAATGAAGGATTCTTGGCGAAAAAAGGAGTAAAAAACTTCAAATTTTGGGGTATAAAGGGTGTTTTTTATTCAAAAACTTGGGAAAATGCTCGAAAATCTTTTCAAAACGGTTCCTTCTGTTCGTAAAATTGAGAATAATGATCATAAGTCCGGTAGTCTGGGGGTTTTCAGGCCCATTAAACCGAATAAAACGTACGATGGAGGGATAATAAGTACTAGTTTAAGGAGCATCCAACGAAAACTTCCTTTAAAAAAGTGAAAAATATAGAGGGGGAAGTATAAGCGGAGGGGGAGCATATAGGGGGGAAAGTATAACGGAGGGAACTATAAGGGAGGGGAAGTATAACGGAGGGGGAAGTTTTGTTTTTTTAACTGTTCCATTTTTTTTTTTTTTTTTTTTTAGAAAATTTTCTTTAAATTTCGCTTTTAGGTAGATTTTTTTTCCGAAAATTTTCTAAGTTTTTTTTTTCGAAAATTTTTTTAGTATCAAGGTAGAAATAATGGAACTTTTGCCCAAGAGAGGTCCCTCTCGTAAGGCGCGGAAGTATGAAATTTTCCCTACTATAATGATAATAATGGGGAAAAAAATGATAATTTTTTTACACCAAAATATCGTAAAAAATATAAGAGTTGGTGAAAATCTGACCTACGGTTCGGCCGCAGCGAATTTTTTAAAATTTCAAACAGACATATCTCCATTTTTTCGGAATTCAAAAATTTCCTTTGTTGCATTCTTAAGTAAATTTGTGTGAAAATTTGGCGAAAATCGGTTGAAAACTGTGGCCAAAAGTGTTCCGGAAAAAAATGCTACGGCCGGCCGGCACCACAGACAAAGTTGAGATCGGTACAGATCAATATTCGAATACCCTACGGGGTCTGGAAGACCCTTCCCCAAAAACCCGACGTCGAGGGTATCAATAACTTCTTTAAGGAAGTTAAAAGGGTTTTTGGCCCAAAAACAGTGAAAAATCCTGGCAAATCCGGTTTTGTGGCGTTTTAAAACTAAAAGATCGAGAAAAACAATTTTTAATATGGGCATTTTCTTAGGGAACTTTAGTAGAGAAAGTTTTTTTGGCCAAAAACCCGTGAAAAACGCTCAAAAAACTCGTATAAAGGTGTTTTCCGAAAAAAATAATGAAATTCTGCATATGCTTTTCTTTTCAAAAAATTGAGGAAAACTCCCAATAATCTGGTAAAATGCCATAAATCTTACTAAAAAATGTATTTTCTTGGCCAAAAAACCGATTCGTTAAAAATGATGTTTTCCGGCTAAAAAAACTGTGGGGAAAAATAGAATTAAAATGAAAAAGAATTTTAAAGAAAATTAAAGCATATTTAAATTTTATCTTGAAGATGAATACTTAAAAAGTAGGAAAGAAAGGAGGATGAAATTAAGGATTACTTTTTATTAAATAGCATTCCTTATTATGTCTGCGAAGAGGGACGGCTTGAAATACCCGAGGGCGAAATCTCCACCATTAAAACACGCAGCGGAGAATTAAAACGTGAATATTTAAAATTTGTCCGAGTGGGCTCCCAACACGTTAAAAGCTAAAAATGTAAATGTAGAATCGGGCTGAATAAACGGTCGAAAGAGGAAAAAAAAGATGAATGTAAAATATAAAAATACTTTTTATAATTATTTGAAAGTAATTAGCATTTTTAAAAAAGTTGTTGAAAAAGTTGAAGGTTTGATTGATAAATATTGACAAGTTTTTTTTTTATCTCTCTTTCTTTATGGAATTAAAAAGCACTAAAGTCAGGGAGCGACGAAGGAAACATATTGGAACTGGTAAATCATGCGATAAGAGGGATAGCGATTTTGAAGAGAGAAAACCTGGGGGGTTGGAAGGGAAACATAAAAGAAAGGAGTGTGAGGGACATGCGAACGGACCATCATTGAATGGTTATTGATTTATACCCCACTCTTTTCGGAGTTTTCCCCCCTTTGGGCCCTATACTGAAGAAAATGAAACTTGTAATAATTTATTGCCGATGGGTTATCAGGAAGACAAGTCTTTCTCCTTTTCGGGACGCGCGAGGTGAGGTAAAATGGGGCCTTCTCAATTTATCGCCGGCCTCCGTGAGGGGTAATTGCCCCCTACTCTTGAAATGTGGAAACTCCCCTTATTTCGAACCATTATTGCAGCATAGGATCCACTATTCAGACCTCCTACGCCTTCCTTTATTCAATACCGAGCCAACTTTCATGTAATAAAACGCAATTGCTTAAGATCCCCTAATGAAACCCCTATGAGCCTACTAAATTCTTATTTCTCTTATAATTTCCCCGGCATAAGATTACGGAAAAATCCCATCTCAGGGGATCAGGGAGAACGAAATAATAAAAGAGAACACTCCCCTAATACTCTCATTATTCTTCCACTTAAAATGTTAATAATTTCTCTAATTAATCACTTAATTAAATCTATGAATTTTCCACACAGGTTGTCACAAATTACTTTTTAGCACTGAGTGGTGCAACTTCTTCCGGAAAATTTTCCCATTTAAAAATCCTTCCAGACACCCCCCTTAGGCTTTTTCCTCGATTTTCTGGTCTTAAAAGCTCGTTTTATCCGTCAGTCGGCCGTTTATCTCTTTTTTACCAGGTTTTGAGTTGCTTTCTTCGATTTTTTGGTGTATAAACACCCTTTTTATCGGGCTATTGAGCAATCGGCACCTATTTGATGGGCGTTTGAGCGGTAAACACCCATATCAATGGCTTTTGGTGAAAAAACACCTTTTTTTAGCTGGTAAACACCCTTTTTATCGGGCTATTGAGCAATCAGCACCCTATTTGATGGAGCGTTTGAGCGGTAAACACCCATATCAATGGCTTTTGGTGAAAAAACACCTTTTTTTAGCTGGTTAACACCCTTTTTATCGGGCTATGAGCAATCGCCACCCTATTTGAAGGGGTTTGAGCGTTGACACCCTAATCAATGGCTTTTGGTGACAAAACACCTTTTTTTTAACCGGTTAACACCCTTTTTATCGGGTATTGAGCAATCAGCACCCTGGAGCGTTTGAGCGGTAAACACCCATATCAATGGCTTTTGGTGAAAAAACACCTTTTTTTAGCTGGTAACACCTTTTTATCGGGCTATTGAGCAATCGGCACCTATTTAAGGGGCGTTTTGAGCGTTAAACACCCTATCAATGGCTTTTGGTGAAAAAACACCTTTTTTAGCTGGTAACACTTTTTTGGGCTATTGAGCAATCGGCCCTATTGAAGGGCGTTTGAGCGGTAAACACCCTATCAATGGCTTTTGGTGAAAAAACACCTTTTTTAGCTGGTTAACACCCTTTTTTCGGGATATTGAGCAATCGGCACCTATTTTAAGGGGCGTTTTAGCGTTAAACACCCTATCAATCGCTTTTGGTGAAAAACACCTTTTTTAGCTGGTTTACCCTTTTTATCGGCTATTGAGCAATCGGCACCCTATTTGAAGGGGATTTTGAGCGTTAAACACCCTAATCAATGGCTTGTGGTGAAAAACACCTTTTTTTAGCAGGTTAAACATTCATAGATTTAATTATTTAATGTAATATAATGTGAAGTTTAAAACATGGCAAAAATAATTTTTTAAAATTAAAAATTATATTCTATAAAGCTTTACATGAAAGCTTCCCCGCAATATTTCAAAATATATTTTTAATCCGTCATGTGCAATTTTGTTTATTTAGAAACCTGAATGTTTTATCAAAAAAAAAAAAAAGCAACATTCGCCTTCTACAATAAATTTGACACCGGATGGTTTAAAAGTGGAAAAATAAACTCAAGGCTAAAATAAATTCCCCCCCTGTTTTCCAGGGACATAAGAGCAGACAGGAAGTACCTTTCGTTTTTATTTTAAAAAAATTTAAAAGAGAAAAATAATCAACTTCAACGTTGGAATTTAATTAAAGCCCTAATAGGCGCCATATTTATACGTCCTCATTAAACCTTAATAACTATTTAATTTAACTAATATTTTCATTGTAAAGAAAAATGACAAAAAAAAATTTTAATTAAAATCGGTTTTTAATTATGACAAGAAGACTTTAAAATATAATTGAACTTCAAGTTTTTAAATTCTTTCCACTTTTCAATCAAATTAATTAAAGATTGTCAATTTTAAATAATTTAGGGTTGATCCTTCGTTTTACAATAATTAATTATTTATAGTTTATTTTTAGTCTTTTTTAATGACAGCGCGTTAATTTTTATAAGCGTGGCATTCCATGGGGGGATGTCACTTTTAGACGCATTATTTTTAAATCGTTTTTCTATAAATAAACTCCTTGTTCTTCACTTAGTTCTAAAAATGGAGAGGAAATGCGAGTTTTTATTTTATTTATACCCTCAATGATCTTATTTGGATAAGAAAAAATGTTCAAAAATTTGCATGATTCATATCTTTTACCTTGAGACAATTAGATGGTGATTATTTTATGAAAACAACCTTTTACGAAATAATTTAAAACGATTTAATTTTTTTTGTTTAAAAAAAGACTGTCGTGTTAGACTCATAATGTGGCTCTGGGGTGTTAGAAATTATAAAAAGTAATTTGAATAATTTTTTAAAAAAAGAAAGAAAAAAATGACCAAAATTGGGGCCAGGCAAAATGGGGAAAGCCTCCAGCTGGCCCATCATGCAAACTGTAATGCGTTGGGAGAAAAAATTTATCTAAAGATAGAAAGTTTTGTGAGGTGTTTTAATTCAAACAATTTTTTGTCTTTTCTCGACCTGGGCGGTCTTGGAAGAAAAAAAAAATTGGATTCAGCATTTTTCTGGAAGACTCAGACCTGTCACTTTCTAAACGTTTTGTTTTTAAGATAATAAATTGTAGGAACTTTACGAGTTTCCCTTTTCCTCCCTTTTCCTCAAAAGGCGAGAGCTGTCAATATAATCATCGAGTACAAATGAGACTGCGTAACACATGTGACATCTTGACCCGAAACCTTTTCCCTCCTCTTCGACCCTTTAAAGGTTTTTCTTATAGGGTTCTATAAAGTAGAAATGGAACGCAGTGCTTTTCTGGCTACTCTTCACTTCATATGTTTACACAACATCCCTTGTCGCGTCTTGTGTACTCTCCGGACGATTCGAAGGTAGGGGAGTTTTTATTGTTGATACAACCGAGGGAAAAGCCTCCCTTACTTGATTTTATCAACCACTCTTTCACTATATATCCTTCTATATACCTACACCTTCTGGAGGATTTACTGATATATCAACCTTTCGTAAGCCTTTGAAAATATCAAACCAAAATAAACTGTATGACCTAGATTATTTCTATATGGGGTTAAAAGAGACATGGGAATCCGAGATAATGAATAACCCGATAACCGGCCGTTAAAGGGTAATGCGGGGGCTCGGAAATTTAATAGAACATTAACAACAGCCGTAGGGTTTTAAAGTTGGCCCTTATGGCGAATTTAAAATATTTACATTTTTAACTAATAAAAAGGGTTTAAAATAGGATCTAATATTTCAAAAATAATACGATTTACCGCTTAGTTTTGCCGTTTGAGAGGGGTGAGTCGAAGACCGCTAATCGTCGATAGGGCCAATAATCCGGAAATTATGTTTCTTTCTCAGAAAATTTCTAAAATGGAGGTTTTGTGGGCAAAAACATAGAAAAAAAGAAGACAAGTAACAATATAGGAGGGGGAAGTATAAGGGGAAGTATAGGAGGGGGAAGTATAACGGAAAGTAAACGGAGGGGAAGTATAGAGGGAATAAGGAGGGGGAAGTTTTTAATTTTTTTTTTTTTTTTTTTTTTTTTAATTTTCCGGTTTTCTTTTTTTTTTTTTTTTTTTTTTAAATTTTAAGTTCTTTTTTCAAAATTTTTTAAGTGTCAAGGTAGAAATAATGGCTCTTTGGCCTAGGGATGTGCCTCTCGTAATGGGTAGAAGTATGAAATTCTCCCTACAAAAAAAAATAATTAAAAGTGGCAATTTTTTTACACCAAAAATTCTTAAAAAATATAAGGAGTAATTGGTGAAAATTTGGTGAAAATCGGATTAACGGTTCGGCCGCAGCGAATTTTTTAAAATTTCAAACAGACATCTCCGCCATTTTTCGAAATTCAAAAATCGCCCTCGTTACATTCTTCTTCACCGGCTAAAGAAATTTGTGTGAAAATTTGGTGAAAATCGGATGAAAACTGTGGCCTTAAGTGTTCCGGAAAAATGCTACGGACGGCCGGCACCACAGACAAAGTTGAGATCGGTAAAGATCAATATTCGATTGACCCTACGGGGTCTGGAAGACCCTTCCCAAAAACCGACGTGGAGGGTATCACAATAACTTCTTTAAGGAAGTTAAAAACTATCTAGTATAATGGACCTCTTGGCTTGAAGATCGAGAAAATTTGTTTTCCGTTCGTAAACCCATTTAAATTGGGGTGAAAAAGGGTTTCGCTTGGCGGAAAATTGAGGGACGACCGATTTTTCGGACTAAAGAAGAGAAAACGTATTTGGCAATGGGGGTCAGCCATTGGATCCTCCTACGTTAATGAAGAAGACTGCGTGATGATCCTGACGTCTCCGAAGATAAAAACGCTTCTATGAATCCAACTTAATCCCATTAAAAGGTTTTCTGTTTTCCATTTAGTTTTGCCCTCCGGAGTGCGTGCAATGGCCCCTCTCGCGCGGCACATGATTTATTCGCGGCGGAGAAAAGTAAATCTTCGCTTCGTGACGTGCTTCGTAGATTACTCGAGGAACAATTGGGATTTAGTAGAACTGAGGGGAATTTTCCAGGGTAGGCCGAGGATCCTCTATTTGTCAGAATGCGCAATAACGTAAATATCGCCAGTTACGTCCTGGAATCACTTTTTGGCGTCAAGATTCAGATTCCACTCCATCCAGCAGAAAACGAGTCTGCGGAACTTTTATTTTTCATTACTGTTCAAACACAAGATGGAACTAATGAAAGTTTAATTCCGTCACGAAAGAAACATATTTCCTGCAATAAACGGAAAATTCGGACTCGAGTGCGTGTGACTGCTATGCGTGATTTCGTAAAATGGAAATGTAAACTTGACATTTTTACCTCCCCCCTTTTCTTAACAAAGAGGTAATAACTAGCCTACCTCAAAAATGCGGTAATTAGTCTTGTTAATAGAAAAACATGGTTGATTTCTTTAATCCGTTGGGGTGTTAAGAGAAAAAGGCGAGTTAACGCCTCGTCTGTGAGTCAGCAAACAGCTGAGAACCCTGTCTGGAACTTATCCAAAAGTGTTTCAAATGTTGGCAGTCTCCCTTCAGATAGCCCTCCGGCTAGACGTCTTAGGTATAATTGGAAAAAATTTCTTTCAGGTGAAAGTGACGCTGTTATTAATTTTTTTCTTTTGTTGCAGAAATGAGACAGTTACTACCTTTCTTGTTTCTCGTTCACTGCATATTATGCGAGCAGAAATTCGCGATCGAACCTCAAGACCAGACGGCGACTATCGGCAGTCGGGTGACTCTCCCATGCCGGGTTTTGAGCAAAGTCGGTTCCATTCAATGGACGAAAGACGACTTCGGGCTTGGAGAACATCGGAACCTCCAGGGCTTCGAACGCTACAGAATGATCGGAAGTGACGACGAAGGTAAGGACGGTTCTCTCAACATCAAAGATTCTAATATCATTTTTAGGTGATTTCTCTCTTGAGATTTATCCCGTCACTTTAGACGACGATGCACGATATCAATGCCAGGTCGGCCCTGGACCGAGCGGCGAAGACGGAATCCGATCCCGTTTTGCTCAACTTACCGTCTACACCCCTCCGGAACCTCCGAAAATAATCCAAGGGGAAAAATTATTAACGACCGAGATAGAGAAATTGAACTTGAATGTGTTTCTCTAGGAGGAAAACCTCCAGCCGAGGTAAATTTTTTTTTTTTTGCTAGACAGTTCTTAAAAATGATGTTTTTTCAGATTACATGGATTGATGGTCTTGGGAATGTTTTAAAAGATGGTATTGAGTACTTAACTGAAGAGATGCAGGACGGTCGAAGATATAATGCAAGATCAATATTAAAACTTACGCCTAAAAAAGAACATCATAATACAACGTTCGTTTGCCAAGCGCAGAATCAAGCAGAAAGGACGTACAGAAGCGCCAAAATGCGATTAGAAGTTAAATACGCTCCTAAAGTAACCGTGAGCATAATCGGAGGCGGCGCAAGACTGATAGAAGGCGCCGATGTCCGTCTTAGATGTTCTGCGGATGCGAATCCTTCCGATGTAACATACAAATGGTACATCAACGACGACAAGTCGATACGGATGCGACGACAGAACTTCATTTGGTCAACGTGACCAGAAGGCAGCACGATTCAATCGTTAAATGCGAAGTTCAAAATAGTGTCGGCAAAAGTGAAGAATCAGAAACTTTAGATATTAGCTGTAAGTTTATATATCTATAGTATAAATAAATTAAAATTATTTATAGATGGGCCACGATTTCGAAAGAAGCCTCATAGTATACAATCAGATCAAGGATCTACAATAACGCTTACATGTGATGTCGACGGAAATCCTCAGCCTGATATCGTCTGGCATCACGAATCAACAAACAGGGTACTTTTTTTAAATTTAATATTTTTTGAGGCTAATTATTTTTTAGGTCGCTGGGACTTCGGCTAATTTAAGTCTCAATGTCAATTCAGAAACGGCGGGACGCTATTATTGTAAAGCGACCGTCGTCGGTTTTCCGGAAATCGGCGCTGAGGCCGTCGTCTACGTAAAAGGCCCACCGCAGATTATCTCGCATAAAACACAATTTGGTATCCCTGGTGACAACGTAAGGGTCGAATGCACCGCTTATTCCGTTCCACCCCAAACTCGTGTCCTTTGGAGCTTCAAGGGCGAAGACATCACTGCCGATAACTCACACGATTATTCCGTATGTACCAATAAGAGCTTGATGGCAAACCTTATTCTCAAAATTCATCATTTCTAAATAATTTTCTCTTTTTCAGGTTCTTGAAGATCCATTAAGCGAAGGGATTAAAAGCACATTAATAATTAGAGAATCGCGCCAAGACCATTTTGGTGTCTATAACTGCACCGTTGTCAACGCTTATGGCCACGACACCTTAGAAATATCACTGAAACCTCAAAGTATGTATTTTATCTTCACCTTTTCTGTTTTATTTATTTTATTTTTAGATACTTTTCCATTGCTGATTATATCGACTGGAGTTTTTGTCGGCATCGTTATTATAGCTATAACTATGGTTATAATTCTTTGCCAAAGAAAAGTTAAAAAGCCACCAGGTAATTTATTTTTAAACTAAAATTGAATTTTTATAATTATTTTTTTAAAGCGTTTACGTCGAATGAGCAGACAGACGTTGAAAAGCAATGTAAAGAGTCGGATAGATCGTCGAATATATCGGATATTAAGCTTGAATTAAGGACAGGATCTTCTGTCAGTAATGTCCACTGTGAGCTCGATTATCCGGGAGGCGGTGGTTCAGAAACGGGAAGCGAAAGCGTCGTAACTCGCATCGGCGTCCCGCTCGCCGGACCCGTCCCTATCGACCATCGCTACTCAAACAATAGATTTTCCAGCGGCGAATATCCCGATCCGGTCTTCCCTCCGAAAAATGTAAGTTATCAAGCATATCTAGTTTAGTGGTGTCAGGCGTGTGTGTGTTCACTAAAATTTTATTTTTCTAAATTAACCATATATTTATAATGGGAAACCCTTAGCGTTTTGCCAATTTAAGGCCTAAAATTAATACTTTTTATTTGACAATATTTTAAGCCCTTTGTAGTCAGGGCTTAATCATACGATTTTGTCTTTCATTAATTTAAACCAAACGTTAAATGTTTTCCTAACTGTCTTTCATTCTGTTAATTTTCATTGTGTGTAATACAGGCTTAGGTTGTGTTACCCTCAAGCCTGAAATTGATGTAATTTTGCTATTTCTTTTAATCATTTATTTATTTGTTAAAAAACTACTTGTTTTGTTTAAAAAAATATTGTTTACAATCAAGGTTGTTTTGTGTTTAAGTTTGGACAAGTCAAACATTTAAAATAATTTTTAAGTCATTAGAAAAAATCATTTTTCATTTTTGTATATTTTTTCTTGGTATTTTAAGTTTCTGTTCAATATAAACAGAAATTTAAGACGATATGGGCTTGTCGTTTCTTGCTTAAACACATAAAAAATAAGGTTACAGTGACATAACCTGACCTTTTGTTCCTTTAAGTGCCAAAATATCATTTACTGTATAAAAAATATGTTTTTTGTCAATTTGAAGCCAAATTACATCAAATGTTACCTCTTAAGCTAAAATGCATGAGTGTGCTTCTTCAGCTTGTGATTCTAAGCATGAACAGAAAATTGGTGTTGGTGTTTATTGAAATTTCAGAAACTAACATGAGCTTAACCTCAAACCTTAACCTTCTTGCACAATCCTAAGCACTAAGCACCCAGTTAACACTAGTCACTAAGCCCGATGGAGCATGGTTTTGGAGTTCGTGGTGCACGGGAGAAATCAGAGGAGCATGAAACAAAAAAAGTAAAGAAATAAAACGTTTACAGGACGGGCAGAACAACAACGGTTATGTACCGTATGTGGACTACTCGCGGGATTACACACCGCCGTCGGCGACAGCGATGGTGACTTCGACGAGCCCAGGAGTCGACCCGAGTACTCCGCCGTCTACGGTAACCCGTATTTAAGAGCGACGAATACTCCGACGTTACCGCCGCCGCCCCCTTTAGTCCCAGCCCCGCCGCCGTATTCCGCACGGAACGGATCCATCCCACATCGCCCTCCCAACTCTCACTATATCACAAGCCAACAGGCAGTCGTCAAACGAGGATCACTAGCTACGCATGTATAAAATAACTTTTTTTTTTTTTTTTGTTACAGCCCAAAGTGTTCAAGTTACATAAGTTAACTGGTGTACTTAGTGCTCAGTGATTTTGCCTTAAAACGTGAAAATAAAACAATGCCGAACAGTTTAATTTCTAGTAAAAAGACTGATATTTTCTTCTTCTTTTTTTTTCTCACATTTCGTAGAGAAAAGTCCATTGTATCTATGTTAATATAACATTTTTCATAATGTACTTTTCAATTTTGGAGAAGCACAATATTTATTGTTTTTATAACAATGACAGGTGTATTTTTGTAAAAAACGAAAATAAAAATTTAAAAAAAGATCTCTTAGATCAAGCCAAAGATGTTTAAATAATTCAATCACTAGATAATCTTTGAAAAAACACATTCTAGACTAATTGACATATCAAAAAAAAATTTTTTTTTAGCTTTGAGGTCCATAACCATCTTTTTTAAATTCCCCCCATTTTGTATTTGTAAATTTATGTAAATATCATTGTACATAAGAGTCAGGAATAAATGCTGGCATTTTTTATCGTTGGCTTAAAGAATCCTGCCTCAAACTTCCTTAACGTGAAAACTGTGATTTTTTACTGTTACTTTATTTGATATAAAAGAAAAAAAAATTAGTTAATTATATAAAATTGTTTATAGTGTATAAATGTAATTTGCTACTCTCTGTGTATATCTTTTAAAATTAGCAGATTTCAATTTATACACCTTCCAATTTAGTTTTTGAAGGGAGAAACTGTCATAAGTAGGTTTTTTCAATGTATTTTTTTATAAAAAGTCGTCTGGCCTAGTTATTGTAATTATTTTTTTGTTATATTTTAGTTGTAGTTTTTGCACTTTTTGAAAAGAAAAAAAAATATTACTCAAAAATCTTGCTCAACTTCTTTCCGGTTCCTTTCGTAGATTCATGGCGTCACTTTTTTTCAAAAAATGTGCTTTTCTATTTTTTTCGCTTTTTTCGTTGAGCAGGATGGTATTGTGCCATAATTTATTTATAATTTTTTCAAGCTCATAAATTGTCAGTATTTTTATAATCAGGTTTAAAGAAAACACTAGCAATACCCCCGTCCTATCTTCCATATCAATTATTTCTCCTTACCTTAAAAAAATGGAAATTTTTTCCATATTTGATGTAAATTAATGTAATAATGTTTTATATAGTTAACTTCCTATATAAAAAAAATAAATAAAGAATTTAAAAAAACTGCAAGTGCTCACTTTTTCCCACAATGTAACTTTTTTAGAAGTTTGGAACAATAATCAGAAAAAATGTGTTTGTCTGCATAGGCCTACTTATTTGCAGTTGTATATTAAATTTTCATTGTACGTGTTTTCAACTTTGGATTCTCTAGGAGATTTAGTTACGGATGGTGATTCTTCCGCTTCAGCAGATGTGATGTCTTCAACTTTTTCTGGAGATGTTCCAGCTCTTTTATTTCTTCAGATGGTTTTTTTTCTTCCACTTCTTTCTCTTCTTCATCTTTCTTCTTACTCTTTTTAAAACATTTCCATATTTTTGAGCATATATTTTCTTTCGTTTTTATCTCTTCTTCTGCTTCTTGTTCTTTGGCAAAAGTCATAAAAACCTTAAAAATGAAGTTAAAATTTTTTTCTTTGTCTAATTTACTTCTTCTAATGTGGTTTGAGAAACTGAAAAATCAATTATTTTTTCGTCGGCTTTTCCTTCTTCAAGCTTAGAGAATAAAATGGAAACTTTAACGTTCAAAACGTGATATCGAATTTGGTTGAGATGTTCTTCATCGACGGTCGATGTTGGAAAAGTGTTAGCGACGAATTCTTTCGCTCGTCTTTTTTCTCCAACGTAAAGCGAATTATAAACTGATAACCTTTTCCATACTTCTTCTTAAATGCTGGACAGATCCCAAGCATCGAAATTGACCATTAACCATCACCGTCAGTTTCGTACAAAGCGCTGACATTCCTCCATACTATGCGAGGTCAAAATAACACATGTACCGCTTCTGTTGATCTCTTCTATGCAAGACCAAAGAAACCTCCTACTTTTAGGATCCATCCCAGTTGTCGGTTCATCCTTAAATCATGTTAAAACATGTCAGAAGTACGAAATATCTACCAAAAATATCACCGGTGGTTTCCCCATAAGAGCGATTGCTGTCGAAAGTTTTCTTTTATTCCCTCCTGACAAATCGCCTGCAAGTTTATCGCTGAAATTCATCAATCCAAGCTCTTTTATCATTTCATCTAAAACCTAAGCAGAAATTAATAATTTAATGGTAGGTTATAACCTGAGGGACAGCTGCTGATGGAATATTTCTTATATCTGCATACAACTTTAATGTCTCTCTGACTGTTAAAAGAGGATGTAAAGCATCAAATTGAGGGCAATAACCCATCATTGTTCTGGCTTTATCAATATCTTTGTTTATACTATATCCTCTAATTTTTGCATCTCCACCGCTTGGCTTCAGCTCTCCAGTAAGCATCTACAAAAATAATTTATTTTTAAACTATTTTTTGAATACTTTAAATGTGGTCGTTTTTCCTGCTCCGTTTATTCCAAGTAGTCCAAAGCATTCGCCTGATTTGACACCTAAGTTGATACCCCTTACTGAAGGTTGAGGCTTCCTTCTGTATTTCTAAATTTAAAATATTATAATGGAGTAACATTTTTTTATACTTTATATAAATCTTGAACAATCATAATATCTTTACAATTTGGATCTTTGACTCTTTCTCGTTCAGCAGCGACATCTTCTTCAAGGTCTTCATCGCTTATCGTCAACGGTTTAGTCCTTTGCTGATTATTCAAAAATTTAAAAAAAGTTTTATCTAAAAATTTACTCGGCGCAATCGTGAAAGGACTTCATATTCCAAACATAAAGTGACAATAAAATAAAGTATTCCCAATATAATCAACATTATTATATGAAGCAAAATTCCATCAGTGTGAAAAACATGAGATTTAATTTTATAATCTGAAATACTATTTTAAATTAAATTTTTAAGATTGAATACCAAAAAATCCTAAAATCGCTGCTTTTTTATGCATAGAAGATAACTTTGTAAGGCCATCGCCGAGGCAGAATTGAGGAAAGATGAGGAATACTTTTGTCAAAAATTTGTTTACGTTTTGTATATCCTACAAATTGAGGTTATATTTAAAAAATTTTGTTTTTACTTTGTTGTCTTTAAATGAGGATAAAATGCTTGGGACGATGGTTGTCACAACTCCGATAAAAACATTTAAACAGGCCAAGGTTACAAAAGCAGAAGCAGGTACATCAAACATGAAACTTCCTGCGTACATCAAAGGTATAATAGCCCACCTGTATAGAATGTTTAGAACTTTCTTTTTAAGGATAAACTTGCCCATAAAAGATAAAAAGTGTGAGGATTCCTGGGAAGTGGTCGCTTGAGACAAATTCTTGATAATCGAAGATTACAAAAAGAAGAATGCAAAGAAGTGCTGAGATGATGAAGCAGACCTAAAATGAGATTAAAATTAAAACTATCTGGCATTATCACTGGAGGGGATCATCTTTCATCCTAAAGACGAGGAAGACTTCTCAAGATACATAGAGATTTTGAGGATTGGAGAGCGAGGAAATCGCCATTGGACAAAATAAGGTTTTTCTGTCTGATAACCAAGCAAAACACCCAAAAGCCAATTGAAAAGTTCTGGGCCTACTGACAAAGGAAATATCGCTAAAATCCACTATACTGAAGTTTCTGACAAAAAGTGAGGAAAACAACAACAAAAATATTAACGATTTTATCGAATAAATCCTCCATTCTTTTGCTCTTTCTGATGAATTTGTTTTTGTCATCAGACAGATGTTTCAAACATATGATTCCATTAAAATCATTTTATAAATGAAAAAATTCAAAATTTTCTTACAATATCCCAAATAAAGGTCTGCGTCCAGTACACGATCCGGCTCACTCCAGACGAAAGCTGCAAATGTTTGGCGTTGCTCTTCCTCTCGTCTATCAAGAAAAGCGTGAATGAAGCGGGTATGAAACTCATCGCGAATATAACGGCAATCGTCGTTATGATATTCCTTGAACTCAAATTTCTTACATAAAAAAATATTTTTAAAGAAATTTAAAAAAAGGGAAAACTCACGAGACCTCCAACTCGTACTCTTTTTGTGTAAAATTCAAGGGATGATTGATCGCCATAATGCCGACTTCTTTGTTTCCGCTGTGTAGACTTCTGAGTATGCCGTTGTTTACGTAGTTCAGCATCGTAACGGAAGAATGCCACGCTTTATTGTTAAACCAAATCTAAAAAAATAAAAAATTTACAAAAATTTTTTTCTATACTAACTTTTTTTTGTGTGGTCCTATTTTTGGCAACTTCTCTTTTCTTCCTGGTCTTATTTTTGCCATCTTGCTTTGGGATCGCATGTTTCTCATAAAGTTTATAAATTAAATCTTCTATATCGAGGTTAGGAACCTTAGAATTTGCACTGAACTCGACTCCAGCTAACCTATAAAATTAACCTTAAATCTGATTTTTCCCCCTTTGTTAACCCGCAGGATTACCTTGATTCCTTATATTTTGGATAAGTGTTTATTATCCATTCAGAAATGCGTTGATTTGTTAAATCGATTGAAATATCGTTTGTGGCAGTCTGTGCAAAATTAAGTAGAAAAAAATAAATAAAAATGTACTTTGATTGCTCCAGGGAGAGGTTCATCGATGGTTTCTCCACAGCTTTGCATTCCTGTCTCACAAGTGCAGATTTCAGCAGGAACAAATTTATCTCGGGTTACTTCAGGTTGTACACAATCTTCATCTCTAAAAATAATATGTTATTTATACTATGAAGATTTTGGAAACCTTTCTTTTTGTTCGTTTTGTACACAGCTGGGCCCAAAGCCTCTTGGAGAGCTGAGTTCTTTGATCATATTGTCGGTATTATTTCCGATGCGTGGAAAAGATATCGAGGTTCGCTGTATGGTTCGAAAAGAAGCGGATATGGCGGCCTCTCTTCGATAGAAGGAAACAATTTAGTGACGAACATGGCAAAAAGTATAATCAGACATGGAGACACCCACTAAAGAAAATTCATTCCAAATTAGCTACAAAATTTTTTTACTGCCGCAAACATTTCTTTTCTATTTCTTTTCGAATGGTGAAAACGTTTCGCCATTAACGCTTTAAACTGTCTCAAATTTTTCTTTATTTTTTGATGTTTGGGATTTTCCAGAGTCTCTTGTGTCCCTCCTAAAAAAAAAAGAAAATTCTGCTTTTTGTATTTTTTTTTAAACATTACTGCTTGTCACAGATCCTCTGTGTTTGTGCCTAAATTTTGTCAGTGTTTGAAAAATTAAGCTTGGCATTCCTGTTATCGATATTCTTGTCGATTTTCTTGTATCTGCCTCACCGGTTACTGTCAAAAATATCTAAAAACAAATTTATTTAAAAAATAAAAAATCTTACGTCTTCAAGCGAGCAATCAGTGATACCGTAAGAAACGATATTAGTTCTTCTTCCCTCGCATCCAAATAGTCGCATAAGTTTGCTATTTGGGCTGAATTTCTTTCCGGAATTGTGTATTTTACCTCAGATCCTTATGATCTTCAAGTATAGCTCCAGGTATAATAGTCCTTATGACATCAGTTACAGCTAAAAATTTTTTTAAACAATCCCTCAATTTTTAAACCAATTTTTACCATCAATGTCTTTTTTATCGATGTGAGAAATCTAAACAAAATTTTAAATTTAATTTTTAAATAAAATATTACTCCTATAGGAAGAGTTTCATCTTGGTTTTGTTTAACAGGATTCATCTCGACGGTTATTTCGTATCCTTTTCCAAGTTTTTCCTTCAAAAAAGTAACTGATCCGCACATTGAATTCTGCCGTTGGCTATTATGGCGACTCTATCGCTTAAAAGGTCTGCTTCGTCCATATAATGGGTTGTTAAAATAATCGTCCTGTCTGAAACATTTAAAAGCTAATGTGGTGCCATCTATGGAGGAAATACATGAACCATAATGGATGCTACAACAAACCTTTTTTATATTTAATTAGCAGTTCCCAAATAGATCTTCTTGAATAAGGATCTACCCCTGATGTTGGTTCGTCTAAAATAACGGTTCTAAAAGATAATTATTTGATAATAACAAAAAATTAACAAACTTGGCTCCGCCAATGTAAGCGACGGCGATGGACAGTTTTCTTTGCATCCCTCCAGAAAGATCGCCAGGAAATGCCCCTTTTTTTCTTTCCAGCTGAAGATCTTCCAGCATCTGATTGATTTCAGATTCCAAATTTTCTGATTCCTCCACGAAGTTTTCCATAAAACAATAAATGTTCTTCTACAGTCAATCTATGAAAAATGAAACAAAGTTATAGTTTATAACACCTCTAACCTATCAAATAAAACATTAAATTGTGGGCACATTCCAAGATTGGTTCTGACTTTATCCATCTCTTTTTTAATACTGTAACCATTGACGAAAGCATCGCCAGATGTCGGCCTGTAAATCCCTGTCAACATAGATCTAAAAAGAAATTTAAAAAAGATAAGTTTAAAAAATAATACATCGTTGTAGTTTTCCCAGCTCCGTTATGTCCCACAATGATGTTATTTGACCTTCGAAGAAATTGATCGACATTCTGCTTACTGCGACTTTTCCATTTTTATAAACTTTTGATAAATTATCGATAACAACTCCTGGCTCTAAATCAGGTTCTTCTTCAAAGTAATCGGGGTCTAAAAATGTTTTTATGATTGTTTTTTTAGTGTTCTTTATACCTTTGACGTTTGGATCTTGAAGTGGTTTGCTGGCTGTTGTATGTCTGTATAAATTACCTCTCCAGTAATCACACACACAAGGGAAGTACCAGGGTTTTGGAATACCATATTGACCTGCAAAAATTATTTAATATTATCTTAGTAAAGTACCTACCAGGCATGACAGCTTCCAGATACCATGTTAAAAAGAGGAAGAGGAAAAAGTCCAAAATTAAAGTCATCATGACGTACAGCATGCTGTAGTTGTCTCCATATCTAGGACTCGAATTGATATTTGTCCAATGAATGCCAATTCCTGCTTCTTCAAAAAGGGCCAAATATGAGGCACCCAATCCTAAAGCCACATTCATCGAAATGGACTAAATTTTTGTTGTTTAAATTTGGGATATTGATTCTTACAGCAAAAAATTTATGGAAGAAATTCAAATATTCCATCCAACGGACCAAAAATGGATATGGAAGGTACAAGAAGAAAAAAATTATTCCAGAAACTGCTGCTGCGATGTTTGCTCTTGAAAAGAAAATGCTAAGAAAAAAAGAAAATGAGATGCAAGCAAGAGTGTATAACGTCAAAAAAACGAAGACCAAAGTAGGTTCACTCAATTCTATCACATTTCCAAGCTAAAAATTTTGTTAATAAAATTAGACAAATTTTTTTCTTACTGTAAGAATCAGGGTGAGAAGGATGACTGTCAATATCATAGGTACTACGCTGTCGATGAACCATCCAGCCAATGGATTCCATTTCCCAAACCCATCACACGCATCGTTTCTTTCAACCGTTTTTCCTTTTCATGTACAATCGACTTCACAATCATAGAACAAGTGTAGATCCAAGACATGACCATAAAAAAAGGAAAAGTGGCCGAAATCGCAGTTATGAAACTAAATAATAATTATGAATTGTTGTAAAATAAAAGTTACGAATCAAATGTGTGGCATGGATATGGAAAAAATTGAATGACAGTCCCTGGTATATCATCGAGTCCTGTCAATTCTTGCATTATGCTGTGCTCGACCATATCTTGAAGATAGAGAAAACCATTGGTCACATATTTTGTTTCAGATGGCCTCATCCTTGGATACCATTTCTTCACTTTGTCTTTTATGTAATGAGTGTTATCCAATCTATCAGTGTTCATTCTATTTTAAAAAATCCAATTAATAGTCAGCCAATGTCCTTTCTCGACTATTGGCAAAGAGTGCATTTTTTAGACAATTTTCCCCTTTTTGTACCATCATAAAATTTGCCAAAGACGCCTACGCTTAAAAAGTATGCTGACCTAATAGTATAGTTGACAAACGGTAAAATTTTATCTTCTCCGACTTTCGTAAAATGTACCAGACCATATAGTCTGTTCCGAAGGCCCAATTGAAAGGCGACATTTTCTGCTTCATTGTAGTCATGGTAGCCTTCAACTTTATCAGCTTCTAAACACTAAAATAAACTTAAATAAAGGAAAATTTATAAATTTTTATCACGTTTAAAAGATCTTTATCTGAAAACGACTTTCATCTGTAACGACTTTTTTCCATCCAATTGAAAATTAAATTAAATTTAAAAATTAAATACCTACTTCTTAAATATTTTTATTAATTTATTCACTGTGTGTTTATGATGATCAGAAATGTTATTTTGAGAATTTAATAAATCCTTAAAAGTAATTAAATTTTAGTTATTTGAACATTAAAAAGAAACTAACATGGATTTCTTTGATATTTTGACTTCTGATGCTTCTTTTAGGCATAACCTTGTTAGGATCGATGTCCGCCAATGGTTGGAGTAGTTTAATTATTTAAAATTATCATTGACACGATTCATTATTTTTTGCGTCACATTTGTCACCGGTGTAAAAATTATTTTTCCCCTAAAAATAAAATTTTTTTTTTTTTGAAAATAAATCGTACACAAATAAGGGCTTTAGGATTCTCCAGACCAAATTAATTTTTTGTGTGATTCGATATTTTGCATGATTTCGACGCATTCTTTCGTCGGAGTCGACTGGCCAGCTTGCCTGTTTATTGCAAATTGAAGCAAATCGTCTCCAAATGAGTCAAAACTAAAATAAACAAATTATTTAAATAATTAAATATTATTTAAAAACCTTTCGTCGTCTAAATCATCGGCAAAACAGCATCATAATCGAACTCATCGCCACATATAAATTCTTTTAAAACTGCAAGAATTTCTCTCATCCAAAGTAATTGGTCCTCCTTATCAGCATCTTCATGAGCATCTTCTTGGCTAAAAACAAAATAATATTAAAATAAAGAAATTATTTAAATTTAAAAATTATTACTCAAACATTTCTATGTGTTTTTTAATATTTTTATATCCATAGACGACATTGTCCAAACTCATTTGTAATTCTTCATCATGAGAATCTTCTAAAAATAATTCATTTAATTATTATTAATATTAAAATTTACTTTCAGTTTTGTTGCTATTTAAAATGGTTAAAATTTGGCTTAAATTTTGAGAGACGTTTTCAACATGGTCGCTCAAAGAGTCGCTTGTGTGGTTATTTATGACTTCGTTCATCCTTTGAAACAGCAATTCGACCCTTTAAAAAATTGAATAATTTAAAAAAATGAAAAAAATTTTACCCTCCTTCTTGGAACAGTTTGCCGAGGCGGACCTGCGAATTATTCTCGCTATGCTCGCACGTGTTGTTAAAATTACAAAAGAAACCGTGAACGTAAGGAATGACGCCGGCAGAAGGTAACGCTTTTTCAGTATAATAACCTTAGATTTTTTTTAAACAAAATTTATGGTAAAATTAATTTCCTTACAGTTGTCCAGCTTAATTTTAAGCCCGCTACTCCTTATCCAGGCCAATACGACAAACATAAAAAGAGGCCAATCAATTCAACGCATAATCTTAACTAAAAAACAAAGTCCGTCAGTAAAAATGACTCCGTTTTTTAAAAAAATGTTTAGTCGAAAAGTTTTTTTTAAAATTTTTCGAAAAACTGCTCCAAAAACCTCGTAGATATTCCCAAAAATGAGAAAACAGTTGACAATTAGGTAGCCGGGCATAACCTTCTGGATTTAACCTAAATGCCACCCCTTATCTGTGACCAAACTGTGTATTCTACATAAAAATACTATTTATCCCACTTTCGTAGAGTCAAAAATCTTGATCACTAATCCACTGAGGCTAAACTTACTTTTTGTCTTCTCCTGTAAAGAAGATTTTTCCACATAAGAAGCTTCAGTTGCCGACAAAATGCCATGTATAACAATTTTTAAACTACTAAACATTAAATATAAAATTTAAACACCTGTCATTTTTGTGCCTTATAACTTTTTTGATAAAAAAAATTAAATAAAACGTGGAGGTAAAGAGGAAATTTGGATTTTAAAAATGCTTTATTCATGAAGTTGTTTCTTGAGCCAATAAAAATGAGACCATCTGTATTGAAAAAATTTTACAGGTGTTTTTTTTTTTTTTTTAAATCACACAAAACAAAAAATGGCCAAATTATTTAGATTATAGGAAAAGTCTTCTCGAAAAAAATCATCCCAGGATGTTCGAGGGCAGTTTGATGAGAAAGTAAGTTTTTGTCTCAAAAAAAAATTTAAAAAAATTTCTAACATCCATGTGTTAAATTTAAAATTTTAACTCTCTAGGCGGTAATGACAACGAACCGAAATGGGGATGAACATTTTAGGACAAGGGAAGACGTAAAGCTAAAAAAGAATAAGTTTTGTTTTCACAATTTTTTGAGCTCGTTGACATCATGTTGTAGTATGTTTTTTTAATATTGAAAAGTTTTCCATTCTGTTTACCAACTCGTTTAAATTAGACTTCAAAAAATTTTAAAACAATGAAAACAACATTCCTTGTTTGCCATAAAACTCACATGTAAAATTCTTTAAAATGTCGACCCCTCGTACAAGTAGGTTTTTTTAAATTTGGAATTAAATTTTAATGAAATTTAGGCAAGAAACTTTTAATAGACAAAAGCATATTGCCAAAATTGAATTCTTTGAGTCTTGGAAGAAATAAAAAGCCTGAAGATCTTGAGAAAGTCGATGAAGAACTTATTAAGATAAAAACTGTCCAAAACGCTATTTCAGGGAGCCAGAAGAAGGAGAAGAAGCCGAAAGTCCTTTGGATGTCGGATATAATTAAGAATAAAATATTTGGAAGTACAAGGGATAAAAAGAGGGACAAAATTTAGACTTTTATTTGAACTTCTTCCGATTGGCTCTCCGAAATCCAATCAGGATTCAGCATTCCGGAGCGCCAATCGGAATTTTTTAAACAGGATATTAACGCGTCGTGAGATACCCGTTATCACGGTTTCTTCCTCCATTATTGGTTATGTACGTTGAAAAAACAGGATATTGTTTAAATGGCAGTGGTGATAAGGAATGGAAAAGTTTTCATAGGTTTTTTAAATGCGATTTTTTATGTTAATTTTTGTTAAAATTTAGGGACTCAAAAGCAACGTAGTGATGATATTACAAAATATCCAAGGAAGGAAAGTATCCGTGGAATAAGAGAGCCGAGTTCGGAGTTTTCTTATGTTTCGGCTGTTTTTGAGGAGGAGAAGAAAAAAGCGAAGAAGCCAAAAGGTCGTATGGACCCAGACAAGGCTGACATTTTGAGTAACCTCTCGCCTTTTAAGAACCAACCAAAACCGAAGCCGAAGCCGACGGTGTGGTCCCAAGAGCATCGTCTGATCTCGACGCCTATCTGAAGAAGAACGACGAATCCTTTTTGAAAGACGTCAAAAAGTATGCAGGATAATGGCGTTTTTGAAATTGATGAAAGTTTTTGGTCAAAATCGTTTCGAGGCGTATCAGGGGGTTTAAAGTTTTAAATGGAGCGTTGAAATCGCTACATCGGACGTACACGTCGCCATCGATGCGTTTTAAAGTCGCCGACATGGAAACCAATATCGAAAGAGGACTCAACAAATGCCGATCCCGTTTCGAAAAAGCGAGCCTTTTTGGAACCAAATTTCAATCAGAGGTTTTCACTTACAAAAACCCCAAACGGTCGTTCGTAGAGCAAAAGGAAAAAACAAAGTCGAATTTTTCGAAAAGCTTCCATAATAAAAATAATTCCTTTTTTCTCTCTTTCTTTTAATTTAAAGGAGTTTTTAGAATGGAAAACTAATCTTAATACTGATGTATTTATATTTTTTTTTAATTTCAGGTTTGACTTTTAGAGGACAATGGATTTTAAAAATATAAGCAAATTTATTCAAAAAGCTTTCAAGAAAGACTTTTCTTTTGGAGAGAGCGTGAACAAAGCTGCTCTTTGGGGGAAAATTTTAAAAAGTTTTTGAAAAAGAGTCCTTTTCAATTAAGACTTGACAGATACGAGGCAGGATTTTCATATATCGCAGAAACAATGAGGTCGATAAGAAGGTCTTACAGGATAACTAAAAGAATTTAATTAAACAACCTTAAATAAAATTATGAATTGAGCAATTTTTTATGAGCAATTATGACGGGTTGGCCATCCTGAGTTCGCTTATCGATGGAGGAACCTCATGGAGATAATGAGGTTTCACACGGTTTATCGTTTGTTTTCATT
Organism: Orius insidiosus; assembly: GCA_014119065.1. NCBI lineage: Eukaryota > Metazoa > Arthropoda > Insecta > Hemiptera > Anthocoridae > Orius > Orius insidiosus. The sequence continues at coordinate 138,127 of JACGAQ010000304.1, read as the reverse complement.
TTTTTACCTTTAATTTTGCATCGTGTATTGTGAATTAAAGATAACTGCTTGGAGATGTATTCATTCTCACAGTCCAGAGATCAGGCATCATTAAATCAATTAAAATAAAATAAATTTTGACTTTATTATGAACAAAAAGATTTAAACCATAGAATATTGAAAATTTCTAAAGAAATAATACTAACAAAAGTATTTTAAACTACAGAAAAGTTAATACAAAGGTACTATATTATATTTTAAAAATAAAATAGTAAGACATAACAAAAGATAAATTTAAAACAAATTACACATCAGAAAATTTAAAAAAAATGTCTATCTTCTTGGCACAGCACCGTAAAAGAAAGTTTGAATGATATTTATAAAAATATATACATTTGTCTATTACAGACTTCCCATCCCTAAAAATCCTATATTTACATAATTGACGCATCAGTCCAGAAACGGACTTAGAAATACAAAATTTTGGTGGTTATGCTGTTGAATAATATAAAATAAAATTATTCTATTTAAAGTATACAATAATAAAAAATACTATTCTGAATTATACATCTTTGGCATTCCTTGTTGCCAACAGCTTGAAAATTTTTGAGCAGAGAATCGCATCTTTTCTTCTGAAAAAATTAAGGCCTGCCTTAAAAATTTGGCCAAAATGGGGGAGAACAGTCTGTATGAAACAAGTTTGATTTAAATATTCTAAAAGTCTAAAATGATGACTAGTTTTGAAAATAAATTTTTTTAGTCTATACATAATATGGCTTTAACTGAAGAGGTAAATTTTAATACCTAAATGAAGACCTTAAAATTTGAAAATGGTAGTTAATTTAAAATACACATTTTTTTGTGGTCCTACTTTTTAAAACTTACATTTGTAAAAAGTCTACTTCTATTTTAATAATTTAAGTACTTAAAATAAATTAAAAGGACAATAGTTATAAACAAAATAGGCTAATAGTATTACAGGAGGGATAATGTGGTAGGTGTGGAGAGGTTACAGTTGATAGGTTGAAGTGAAGGATTCAAGTTAAATTATAAGGTTGAAATGTTCTATAAATACAGTATGATAAAATAAAAGAATGTTATTTAGATAACCTAAATATAAAAGGCACTTTTTTGTCATTTTCTGGTCTTCATACTAATTTTAACTTAAGTAGTTTTTTGTTGATTCAGGGTGAACCGTGTCCATTTCTCATGTTCCTTTTATCAGAGGTGGGTGAGAGACTCGTCCCTGGGCTTTTCGCTCGGACAGGGATCCTTGAAGGCGTCGTCTGTTTGATGGTTGTAACGGTGACGTTGTTTGGTCGAGACATCCTCGTGGTCGCCTGAGGTGGGGACGCTTTCATGGCGAGAATCTGCTCATCAGACATGTTTGTTTTTAGGATTTCCTTTCGGGGTGGGCTCGATTTTTTTTCTGCACCATCATGCGAATTCGCAATCTGATCGTACAACTTTTCAGCGTTAAAATCATCCCTTTTATCCGCAGAAGCAACTTCTTTCATTTCATCCGAAGCTAAATGATCTATAAAAAACCCACTGTCAGAATTTGATATCTTGGGTGGTTTCGCTGGAGCTTTTTTAGGCTTCGGTGGTGCCTCAATTTGAGCTTTTTCAGAAGCTTCAGATTTTTTTTCTCCATTAACTTGCTTTTTTCTTCATCTTTAGTTTCAGTACTTATTTTACTTTTTTTCTGAAAGTTTATTTTGGCCTTGGGAGATCCATCATCGCCGTTCGAAACATGATTGTATTCAATTATTTCAGTTTGTTTTATGTTATTTAAAACTGGGCTCATTTCTTGTTTTTTAAGGGAGGCCATGTGGTCCAAAAATTGCTCTGTGCTGTCAAAATGGACGACGTCATCACTGGCAGCTTTTTCAGAAGTAACTTGGATTTCGGTGATAAATGAAGAAAGAGTGGGGACTGGTGAAGTTGGAAGATCTGGAGGAGTTTCATCACCATTGAGCTGATCTAAAGTCAATTGAATATCACCGTCTGAGCTTTCAAATTTAAAAGTAGAGGGCGCATCTCCTTTTTCAGGAGTCGAACAACCTGAGATTCCTAAATCTGTTTCAGATTCGCTTCCATTTTGAATGATCTCTCTAAAGTACCCCAAACAGATGATTTTTTTAGTGTTCCAGCGATTCCATTGTCAAGTCGAGCTTCCTTATGAGGAGACAAACAGTCATCTTGAGGGGGAATAGGAGCTTTCCTCTTTTTACAGGTGCTCCATCTCCAAGATCTAATGAAACTGCTCTTTCCAGCAAAATTACATTATCCGATTCATATCTTGATAGATCTCCGAGAGATGAAGCTTTACGGTTTTCATTATCTGTAGGCGCTTGATGGACAGTAATATGGGTGGAATTAAGCTCGATTGTACCACATGTGTCGCCAGCTTCAGAATCGCTTTCAGAATGCATAGATCGTTCATCGTCCTGTGGAGGCTTTGGCGCTTTCCTTTTGCTTCTTTTAGCCGCCACAGGATCTTCAGTTTCAACAGAAATCTTATTATCGACTTCATCCTGAACTATTTCATCTTCCACACAAGATTTTCTGTTTCTTTTGCAGCAACCGCAGCCTTTTCTACGACATCAGGGACGACAAGTCCAACACTGATGAATCCTTCGGAGACTGGCTTCTTTTCAGAAACAACTTTAACCTCTTTTAAATCCTTAACTTCTTTAACCTCTTCTTTTTGCTCTTCCATATGAAGGGAATTATGTAACTTTTCTTTTAGATTCTGTATGCCTTTTACTAAATAAAACTTCATATTGTTCGGAGAATGTTCTTTCGGCTTTTCTGATTCAACTTCTAAATCGATTTCATGAAAAACACTTTCGCTTTTGGATTCAATCATCGAGTTTCGCGAATTCTGTGTCTTTTCGCGTTCGATCGAACGGTTCTTTGCTATCAAATCGTCCCAACGGCTTTCCAATATCGCTGCTCATATCAGACATCAAGCTAGACGGCTGTTCTCCCAACTTTTTCGTCAATTTTCCGATGAAGAACATCTTTATATAAATCCCATCCCTATTTCCACAATGTTAAATCCAAGACCAGTAAAATCATGACTTCTCAGCGGAACAATCGTCAAAGGAGGATGCTGAAAAAAATTATTAAAAATTCAAAACATAATTAAGTACTTACTGCAGTATATGAATCATCCATAGCCTTCACTTCTGGCTTGAAAACATTGCTTAAAGTAAAATGAGGCCATTTCAATTGTTGCTGGGTCTTTTTCAGCAGGGACAATCGGCGAACCTTCTAAATTTTAAAAAATTTAAATAAAAATCAAATTGTTTAAAAAATATGTTTACCTTTAAAACCTGGATTATCAAAAGCGAACACTGATTCCCCTTTTTCTGGATCTGATATCAAAACTAGGTGCTGACCTGCAACAATTAAACAAAAAATTAGACTTTTTTAACACTCAGCGCGGCAAGCCCAACTGGCAAATCTCACCCTGGGGCGGGAAAATTTTTTTTCGTCAAACTACTTAATTACCTCCAAAAACATTAATAATGAAGTATAAAATTAATTTGGCATGTTAATTATGCCAAAATAAGGCTTAATTGTCACAAAAGATCAGATTTGTAGGCAATCCCGCAATGTTTTTCCCCTTCTCATACCATTTTGGAACTGTTACTAGGATCAACTTCTCTAAGTGGTCAACCTATTACTTTTAGCCATTAGCTTAATTTTTTTTTTTTTATATTATTACATTTGCTCGTTATATATTTCGTGTGGATACATTTTCACGGGTGCGAATATTTTTGGTACCTACTCAAATTATTCAAAATTGCTTTTCTTATGACAAATAATAAAAAATTAAGTCACTAGCCATTTGTAACGGCTTGGGATTCCCGAAAAAACCGTTGGGATTAGAAAGGAAACTTTAGTTAATTTAACGATTTTTTTGTCAAAACTTAATACGTAAGTAGGTAAAGATTATCTCAAATCCGGTGAATGACCTGGAGGGAAAAACCGTTAAAAAAATTTTTTATAGAAAAAAAAAACAGCGCGGATCTCTACCATAATGAAAAGTATTTGAAAATAGGTATTAATGCTGTTTTAGAAAAATTGGCTAAGCAGTTATTATTTTTTCTAAGTGCAAAAATTAAAATAATTAAAAAGTGAATAACTTTGAATAAAATGTACTAAAAAAAACTAAATGAATCTTCGGCCTTAATAAAGTTGGAAAAGGTAAAAAGTAACGAACTTGTTTTTAGAGTGAAACATAGAACGAACTGCTACCGTTCAAAGTTTTAGTTTCCGAATTCGCCACTGCTCTTGACCGCTCGGAAGTCTTTCCTTTTTTTTAAATTATACTAAAAAAATGATTTTAACTTATGATCGTTGTACCTAATAAATAATTTTGTGTTTAATTTAACTTAATAGAACAAAAATTAATAAGTTTTTAAAGAATTACCCGAAATTAATAGTAACAGGTCCATTGTGAGAAGGAACGCTTTTGGTTTTTTCTTCTTTGGTCTAAAACCTAAATAATATTAATAAAAACGGCAAAAAGTTGTGATCATAAGTTAATTAATAGTTTAAAAATTATTATTTTAAAAAACTTACAGTCAAAAAGTAGAAAAATAATCCAAAATTGAACTGAAAACGTCTCCGTGAAGTAGCTGGTTCAACTGTCTACTTTGAAAGTCAAAATCGAAATGAAGAAAAAGGTCTAGAGTCAAGCTAAGGCCGTATTTAGGTATAAAAACCCTTTAAGAATTAACGTATGTCAACGGTTGTGCGAAATTCACTGTTTTAAGCATCGAAAAACGCTTTTTAAAAGACGCATGAACGGTCGATATATATATCGACCAACGAATAGTCCGCCCAGGGAAAGGAACTTTCTACTCGATATATATATCGACCCGCGCTGAGAGTGTTAAGCTTTTTTTTACGAATGAAACTGTCAGATGGTCAAAGATTAACCATAAAATAGAGAAAGCAGTCAGCAAAGAGAGCCGCAAGAAATGATATAAAAACTGGACTTGTCATAAACTGGTTTTCATAAGCATTTTTTTTTCTTTTTAGGACCGTTTAAAATTTAGAAAAAGTACTGGTTTGAAGAGCTTCCAACGAAAACTCTTTAAAGAGACGTAAAATAGGAGGGGAAGTATAACGGAGGGGGAAGTACAAGGGAACGAAAGTATAAGGGAACGAAAGTATAAGGGAACGAAAGTATAACAAAAGGGAAATGCTTTTTTTTTTTTTTTTTTTTTTTTTTTTTTTTTTTTTTTTTTCCGAAAATTTTTCCAAGTTTTCTGAAACATTTTCCAAGTTTGTTTTTTTCGAAAAATTTTCCAAGTTTTCTGAAACATTTTCCAAGTTTGTTTTTTTCGAAAAATTGACTAGGTTTTTTTTTTTTAATTTTCCTTTTTTTTTTAATTTTCCGAGAGTTTTTTTGTGGAACAATTTTCAGAGTGTCTTTCTTTTTTTTTCAGAAAAATTTTCTATTTTTTTTTTTGAAAAATTTCCGAGTTTTTTCCGAAAAATTTTCCGGGTTTCTTTTTTAAATTAGCGCATTTTTTCTGAAAAATTTTCTTTTTTTCGAAAATTTTTTAAGTGTCAAGGTAGAAATAATGGGCTCTTTGGCCTACGCATGTGTCTCTCGTAATGGGTAGAAGTATGAAATTTCTCCCTACTAAAAAAAAAATAATATTTAAAAAGTAGCAATTTTTTATCATCAAAAATTCGTCAAAATATAAGGAGTCTTTGGTGAAAATTTGGTGATAATCGGGCCAACGGTTCGGCCGCAGCGAATTTTTTAAATTTCAAACAGACATTTCGAAATTCAAAATCACCCTCCTTAGTTTCTTGCTCACCGACTAAAGAAAATTTGGTGAAAATCGGTTGAAAACTGTGGCCGTAAAGTGTTCCGGAAAAAAATGCTATGGACGGACGGCCGGCTGGCACCACAGACAAAGTTGAGATCGGTAAAGATCAATAGTCGAATTAACCCTACGGGGTCTGAAAGACCCTTCCCCAAAAACCCGACGTCGAGGGTATCACAATAACTTCTCAAAGGAAGTTAAAATTTTTTGAAAAATTTAATATAGGTAGGCTTTTCAGGCCAACTTTAATGTGTTGAAGGTTTAAGCAGCGAATTTTTTAAAATTTCAAAAGACATTTCGAAATTCAAAATCACCCCTAGTTTCTTGCTCACCGACTAAAGAAAATTTGGTGAAAATCGGTTGAAAACTGTGGCCGTAAAGTGTTCCGGAAAAAAATGCTATGGACGGACGGCCGGCTGGCACCACAGACAAAGTTGAGAGGTAAAGATCAATAGTCGAATTAACCCTACGGGGTCTGAAAGACCCTTCCCCAAAAACCCGACGTCGAGGGTATCACAATAACTTCTCAAAGGAAGTTAAAATTTTTGAAAAATTTATATAGGTAGGCTTTTCAGGCCAACTTTAATGTGTTGAAGGTTTAAGCCTTAAAGGGGCTTTAAAAAAATTACAAAATTACAAAACTGCGTAGGAAGAGTTAATTCTATAGAATAAAACAGATTGTGAAGTAATTATATAGTATTCATGATTTAAGAAAAAAAATCCAGCGCAAAAAGGAACCATCAGTCATCAACATATGGGCAGACCCTTTTATGTATATTTATATTTAAAAAAAAAGAACACGGGCAGAAACAGAGGTCTTAAGTCGCCAACCGGTTTCTTTTTCCTTTTAAATAATTGCTAGGTTAAATAGAGGGAAGCGATTAAGGGCGGGTGAAAAAGGTCATTTATTATAGCTTCTGGACAGAAACGAAGATGTTTTAAAATCTAGAAATGATTTTTAATTGATAATCTGATAGTTAAAAGCTTTTTAAAGGCAAAATAAATTTTATTGCGTTTAAATTTTAATGTATTTCTAAAAAACAGGGATTTTAAAAATTCAAGGTTAATGAAGTCATCATTTTTATGGTTTCTGAATGTTTTTTTTTATTTACATATTTTAACTACTATAATTTTAAAATTCTCAACGCAAACCAAAAGAATGTACAATTTCTAAATAAACATTGCTTAAGAAAAACTACGTTGGTTTTTTAAACTGTTTTCGTGGAGGAATATTTACATGTGGAGTTACATAATTACAGAATCGTGAATTTTTAACTTTCACTATTTTAATTACCGAAAACGTCGATTTCATCAATAGCACGTCTCGTTATGTTAAGTAATTCAAATGTCTTCCCGCGAAACGCGTTGGAATTTCATTTACAGTTAAAAGCAATACTTCGAAAAAATCATTAAATATTTTCCCCTCACGTCATATGATAAACCGTTAAAATTTTGAATGAGGCTCCCGGTTAAATATTTACGAAAGGGCGATATGCCAACAGTTACCAGCTTGCAACAAAACCTGTTGCCTAATGACCCGCATAAATTGAGATTTTTAGTGCATAAATCGTTTTGACTTATATGAAAATGATGTGTGGGTTATAAATTATTAGTGTAAAGTGAAAAACTTCATAAAAAAAATGCATGAAAAAGTTGCAAGCACATAGATCTGGGATGGTAAACTGAAGACCAAGGCATTTTCCAAGCATTTTTTAGGATTTGGGAGTTTTCCACGGTTTTAACTTCCTTAAAGAAGATGTTGTGATACCCTCGACGTCGGGTTTTTGGGGAAGGGTCTTCCAGGCCCGGAGGGTCAAATCGAATATTGATCTATACCGATATCAAGTTTTGTCTGTTGTACCGCCGGCCGTAGCATTTTTTTTCCGGAACACTTCACGGCACAATTTTCAACCGATTTTCACCAAATTTTCTTTAGTCGGTGAACAAGAACTAATGAGGGCGATTTTTAATTTCGAAAAAATGGCGGAGATATGTCTGTTTTGAAATTTTTAAAAATTCGCTGCGGCAGAACTGCTGGTCCGATTTTTACCAAATTTTCATTAATTACAATGAAAATATATTTTTTATTATTTGGAGTAAAAAAATTATTATTTTTAAAACATTAATTATCATTTGAGGCGCTCCGGGTACGAAGGGCGAACTCGACATCGGGCAAATTTTTTTAACTTCCTTAAAGAAGTTATTGTTATACCCTCGACGGTGGGTTTTGGGGAAGGGTCTTCCAGTTTTTTTTTCATTTTCAGATTCTAGACCTCTTGGTGAATATACCTACATAATATAATTTTATGTTGAGTTCGCCATTTTTTCCCCTTTAAATACGTAAAAACCGAAACTTTAAAATGCGAATATCTCGAAACTACGTTGTCGAGTTCGCCCTTCGTACCCAGAGCGCCTCATTTTAATAGGGAGAAATTTCATACCTCCACGCCTTACGAGAGGGACCTCTCTTGGGCAAAAATCCCATTATTTCTACCTTGACACTTAGAAAAATGTTCGAAAACAAAAGAACTTGGAAAATTTTTAAGAAAGAAAAGCGCAAATTTAAAAAAGAAACTCGGAAATTTTTCAAAAAAAAAGTTGAAAAACTTATAAAAAAAAATTTTGAAAAAACAATTAATAAATTTTTTGAAAAACTTTCCCCTCCGTTATACTTCCCCTCTCTTATTCTTCCCCCCTCCGTTATACTTCCCCCTCTAAGTAGTTTTCCTAGGAATTTTGACACACAAAAAAAACCAATTTTTGTAGGATTTCCCGGGGTTTTTGACGCAAAAAAAAAAACCATTTTGACAGGATTTACGATACTTTTCCTCTGACTTTCGACAGAAAAAGCCCATTTTTAAAGGACTTTCAGTACATTTCCTCAGACTTTTGACCGAAACCCCATTTTACCGAGTTTTTGACAGAGAAACCCAATTTTAAAGAATTTTCAGGAGCGTTCCTCTCGCTTTAGAGAAAGTCCCTTTTTTAAAGGAATTACCGTAGTTTTTCTCGGTTTTTTGACAGAAAAACCAACCAAACTGGCCGGAAAAAAGGGTCAGCTTGCAAAGAATTTTGGGAGTCTCTATCCTGGATAAGAAAGAGGAAAACGGTCTCGAAAAAACAAATTCGTTTTGCTGTGGGCGTCCTTTTTTCATTGACCCCCTACGATTTTCTTAGGACCAAAATAGAACATCAACATAAGGTTGATTAACCTTTTAAAAAATAGTATTTCAATGAAAACGGAATACATTCGTTTTTACGGGCGAAAACCTGTGTTTTCATGTTTTGATTTTATCCCTTGTGACTTTCCTCCGGCGGCCTAAGGCCAACAGCTTTTTCCGTAATTTATTCTTCATGACAAATTCCATGTCTTTCACCGTTAAACTTTAAATTAATGAGTTTAAAAGAAATTCGATGATTTAGTTAAAAGCGCATATAAATCGGAAATTTCTCGTTTATGAGTTCGAAAAGGAAAGATCCGATAAGAATTTTAATTTCCGTTTATATAAGGCTCAATGAAATTCTTAGGCTTTCTTCGTGTTGTTTAAATGCGTAAAAATAGCGTGAGGATGGGTAAAATGCAAAAAGCCTTCTTTCTTCACAGGGAAGTCGTAAAAGATAAGATACCTTTCAAGACAGGATTTATGGAGGCGCATGTGTGGGTTTTATGAACGGTAGGATTTTTGTTTGTACTTACATTGACCTTCTGAAAGATCCGGAATTTTTCGAATCCTTCGCGTGGGAAACGTTTATTTTCGTCCCGAATCGCTTTTATGCTAAACCGTTTATTATATTTCGAAATCCTTTTCGTTTGCACAGAAAAGGTTGTTAGACAAAATGAGCGATTATGATGTGTGGGTGGAACAAACGGCCCACTCAGGCAACTAAAACAAGCCTATAAATAATGACAGTTTCAAAATAAAGCTCGTGGATCTATCTAAAAATGCAATTTGACTTCCGACTTTCCGTGGAGAAAATTAGTTTCCTCCAGTAGCCAGAAAATGGGATTTCACATCTGAAAACTTCACTGAATTCATTGCCTAAACGGAAGAAAAGCAGGGTGGGCACTTTTTGCCAAAAGATCAAGGAAAACGGCATAAAATGGTGTTAAGAGGAGGTTTTGTGGCCTAAAAACAGGGAAAAACCTCTCAGAATCTGATAAAAGGGCAAAAGATCGAGGAAAAGCTCCAAATAATCGGGTAAAAAGGGGTTTTGCGGATAAAAAACTGAAGAAACTCTTAAAAATCGGGTAAATAGGGGGTTTTATAGGACAAAAATCGAATTAAAATGGACTTTTTTCGCCTTAAAATTAAATTAGCTTCCCCAAATCCCTATTTTTCTGTAACTTTGTGCGTTTCCCACGGCTTTTGGCCAACCCACCACTTAAAGAAGTTATTGTGATACCCTCCACGTCGGGTTTTTGGGAAGGGTCAAATCGAATATTGATCTTTACCGATCTCCACCTTGTCTGTGGTGCCGTCCGGCCGTACCATTTTTTCCCGAACACTTTACGGCAACAGTTTTCAACCGATTTTCACCAGATTCCATCAAATTTTCGTAAACGAGGGCGATTTTTGAATTTCGAAAAAATAGCGCAGATATGCCCCAGGTAAAATAATTTCTTTCAAACAAGACGATAGGGAAAAACGCCAATAAATCTGGTAAAAAGGCCTGAAAACTATGTTTTTGCTTGAAAATAGTGAAAAATTCTCGGACATCTACAGTTTTCATTTCCAATCTTCACCTTGACAGATTTTAATATTTAGGCGATGATTTCTTAAATTTTGAGGTTATAATAAATCAGGATGAAGGCCTTAGGTCCGAAAAAGGAAAATGCCTAAAATGATGACAAAATTGGCATCTATCGACTTTTAATTTATTCGAACCACGAGCTTTGGATGATGGCCAAAGGCTCATTGTCAAGTCATCCTCCTACAAAATCACTTTCTTCAAGTTCGAAAGGCGTCGCAATTTTTTCTAGTAATAAAACTCAATTACACGTTTATCCTTTATTTAAAAAGACAAATACTGACTTGCATTAAAAAGAGAAACAATTTTAAAAGTGAAAGTTTATTTTTAAATTTTGTTTTGACAAAATTTTAGTTAAAAACGAGCCAGAAATCACTTAAAATTCCGTTTTGTGCGAACCTTTTCAAAAGTTCTTTTTGTCCCTTCCTTTAGTAGGTATCAGACTGTGAAAAATCACGATTTTATGCTTTTTTTATGGACTATTAAATCTCCGAAAAAGGCAACTTTTAAATAGATTTTGAAATCGAAAAAAATTTGAATTGGGAGAAATGAATGAAAAGGTAAGCGATTCGATAAGCTCGACTAATTGATCTTGATTAGTAATTGAGGCAATTTTAGAAGGGGGTTATTTTTTTTAAAATTATCTAGTTGACCTCGGATGAGATTCACGAAACAAAGAGGAGAGAAAATATGTTAAAGTGAGATTTTCAGTTTTTTAAGTAGTGTGAAAGTAATTAGGCTCTAAAAAGAGAATTCGGGTGTAATAGTGAAGACATATGGGTGAAAATGTGCTAGATGCCTTTCTTGGACGGCGGACTCCTTTTATCGGTTTCTGATGTTTTTGTTGTGTACGTGTGTGTTTTCTCGTGTTGTTTTTGTCGTGTGTGTGACGGGTCGGAAGGTGGGGGAGGTGGTGCGCCCGAGACTCCGCGAGGAGCTAGTAGAATGAGGCTGGGCACCGGGAGAACGACATTCCACGAAAACATTCCATCCCGACTTCGTACCCCGTCAACCTCACCCGCCCACCTTCCCTTCAAAATCAAACCCCTTCCCCTCGTCTCATAATCCAATACAAACGAACGATTGTTTGTAGACGTTAAAATCTGATAGGCTTTGTTTTCGTCGAAGAGTGCGGAGCCCTTCAAACAAGAGCCGTTGCCAAGGGGAGAGTAAAGAAACGGACGTTTTGACCGAAATTTTTCTTTTTTCTTTAAAAAGATGGCCAAAAAATGTCCTAACAGCCGAGCTAAGATTCGGTGTAAGGGATTACGCTCTAAAATGGTTCCTCTTGGCCTTAAGATCGAGGAAAACAACAGAAAATCTCTCAAAACGGGGATTCCTGTCCCAAAAAACCGAGAAAAACGGGGGTTTCTCGTTAAAATACCATCAAAAATGGCCAAAGAATCGCTATAAATAAGAAAATCTATGTAAAACGGTTCCTATGCTTAAAAAAAACCGTGAAAATGACCAAATATCAAGAAATAGTTATTTCTGGGCCGAAAAATGAGGAAAATACGGACAAAATGGGTTTTCTTCGCCTTCAGATCGAGGAAAACGACCGGAAAAACCATGAATTTCTATGTTGCTCTTGGCTTTAAGATCAAAGAAAACGAAGAAAAATCTCTTGAAATGGGGATTCCTTTGGCAAAAAAAGAATCTTGAAAAACTGAGTAAAACGGTTCTTATGCATTAAAAAACCGTGGAAAATGCCCAAATATCCAGAAAAATATTTATTTCTCTGCTGAAAAACGAGGAAAACACAGAATGGGCTTTCTTAGCCTTAAGATAGAGGAAAACGACCGGAAATGCCATGAATTTCCACGTTCCTCTTGGCCATAAGATCGAGGAAAACAAAAGAAAATATCTTGAAATGGGGATTCCTGTGGCAAAAAACGAGAAAAACGCCAGAAAAACGGGGGTTTTTTCGGTTGAAACACCATAGAAAATGGCCAAAGAATCACTATAAATAAGAAAAACTGAGTAAAACGGTTTCTTTGCTTAAAAAAACTGTGGAAAAAGCCCAAATATCCTGAAAAAAAAAAATTATTGGGCCGAAGAATGAAAAAATACCTACCATAAAATTGGACAAAAAAAGGTCCCTCTTGGCCTTCAGATCGAGAAAAACCACCGGAAATACCATAAAAAGTAGTCCATATGGCGTTTTTGTCCAGAAAACACCAATTTTACCAAATTTTCGGAGGATTCCCATCATATTTTTGTAGATAAACACCCTTTTTATCGTGTTCTGGCCCAATTTCAAGGCGCTTTATATATTTTTCTGACAAAACACTTTTTTCGATGTATTTTTTTGAGCTTTTTTCGATCTTTCGTCCTAGGGATGTTTCTGGTATGAAGAAAATGCCCAAAAAGGGGGCTTCTTGAGTGCCGGAGGCCTGAAATTTGGTAAGGCTAGATGAGTTGATTTTTTAAATCTAAGTCGTTAATTATGTGAGGTATTTAAAAAAAACATGTTTATAATGATCTAAGGATGATGTTTGAATTTTTTTTAAACTTTTTTTTTTCACATAATTGACTTGTGCTCGCCTCCACGCATGGAGTGTTCGGAGGTATGACGTTCCCACTCCTCTCATGGGTCACCTAACTTTTTTTTTTAGTCGGCTAGTTAGAAGACAAAAGGTAAAAGAATTCGATACACAATCATCAATCATCCTCCACACCCTTGTCTACTTTTTATATTGAATATCCCCGTTCTATTTTTATAAAAATCAAAAATTTTAATTAAGAGTTTTACTTATAAAAAGTTTATTAAAGGATAACAATTGGAACTCAGTCACGTAGATGTTGAGGGTCGCTCTGTTGATTCAAGTAAGGAAGGTTCAAGGAAATCAAGTTTTTAACACGTATGATAAATAAACAAGTGAATTCTATAGGCGGCTCAAGTCAATAGAGGATTTTTTTAAGCTTCAATATTATTCACCTTGGTGATTTCTTATTCATTACGTGATGATGTAACATTCGTTCCACGAACACTTCCCTATTAACCACTAAACTGTTGTTTTTGACCCAAATTTTTGTGTTTATTTGGCATTTTTAACAATATTTTTAGTTTTTCACGATATTATAAAATTGAGGTAGTTTTCTACAGTTTTCAGGTGAAGAAACGCCTGGTTAGGGTTTGATTTGCAGAATCTTCTGCCTCTTTCCTATTCATCAGATTTTAAGGCGTTTTCCCTCGATCTTTCCATTAAGAGACCCCATGTACCCGATTTTAAGACGTTTACTGTTAGTTACCACCATTCTTACCCAATTTTTAGAGGTGAAGGATCTTAAAATTTGATTTAAAAGAGTTTTTCTCAGTTTTTAAACTGGAAAAAACCATTTTCACCAGACTTATTGACGGTTTTCTCGATCTTCTGATCGAAAAAAAAATTACAAGATTATTGGCAGCTTTTCTCGACTTTCTTGCTTAAAATAACCGTTTTTAGCTTGTTTTCAGGTCATTTTTCTCAGTTTTAAGGATTAAAAATCAAAGTAGACTGTTTAAAGTAATTTATGTTTGAAAAATCTCTTAAAATTCCTGAGAAGGAAACAAAAGGGAACTAATTGTTCTAAAATTATCCCCCCCGATGGATTATAATGTCGTGTACGAGAGTGAACTAGAAGAACCTAGTAAAAAATCGTGACTCTGTAATTATTGAGGGAGTACCTCGAAAAAAACAGAAGAAGTTTATTTTGATGGCTGAAAAAAAGAGAAAATAAAAGCAAAAGCACCGATATAGCGATAAACGTCAATGAATCACGTCCCTAATCTAACGAAAAAGAGAATGTAAGAAAAAAATTGTCGTGTCGGAAATCAAGTTCTCATATTACAAGGGAAAGTAGTATATGGTTTGATATGGTCAGTGAAAGGTGTGAGAAATGCATTTTAGATGAGAGATCCCCGCTGCGTGGAAGAGTGACAAAATGCCAATTTCTATTAGATGTCACTTGATATTAGATTCCTGAGCGTGTCGATCCTTGACCGACAAAGTCGCCGCAATCGAAAACCGTGTTTACCTTCTGGAAGTTCGTTCCCCTCCGGATTCCCTCAGGTGTTGCCCAACGAGATATCGAATCTGCAGAAACCAGTATGGTCGGTTAATCGATACAATGTCCTCATTAATATTCGATCGCTCTTTTATAAACGTACAGTAAAAGCTTTCAATAAAAATTACTTTATGCTAATTGACCATAGGGGTTAAAGCTTCACGTACAATATTATTTTTTTTCCAGGAAGATTTTTATAATACATCAAGAAATCCTAATTATCAGAGAAATAGGAACTTTCCAACTGGTTTTCCTTCACTCTTCCATTTCTATACGTTTATTATCATAGAAAGAATTTTTATAACAAGGAGAGTACGAAGGAATCCCAATTATTTTGAAAATCTCGACCTTATAATTTTGAACACATGTTCGAAGTGGGTGGACCAATGCTTTGGATATTGTGAAAGGTAACCATCTGTTTATAATTTCATAATGGGTCAGGACGAATTGAGGCGCTCCGGGTACGAAGGGCGAACTCAACAAAACGTAGTTTCGAGATTTTCGCGTTTTAAAGTTTCGGTTTTTACGTACACAAAGGGGAAAAAATGGCGAACTCAACATAAAAATTATATGAGTGTATTCACCAAGAGGTCTAGAATCTGAAAATGAAAAAAAAAAAACTGGAAGAACCTTCCCCAATAACCCGACGTTGAGGTTATCACAATAACTTCTTTAAGGAAGTTAAAAAAATTTGTCCGATGTCGAGTTCGCCCTTCGTACCCGGAGCGCCTCAATTGAAGAGTAAGTTTTTTTAATTTTCTTCGCCCTTTGCGACGGTTTTTAACGAAATTTTTTGTTGTTTCCCTCAATTTTTGGGCGGAAGTGACCCTTTACCCCCTATTTTATGTCACTTTTCTCATTTTTTTTTGGCCAAAAAACACCCTTTTTTACGAGATTTTGGGCGTTTTTTAGATCTTCTAGTCGAAAAAGACCCATTTGGCCGCTGCTCAAGATTTTTTCTGGTTTTTATCAGTTTTTTGGGTTAGAAGCCACTTTTTTAACCTCATTTTTTCAAGTTTTTCTCGGTTTTTAAGCCAAAAAAACATATTTTTTGTCGATTTCCTCGACTTTTCGGCCCTTTCATTCCCAAAAATTCGTTCATTTTAAATGGCTGCAACTGAGTTTTGTTAGATATTAACTTCCTTAAAGAAGTTATTGTGATACCCTCCACGTCAGGTTTTTCGGAAAGGGTCATCAACTATGTCTGTGGTTCTGGCCGGCCGGCCGTAGCATTTTTTCCCGGAATTTTTTTACATTAATTACCATTTTAGTTGGGAGAAATTCCATACTTCCACGCCTAATGAGAGGGAACCTTTTGTGATGGTTTTTAACGAAATTTTTTGTTGTTTCCATCAATTTTTGGGCGAAAGTGACCCTTTACCCCTATTTTATGGCACTTTTCTCATTTTTTTTTGGCCAAAAAACACCCTTTTTTTACGAGATTTGTCGGCGTTTTTTTTAGATCTTCTAGTAAAAAGACCCATTTGGCCGCTGCTCAAGATTTTTTCTGGTTTTTATCAGTTTTTTGGCTTAGAAGCCACTTTGTTAACCTCATTTTTTCAAGTTTTTCCCGGTTTTTTAGCCAAAAAAACATATTTTTTGTCGATTTCCTTGACTTTTTGGCCTTTTTGTCCCCAAAAATTGGTTCATTTTAAATGGCCGCAACTGAGTTTTGTTAGATATTAACTTCCTTAAAGAATTTATTGTGATACCACCACGTCAGGTTTTTGGGAAAGGGTCATCAACAATGTCTGTGGTTCTGGCCGGCCGGCCGTAGCATTTTTTTCCGGAATTTTTTTACATTACTTATCATTTTAGTAGGGAGAAATTCCATACTTCCACGCCTAACGAGAGGGACCACTCTTGGGCAAAAATCCCACTATGTATTTCTACCTTGATAACTTGGAAAAATTTTCGAAAAAAAAAAAACTTCCTCTCCTCCGTTATACTTCCCCTCCCTTATACCTCCCCCTCCGTTATACTTCCCCCTCCTATATTTTTACTTCTCTGTTTAGGAAGTTTTCGTTGGAAGCTCTTCAAACAAGTACTTTTTTTTTGGACTTCCCTTTCTTTCCCTTTCTCAGGTAGATAAAAGGGTTGTACGCGGGTGAACGTTTTGTTTTTACCCCCTCCGGAAATTACTACTTTAGACGACTTGTGTGGTCCAGAAGAAACGTAAGGGAAACCGAGTAAAACTCTCTCGAAATGAATTAATCCCCAGGCCTTTTAAACATTCAAATTCAAGAAGTCTTCGATTTCAAGGATACTAGAAAATCCTTTCTCATTGCAGAGGTAGAATTATCGCACATTCTTCTACAAGGCAATCACGACTTGCATATCCCCTACTCTTTCTCACCGTCGTATTTCTCTCAATAAGAAACTACGGTATTTAAACAGCCATATAAGATGGAAATCGAAAGATTTCTCCGTCGAAAAATCTATCGGCTTTTAAGCGTTTTCAGCATAAAAAGGAATATGAAGGATTCTCCGATGGGCCCCTGGCGGGGGCTTTCGCCATTTTTGGTCGGTTGGAATTTTCCCAAGCAATTTTCATTTTGTCTGCAAAACTTTTCCCCGAAAACCCGATGAGGAGGGAACAAAAATAACTTCTTTAAAGAAGTTAAAATCACTGTTTTATTGTTTACAGAAAAGATTTCGTGAAATTCTGGTGTTGACTGAACAAAAAGGCTTTTTAAGTATTCAGAAGCTCAAAAAAAGTTCTCGACAAAAAAGTGAATGATCACGATTCGATTGGTTTTTGAAAAGTGAGAACGCCCTTTTGGTAATAAAACGTGTCTGAGGTAATAATCATGAAACTTCCATTTTCTCAGCTTTCACGTCGAGCATACAAATTGAAAATAAAACGACAAAATCCGACCACCGTCTGTTTTGAAGATCAGACAATTTATTCGCGAAGGTTTAATCGGGGAAGCCATTTCGCATAATTAGATGCTAAATAGATTCTCGCATGTCTTCTCGAACTTTCAAAATATAATTTTCAGAGGGATTCCCGTCTTTCAAAGAAAACAACTTGTTTAAAATGAGGCGCTCCGGGTACGAAGGGCGAACTCGACATCGGACAAATTTTTTAAACTTCCTAAAAGAAGTAATTGTGATACTCTCGACGTCGGGTTTTTGGCGAAGGGTCTTCCAGTTTTTTTTCATTTTCAGATTCTTGACCTCTTGGTGAATACACCCATATAATTTTTATGTTGAGTTCGCCATTTTTTCACCTTTAAATCGTAAAAACCGAAACTTTAAAATGCGAATATCTCGAAACTACGTTTTGTTGAGTTCGCCCTTCGTACCCGGAGCGCCACAAATACTTAGTTTAGACAAAAACTCGATTATTTTTCTGTAGACCTACATGTCTTCACAAAAGGCAACGCGAACCAGTTTTTTAAAAATAAAAGTTTCACACACTAATTAAAAGCATAAAATATGTAACAGTCACACATTATTGCTCCATAAATATTTTAAAACAATTATAAATGAAATAGCGGGATTTGCAATTTTTATACAGCCCAAAAACAAGTGAGGAAATTAAAATAACAAAAATAACAGCTTCGTTCCAACTTCTGGAGCATGCGCAGAAGGATTATCCGTCAAATCTGACGTCATTAATTAAACGTCAAATCTACTTCAGAAAGATTTGACGGATAAATCGTACGGCGCATGCTCTGGGAAACTGCAGTTGGAACAAAGCGGAACGGGAAAACAGATTAGAAAATTCGTATACGAAATTAAATTTGTAATTTTTTTCTCAAGAGACGCACGGATTGCAACAAATTAATTAAAAAACGAAAATTGCTTAAAAAAAATTAACTTCCGTAATCATTAGGTTTTTTCTGTTCGAGGAATGCAACGGCTTATAGGTGAAAGTGATTTATTTGCGGTGTACCTGACGAAAATCGAGGTGAAAAGGGTAATAACCTTATTCAAAATATTTAAGATGATGTTTATAGTTAATTTTCGTCCTTGTTTTTCTTGGCCTTTCATAAATCAGAAGTTCCAGATTAGGCGCTCTAGATAAGACAGTCTAAGAATGTCGCACCTTGAAATCTGTGTTTTGTTAAAAATGAGCTTCCTCAAGTTATGCAACGATTTGGGAAGCTACTAAGGCCAAAGTTAATGCGTTCTCACCAAGGTTCGTTATAAAAAAACATTTTCATAAAAGAGAAAAAACGGGATTTTTTTGAATAAAATTAAGGTTTTGTGTCTTTTTAAAATGGGGGACGATATCCGACAGAGGAAAAACTCGAAAGGCACACTTGTTTAGGGGTGAAAGTGGCACAATCACCTGAGCTCCATTCCCTATCGACTTCCTGTGTGTCTACCAGAGCCACTTAGGGCGGGTTAACCCATTCAACAGGAATTCCTGCCATTTTTTTCTCTCCTCTAGTTCGTTAAAAAAGGTTTCCCAGATTTATTATTTTGTCCGTAAGACCGTGGAAAACGCTTAAAAAAGGTATTTCTTAGCTATAAGACTGTGAAATATTATTTCACCTTAATATTCCCTTATCCAAATTTTGACAGCATTTAAATTGCAACGTCAAGGTCAAGACGACGTTGAAAAACATAAATTTTTTGATAAAATTTTCAACTTGAAGGTTTTCTTAAGATAAAATTTTAAAATTTAGAAAAGAATTTTTTTTCCCGATTAATTACCATTGGAATTCAGTGAAACGGAGATGCAAATTAATGACATCGTACCGGTCTACTGCCTAAAAAGTACTATGTAGTTTGAAGAGCTTCCAACGAAAACTTCCTTAAAGAGAAGTAAAAATATAGGAGGGGAAGTATAACGGAGGGGGAAGTATAAAGGAGGAGGTAGTATAACGGAGGGGGAAGTATAAAGGAGGAGGAAGTATAACGGAGGGGCAAGTATAAAGGAGGAGGGAGTATAACGGAGCGGGAAGTATAAAGGAGGAGGAAGTATAACGGGGGGGAAGTATAACGGAGAGGAATTACAACGGAAGGGGACGTATAAACGAGGGGAAGTATAACGGAGGGGGAATATAATGGAGGGGAAGTATGACGAAGAGGAATATACTCGTATTTTTTTTCGAAAAATTTTCCAACTTTTTTTTTTTTTAATTTTTCGAGTGTTTTTTTTTTTGAAAAATTTTCTAAGTTTTTTTTTTAATTTCCGATTTTTTTTTCTGAAAAATTAAGGTCTTTTTTTTTCTAAAAATTTTTAAGTGTCAAGGTAGAAATAATGGGATATTTGGCAGAGAGAGGTCCCTCTCGTACGGCGTGAAAGTGTGAAATTTCTCCCTAATAAAATGATAATTAATGTTTAAAAAAATGATTTTTTTTACACCAAAAAATTGTACAAAATATAAGGAGTAATTAATGAAAATTTGAGGAAAATCGGACCAACGGTTCGGCCGCAGCGATTTTTTTAAAATTTCAAACAGACATATCTCCGCCATTTTTTCGAAATTCAAAAATTCGCCCTCGTTAGTTCCTTGTTCACCGAATAAAGAAAATTTGGTGAAAATCTGGTGAAAATCGGTGGCAGAAGAAAGAAAAAAAAAAGTCTGGAGCTATCCCCAAAGGGAACTTCCTCAAAACAGGGAAATTTAATAATTTAAATTTGATGAAAATTCAGTGTTCAGAAAAAAAATCTGGCGACGGACGGCCGGCACCACAGACAACTTAATGAATTTTTCTAACAAGGCTGGACAAGCCATTTTCAAAGAACCTTCACTGGACGGTATCACATTAACATCCTTTTCTAGGCAATTATTGAATTTTAAATTTTAAAACTAATAAAAATAAGCTTAAAATATTAAATAAATGGATTTTAACATATTAAAACGTGAACCGCACCGAAAATAGCATCTACACTTGAAAGTTTTCTGGCTATCTTTTTTGACGAAAAAAAAAAAAGCAAATCTCATAAATATTGCCAGAACTTTTTTTCTTGCCATTTTTCAAGCGCCCATTTGTATTCCAATCATTTACGATGAGTAAAAAAATTTATGAATGTAGAAAAATTTAAATTTTAAATAGTTATCGGGGTTTTTTTAAAATTTTTATGATTGGTTTGTTTGGGCGCTGATGTGGCATAAATTTTAAAGATTAGTCGGCGGTATCTTTGTTTACAATGAGAAAAAAAGGAGAAAATATCGAGGATTTATAAAGAAAATAACGCACTATAAAAAAAGGCAAACGTAAACAATTCAATATCGGTTGAAATTGCAACGGAGCTGAAAATAAGACGTGTCACCTCAGCGGAAACGGAGAAAAGAGAGAAAGAAAAAAAAGTACGTCTCATTGAGTACTGTGAAAGTCAAACGTGACCCAACCTACTCAGAAGTCAAGAAGGAATCCAATACAAGTGGTAGGACTGAAGGGCCCCCAGACTTCCTTGTTTTCTCTCCACAGTCTTGAGAAACGGAGAACACAAAGTCCACACTACCAACCTAGTTTTGGCCCGAAGATTCTCACAATTTTCTCAACAAAAAAAAAAAAAGCTTTCACACAAAATCGAATAATGAACATCATCGAAAAAAGGACATTTTCAAAATTTTCTAAAAATGTCTACTTTCTCTTTAAAACGGTCTAATTAAAGTTTAAGATTCCAAATTCTTGGTGGATAACAGAATAATGCTTTTAGAATGTATGAGCTTTCTTTTGAGAGTAATTACCAACGTTTTACTCCGTTTCTAGAATTTTGAGGCATTAAAAGGATGCAATCTGAATCAAAATCTTTCGTATTGTGTACCGGGAGTTGAAAATCGGTTGAAAACGCGGTCTGAAACCGGTTCCTCTCCGCAAAGAGCCTCGGGAGGGCCGGGGGCTTCGTGTTCCTTTTCTTGATTTGGCCGGCCGCGACCGACTACCCTTGAACCCAGTCTTTTCAACGTTTTTCCCTCTCTTTCATATTCCGACTCCGTTTTCTCACCTCCCACAGGTGTGCGTCTCACGGGATTACACAGGACAAGTTGGACCCCAAAAATAAACAGTCTAAGTGGCTAACCATCCGTAAAATTATTCCACTTTCAATTTTTTCATAAATTCCGAACCATAAAAGTCAATAAGATCTTTGTTTTAAAAAAATACCATAAACAGACACGATTCTCAAGGACAAACTCAGTTTTTTTTTTCTCCCGTCCGGGTTTCAAGAATTGTCCATTAGGTCGCCTGGGTTTCCTTGTAATAAGACGGGCCACTTGGGAGACGTGAAAAAAAAAAGAAATTTTTTTGATTGCCTTCTTTCAAAAAAAGAAAAAATGTTAAAAGGATGAAATTATGATTGGTTCTTTTTTCGGCTGCAGGTGAAGACAATGGATGACAAACGTGTCAGGGACTTCGCCGCGCCTTTTCGTTCGTAATTTGAAAAGATTTCATATTTCTTAATTCGTACTTTCAAGTACAATTGTGTAAAGAAATAATGATAACAATATCAAAAGTACTGGTTTAACGAGCTTCCAACGAAAACTTCCATAGAGAAGTAAAAATATAGGAGGGGAAGTATAAAGAGGGGGAAGTAAAAGGGAGGGGGAGCATAACGGAGGATGAAGTACAAAGGAGGGGAAGTATAACGGAGGGGGAAGTATAAAGGAGAGAAAGTATAACAGAGGGGGAAGTATAAAGAAGGAAAGTTTTTTTTTTCGAAAAATTTTTCAAGTTTTTTTTTAATTTTCCGTGTTGTTTTTTTCAAAAAATTTTCCGAGTTTTTTTTTTAAATCTTTCTAAGTTTTCTTTTTTAAATTTGCGCTTTTTTTCCGAAAAATTTTTTAACATTTTTTTCCGAAAATTTTTTTAATTACCAAGGTAGAAATAATGAGATTTTCGCCCAAGGGAGGTCCCTCTCGTAACGGGTGGACGTATGAAATTTCTCCCTACTAAAATGAAAATTAATGAGGAAAATTGATAATTTTTTTTACACCAAAAATTTTTAAAAAATATAAGGAGTATTTCGTGAGAATTTGGTGAAAACCGGAACAACGGTTCGGCCGCAGCGCAGTTTTTAAAATTTCAAACGTGCATATCTCCGCCATTTTTTCGAAATTTGAAAAGCGTAGACGGTAATTTCTTGTTCAACTATTCACGAAGGTTGAGAGAAAATTTGGTGAAAATCGGTTGGAAACTGTGGCCGTAAAATGTTCCGGAAAAATGCTACGGTCGGCCGGCACCACGGACAAAGTTGAGATCAGTAAAGACCAATGATTTGACCCCTCCGGGGTCTGTAAGACCCTTCCCCAAAAACCCGACGTCGAGGGTATCACTATAACTTCTTTAAGGAAGTTAATACATAAAATTGCCATAATCTCTGTTTAGCTTGAGGTGGCGGGTTCCAAACTTACAACCCCTTTCCTCGTTCTTTCTGCCAAAAAATCACTTCTTCCGATGATTTTTGAGCCTAATGAATAATTCGCTACATCTAAATAGTAAAAATTTAAGTACAAATAAAAGTAGATCAAAATGAAGGGGTGTAATTACTGATACAAAAGGCCCAATGTTTTTTTCGAAATTCAGGGTTCAGTGAACATCGCGTGCAATTTAAGTCATCCGTAACGTCGTAGGCCTCGTGTTTCAGCGTTCAAAATCGCGTAGGCATCGAAAAATTTTTAAATCTTTATTATTTTTTCTTAAAAACAACTTTTAGAACCGGGAGCCCATCCAGAAGATAATTGCCACTTACTTTTAATGACAGCCTGGCATGCACATAGGACAGGTTTGGATATATCGAGCCCATTACCAAGAAGGGCATCAGCTATGAAAAAGAGACGAGTACTCCAAGAGCGTATTAATTTTTTCAAGCCGAACATTCGAACAATAAGAATTTTCAAGATCAAGATTCGTCCGTTGCACATTTCAAGGCGATTTATAGCGAGGCAAATCTAGAAAAATGATCTCAGCAGCCAATAAACAAGGTCGTAAATAAATGATTACCGAGATTTTCCCGGGGGCATTTTTTTGAATCACTTGCAAATGAATTTTTTTCGAAGGTTTTTTTTGGTCCAATTAACTTATCGCAGAAAATGAGATCAAACTATTTTCGTTTTTGAAATTACTTTTATGTAAATAAGCTTGCAAAAGGAATATAGGAATGTAAATAATAACAGAGTAATTAATAAAAAGGACAATGGATCTCCTTTCACTCGGGAATTGAGAGGCTTAAAATTTTTTTTCCCCGCCTTTGGTACTTTTTAAAAACAATCACTTATAATTTGAAGTATAGGGGTAAAGAACAATAGCGTCGCACGAGTTCAATCTTAAGAGGGCAGGCGATGAAGGATGACGGGAAGGAAGTGGAACTTCTATGAGTAGTCGGTACACCTTTCGCATATAAAATGAAAACCTCGTCAAGAAGAAGACTGTCAAATACTCGGGACGCGATGAGAATAACAAAACGGATTCGGTTTTAAAACTGAACATTTGCATGGAATTTTTTTTTCCAGGAGAGACAATGAAGTCTTAAATCAGGCCTATCTGAGATCTCGTCTCTCGGGTACGAACACACACGGAGAAAATTGAGACTTTGGTGGTTTTTATTTTGATGCAGCAGCAGAAGAATTACTGATCGATGCAGAAGTGGAAAATCATTTCAGATGCAGCAGAAACTCGGCATTTTCAAAAGGCGGAAGAACTTGTGGGCGCTTATTATGTACCTGCTTTGTCATCGACCACAAATGGGTCTTCTGCTGCATCGACCAGTATTGGATCTTCTGCAGCTACATCGATCAGTTATAGATCATGAACAGCTCTATCAACCATTAATGGATCTTCTGTAGCTGCATTAATCATTAAAAGATTTTCTTTTGCTGCATTGATCATTAATGGATCTTCTGCTTCCGCATCGACCGGATCTTCTACTTCTACATTGATCGGTTATGGACCTTATGCAGCTGTAACAACCATTAATGGATCTACTGTAGCTGCATCGACCAATAATGAGTCGTCTGCACCTGCATCAGCCAGTAATGGATCTTCTGCTGCTGCATCGACCAATAATGAGTCGTCTGCACCTGCATCAGCCAGTAATGGATCTTCTGCTGCAGCATCGACCATATTGGATCATGAAGAGCTCTATAAACCATTAATGGTTCTCCTGAAGCTGCATTAAACATTAATGGATCTTCTGCTGTTGCATCAACACAAAATCGATCTTTTCCATCGTCCAGTAATGGATCTTCTGTTGCTGCATCGATCAGTAGTGGGTCTTCTGCTTCCGCATCGACCAGTAATTCTTCTGCTGCTACATTGATCAGTTATGAACCTCATGCAGTTACATCAACTATTGATGGATCTTCTGCAGCTGTATCGACCATTAATGGTTCTTCTGTAGCTGCTAGCTGCATTGAGGATTAATGGATCTTCTGTAGCTGCTTTGGTCATTAATGGATCTTCTGCTGCTGCATCGCCCAGTATTGGATCTTCTGCTGCTGCATCGACCAGTATTGGAACTTCTGCAGCTACATCAATTGGTAATGGATCTTGAACAGCTCTATCAACCATTAATAGATCTTCTGTAGCTGCGTTAATCATTAATGTATCTTCTGCTTCCGCATCGACTAGTAAAGGATCTTCTGCTGCTACATTGATCAGCTATGATCCTTATGCAGTTGCATCAACCATTGATCAATCTTCCGTTGCTGTATCGACCAGATCTTCAGCTCTTGCATCAATACAAAATCGATCTTTACATTTTTGGCTCCACACAGTCCAAAGATAACAAAACCATTCTTTTTTAATGAACACCACAAATTAACAGTAGTACCAACTAATTAAATAATTGGGCACCTTTTATTGTTTTGTAAAGGAAAATTCCCACAAACTTCCTACCGTTCTTTCGAACAGAATTTTTATTCGAATTTTTACACGTGTGATCTTTTATAAAAATAACGTTTTAGGCGGAAAAAAAATTCGAATGCAAGTCGGGGGAGGCCCTTCACACTCAACACCGCAACCTATTTAAGACGGTAAAAAGCCGCAAGTCTATTATCAATAAGTAGAACAGTCTCGAATTTTTAAGACAATTTTTCGCTGTTCTCATCTATTTTATTATTATTTAAAATGAGGACAAAATATGTCAAATAGAGGGGAGATTTAATGCAAAATGTGATTTATTAATAAACAGTTATCATTTGAGGCGCTCCGAATACGAAGGGCGAACTCGACATCGGACAAATTTTTTTTTTTTCATTTTCAGATTCTAGACCTTTTGAAGAATACACCCATGTAATTTTTATATTGAGTTTCCCCTTTTTTCCCCTTTAAAATACGTAAAAACCGATATGCGGCAAAGCTCTACTCTCAACCTTTTTTATTTAATTTTTTTTTTCTTTTCGAGATTTGGTGATTTTTAAAAAACCCTTTTCTCTATGATTCTATGATGATTCTAAAATCTCGCCACGAAAATTCCAGAGAGTGACTTTTCTGTCGAGTTCGCCCTTAACAGAAAACTTTAAAATACGAATATCTCGAAACTACGTTTTGTCGAGTTCGCCCTTCGTATTCGGAGCGCCTCATTTAATCCTAGCCTGTAAAAAACTAGAATCAATGAGAATCGCACTTGAAACTAATAAACAAAAAAAATTTTTATCTCATAATTTACGCACAAAAATTTTATTGTAAATTTTTTAAAATCAATTTCAAGTGTTTTCAATTCACAAAATCCATAGATTAATCGAAATTCCATAAATTGTTTAAAAAATGGAAAAATTATAAAAAATAAGGTGCGGCGATTGCCTGAGAGATTCATATCTTGCGTTTTTAATCAAAAGTATTATACAATCCCCCCTCTCAAATGGCTTATTTTAGAATGACAAAATCCCAATAATATTGATTGGAGGCAATACTTGAATAAAAAATTTCCTATGAACTTTCTAAAGAGCGATTTTGTGGGATAGAAGATAATATGTTGTGGATTTAGAGGCATAAGTGACCATTACGTGATCTGTGGAGGATAGAAGGAAAAGTACTAGTTTGAAGAGCTTCCAACAAAAACTTCCTCAAAGATAAGGAACAATATAGGAGGGGAAGTATCAAAAAGAAGGAACAATATAGGATGGGGAAGTATCAAAGAGAAGGAACAATATAGGAGGGGGAAGTGTCAAAGAGAAGGAACAATATAGGAGGGGGAAGTGTCAAAGAGAAGGAACAGTATAAGAGGAAGAAGTATCACGGAGGGGGAAGTTTTAAAGGATTCTCGATAGTAGACTTGTAAAAACCATGTTTTTATAAGCCAATTATTTTTTTAAAAGTTGTTTCTTTGGTTCTTTTGACAGATTTCGACCCAGAATTTATTCCACGTGTTGACACGTTTAAAAAGAGACTTCTGTACGAAAAAAATGTCTCGATATAAACGATTCTTTGAAAATAAAGGAAATCCTTTAGTGAAAAGATAGCGTGAGTTTGAATGCGAACGTCGACCTGGAGGGGCTTCGGGCATTTTACGTCCTACGCATTTTCTCCGGTCATTTTTAAATATTTAAATCAAATAATAAAACTTTATTTAAAATATTAAGAAACTAAATTCTTAAAGAAGTTATAGTGTTATTCTCTACGTCGGTTTTTTGGGGAAGGGTCTTCAAGACCACGTAGAGTCAAATCGAATATTGATCTTTACCGATCTCAACTTTGTCTGTGGTGCCGGCCGGCCGTCCGTCCGTAGCATTTTTTTCCGGAACACTTTACGGCCACAGTTTTCAACCGATTTTCACTAAATTTTCTTTAGTCGGTGAGCAAGGAACTAAGGAGGGCGATTTTTGAATTTCGAAAAAATGGCTTTCACGATTTTTTAGTCTTAATTTATCACTTAATTATCCCTTTTTTTTACATTAATTATCATTTTAGTAGGGAGAAATGTCATACATTCACGCCTTACGCGAGGGACCTCTCTCGGGCAAAAATCCTATTATTTCTACCTTGACACTTCAAAAAACTTTTCCAAAAAACAGAACTTAAAAAATTATTTGAAACAAAAGCGCAAATTAAAAAAAAAAACGGAAAATTTTTCCAAAAAAAAACTCGGAAAATTATTTTTAAAAAAACTTGGACAATTTTTTAGAAAAAACTTACCCCTCCGTTGTACTTCCCCCTCCGTCATACTTCCCCTCCTTTATACTTCCCCCTCCGTCATACTTCCCCTCCTTTATACTTCATCATTTTAGTAGGGAGAAATGTCATACTTTTACGCCTTACGCGAGGGACCTCTCTCGGGCAAAAATCCTATTATTTCTACCTTGACACTTCAAAAAAATTTTCCAAAAAACAGAACTTAAAAAATTATTTGGAACAAAAGCGCAAATTAAAAAAAAACGGAAAATTTTTGAAAAAAAATTAAAAAATTTTTGAAAAAAAATTAAAAAATTTTTGGAAAAAAAAACTCGGAAAATTATTTTTAAAAAACTTGGACAATTTTTTAGAAAAAACTTGGACAATTTTTTAGAAAAAACTTCCCCCTCCGTCATACTTCCCCTCCTTTATACTTCCCCCTCCTTCATACTTCCCCTCCTTTATACTTCCCCCTCCTATATTTTACTTCTCTTTAAAGGAAGTTTTCGTTGGAAGTTCTTCAAACTAGTACATTTTTTAGGGTAGTGGTTTCCCATCTCCGCTATCTTGAAACAATTCGGAAGCCTTCTAATAGTTTTGCGGAATTCGCACACCTACCACTCCAATTAAGGATAATGGCAGACTTTAAAGGCCGCCCTTTTCAATTACACCGAACGATTTCCGAACGAATTGATTCCGAGACGAATTTCCTCGTAAGCTCTGAAGAAAATCACAAAGTTGTGTATTAAAAAAGAAGTTGAAGACAAGTTTTTGTTTACTGCGTTGAGATCTACCTGACAGGTCATACACCTGTTGTATTACCCTCGGGAGAATTCCTTTTTTTTTGTTCCAGTGGCCTAGATGGCCCCCCTTTTGTGGTTTAAGCCCCGAGGGTTGGTAGGAGAGGCCGGGAACTTTCACCCATCCTAAAAAGCCTGCCCTTGAAGAGGTCACCCAGCCGGTTATCGTTCAAAAAACACACAAAAATCTTTAATTTATTCATTTTTTTATTATTCATTCACCATTATCCCATTATCGATCAAAAATTAGAGCATTTAAAACTAAAATCTCAATTAGGCCATTTTAAGAAATAAATAATTAACTAGAAGCACCGTTACAGGCTAAAAATAAAGTCCCAACCTTAGAATACTGATATTTATTCAATTAGAAGGGTAATTAAAATTTTATGGCTTCGAGTTTTATCGCAAAAAATAAAATCTACATTTTTATTATGCTAAAAAAGGAAATAAGTTGATCTCAAGGACCAATTTTTAGGCGCAAACTTACCGCTTTTGCCGCTCCAGTACATTTTCCATAAGAAGAAGGCGATTGCTTGAAGAAAGATGATGGCGAAAAGCGTTATAAGTACGGCGGCGGCGATGCTGCCTCCGGAGTAGCAGCTCGCGTCTTCAGCACGGACACCCGTCGTGGAAATCAGCGCGATCAACGCAAATTTTACAATCGCGTTATCCATTTTAGCGAATATACGGAGGGGTTTTATAATTTATCCACCATATCACCAACACAGTCACAATTTTTTTTGAAAATACGTAAAATTGAATGTTTTAGAAAATGGACGGAATGAACTGATCGGGCTGCAGGGCGAAGACTGCGGCCGGGTACGGAGAGAACGAAGAGACGCGGTCTGACCGAAGTGGGAGCGACGAAGACAAACGAACGCCGAGCCGAATATTTACGATATTTTGCTACGTCTTTTCGCATTCCTTCGCAAAATAAACTTCAAAATTTTTTTAAACTTTTATCTCTTATTTTGTTTATTTATTTGTTAAAAAATGAATTCGACATGCTATCAACTACGAGAGATAGCAAAATAAATTAAAGTTCGGAGGGGGCAGAGCGGGCGTATTTCTTGTGATTTTTTTTTCATTGAATAGACGCGGAAAGCGTCATAAAAATAATTTGGAAAAAAGCCCGAAAACCGTGTTAAGAAGGGGATTTTTAGGCCGAAAAACCGAGAAAAACGGCAGATAAATTTAAACTCAAATATTAAAAAGCCAAGAAAAACGCCAGAAATATGTTTTAATGTTCTACGTTTATCGGCTGTGGGAAAAGAAAAATCGGGGTAAAAAGGGTTTTTTGGCCGAAAAACCGAGAAAACCGCAAGATAATTTTTAAAAGGCTTACATATGTTCATCAGCCGAGGAAAAAAACCAAAAAATCCGGCTAAAAGGGGATTTCTAGGCCGAAAAACCGAGAAAACGTGAGATAATTTTATAATGGGTGTTTTATGTTTATTGGCCGAGGAAAATATGGGTTTAAAAGGAGATTTCCAAGACAAAAAGCCGAGAAAAACGCCAGAATATTTTTTTAAAGGGTTTCTCGTTTATCGGCTTTGGAAAATGAAAAATCGAAGAAAAACGCCATAAATATGTTTTAAAAGAGTGTTCTATGCTCATCGGAAAAGAAAAATCGGATTAAAAAGGTTTTTTTATGCCGAAAAACCGAGAAAAACGGAAGATAATTTTTAAAAGGCTTGCTTATGTTAATCGGCCGAGGAAAAAGCCCAAAAAATACGGCTAAAAAGGGATTTCAAGGCCGAAAAACCGAGAAAAACGCAAGAGAATTTCTAAAATGCTTGCCTATGTTCATCGGCCGAGGAAAAAGCCCAAAAAATCCGGCTAAAAGGGGATTTCTAGGCCGAAAAACCGAGAAAACCGCAAGATAATTTTTAAAAGGCTTGCCTATGTTCATCGGCCGAGGAAAAAGCCCAAAAAATCCGTCTAAAAGGGGATTTCTAGGCCGAAAAACCGAGAAAACCGCAAGAGAATTTCAAAAATTCTTGCCTATGTTCATCGGCCGAGGAAAAAGC
Organism: Orius insidiosus; assembly: GCA_014119065.1. Lineage (NCBI taxonomy): Eukaryota > Metazoa > Arthropoda > Insecta > Hemiptera > Anthocoridae > Orius > Orius insidiosus. The sequence continues at coordinate 107,650 of JACGAQ010000304.1, read as the reverse complement.
CTAAAAAATCCGGCTAAAAGGGGATTTCTAGGCCGAAAAACCGAGAAAACCGCAAGAGAATTTCTAAAATGCTTGCATGTGTCCATCGGCCGAGCAAATAGCCCAAAAAATACGGCTAAAAGGGGATTTCTAGGCCGAAAAACCGAGAAAACCGCAAGATAATTTTTATAAGGCTTGCCTATGTTCATCGGCCGAGGAAAAAGCCCAAAAAATCCGTCTAAAAGGGGATTTCTAGGCCGAAAAACCGAGAAAACCGCAAGAGAATTTCAAAAATTCTTGCCTATGTTCATCGGCCGAGGAAAAGCCTAAAAAATCCGGCTAAAAGGGATTTCTAGGCCGAAAAACCGAGAAAACCGCAAGAGAATTTCTAAAATGCTTGCATGTGTCCATCGGCCGAGCAAATAGCCCAAAAAATACGGCTAAAAGGGGATTTCTAGGCCGAAAAACCGAGAAAACCGAAAGATAATTTCTAAAATGCTTGCCTATGTTCATCGGCCGAGAAAAAAGCCCAAAAAATACGGCTAAAAGGGGATTTCTAGGCCGAAAAAACCGAGAAAACCGCAAGAGAATTTCTAAAATGCTTGCATATGTCCATCGGCCGAGCAAAAAGCCCAAAAAATACGGCTAAAAGGGGATTTCTAGGCCGAAAAACCGAGAAAACCGCAAGATAATTTTTAAAAGGCTTGCTTATGTTTATCGGCCGAGGAAAAAGCCCAAAAAATACGGCTAAAAGGTGATTTCTAGGCCGAAAAACCGAGAAAACCGCAAGAGAATTTCTGAAATGCTTGCTTATGTTTATCGGCCGAGCAAAAAGCCCAACAATTAGGCTAAAAGAGGATTTCCAAGACGAAAAACGAAGGAAAATTCCGGATATTTTTGTAAAGGATATTCCCTCTCAAAAACCCGAGAAAAACTCAGCCGAGCACTGACGGATTTTCATAACTTTTCACGGTAGGAAAAAACCACCTGAGCAACGTAGAGAAGCCTTCCAATCTAAGAAAATTCGTTTTCTTAACTTTAAATTCGTCGATTGCTTTCTTAAAAATAGTCAATCTCCACGAGGCCTATCAGCTTGAATGAATCTCGCGTCTTTTTTGATTTTATGTAAATAGAGAAATCACTAAAACGCCTGTCCTACATACTTAAGAAATATTTTTCGTCCTCCATCCCTCTCTCTCTTGTCTTTTTTATAATTTTGAACCCTTCGGAAGCTTTTTCGGCGAAGGAATCTTTTTAATCCAAAATTCAATCTGCATTGTAATGCATTCCAAAGGGTAGAACCCATTAAAGAACTATTTCGTACATAAAAACCTGTGATTACCTACACCTCGTTTACTTCCATGGGGGAAAGCACCCAACCTCACGATTATGCTTTTCAAAGACACTTTCAACATTCAAACTATCCAATTATACTTTTATGACTTGAAACTCACTTGCTATTAAAGGTTATTTTGATACTAACGATTATTAAATCATTATAATTTTCGTGTACCAAAGGTATTTGAGATAACTAGGCTAATGTGTTGGGGGAAAAAAAAGGGCTCACGCCATATTGCTGAGGTTTCCAAAAAAATACTTGGGTTCCTTTGTTGTAGTTATGAGAGTTATTTAACAGATAAAAAAAGAGCGCATAGTTAAAGGCAGAGAAAGCCTACTAGAAGCAGCTAAGTCGTTTTTATTGAGGTCAGTGAGGCCTTTTTAAGGCGAAACTTGATCGGACCTCCAATTATGGAATGTGTAAATTGGAATTGCACCACTTAAATAGACTTCGGTCCTTTTCAACTCGGTGCAGTTTAAATTTTATTTTAAAAACAATAAAAATGAATTTAAAAATTTTTTTTATTTGAAATTAGGAGTGTTTTTAATTTAGGCTACATCCATATTTTTGTAGGCATTTGAAATTTCAGGTGGCCAAAACAAGTGGACTGTTCCTGTTGAGTTACCGCCGGCGATTATGGGCAGCTTGGGATGAATGGAGATTACAGATGAAACAGTGGTCATATCATTATCCATCAGTTCCGCCAACAATTTGCCATCATCTCCATATACTTGTAACTAAACAAAAAAATAAAAAAAAAGCGGATTTAAAAAATGCTTACCCTTCTAGGATTGATAAGACTGCCGATAAGAAATGAGTCGTCTCTTCCCGGATACCAGATTGCTTTAAAAACTGAAAGCCATCTTCCAGTATGGTTGTTGTGATTGATGGATTTCATCACTAAAAACTTTATTTATTTTTGAATAAATTATGGGACTAACTTTTAGGGCGTTCGAGGAGGCCGACGGTATTGAAAACTCTGATTTTATCATCGTTGCATGTGGTCAAGACTTTTTCTGCGTTGTGAGAGAAAAATGCACTCGTAAGACCTTTAGGATGAGGCATTTCACAAATTGGAATCGCCTGTCTTTTAACGTGCCTTATATCAAAAATAGTTGCTCGACTGGAAAAAAATTACAATTTTTATTGACTAACAAAATTAAATGTCATCAAATGTCAAAATCAAAATCAATCAAGGGTAGGGATGGGCGATATCGGTGAGCGATAAATATCAATATATTTGTGCCGATATATCGGTCTTTTGATATGAATCGGAGGTTCCGATATATCATTTGATACATCAGTTTTTTCCGATATTTATCGGATGATTTTTTAATACCTATGACCGTCCGTTTCGCGTCAATTTGGATCAAAAACACAACTTTAATTTGAATATAAATGAATATTTTTAACGTTAGTGCATAAATTATGCAAGAACACAAATTATAAAAGATAGTCTCATGCAGCATTTTGGACCAAAACTGAGAAAAATGCCTTAAAAAAAGGCGATTTTTGGTCAAAATGCCTTAAAAAAAGGAGATTTTTGGTCAAAAATGCCTTAAAAAAGGCGATTTTGGGTCAAAAATGCCTTTAAAAAAAGGGCGATTTTTGGTCAAAAATGCTTTTAAAAAAAAGACGATTTTTGGTCAAAAATGCTTTTAAAAAAAAATCACCTTTTGTAAGGCATTTTTGACCGAAAATCGCCTTTTATTTAAAAAGGCATTTTTGACCAAATACGCCTTTTTTTTTAAAAGACATTTTTGACCGAAAATCGCATTTTTTAAAAAAAAGGCATTTTTGACCAAAAATCGCCTTTTTTAAGGCGATTTTTTTAAAGGCATTTTTGACCAAAAATCGCCCTTTTTTTAAAGGCATTTTTGACCAAAAATCGCCCTTTTTTTAAAGGCATTTTTGACCAAAAATCGCCCTTTTTTAAGGCATTTTTGACCAAAAATCGCCCTTTTTTAAATTTTTGTCCAAAAATCGCCTTTTTTTAAGGCATTTTTGTCCAAAAATCGCCTTTTTTTTAAGGCATTTTTGACCAAAAATTGCCTTTTTTTAGGCATTTTTCTCAGTTTTGGTCTAAGAAACAACCATTTAACTGGAGTTTCTGGTGTTTATTTACAGGGTTCTTATCAAGAAAAACTTTTTATGGAATTTTTCACGTAAAAACACCCATTTTACCGAATTTTTGGTATTTTTCCTCGAAACTTTCACTAAGGCTCCAGAGAACTTCTACTTTTTCTAGTTTTTTGGGCGAAAATCATCGGAATTATTTGCGATGGCATATTTCGTCAATTTTTAGCACATTAAATTTAAATAATAATGAAGGCCATATAATAATGAACGCTGATAAAAGTTTTCTCTTCCGATACATCGGTGCCATCGATATATAGGGGTTCCGATACATCGGTGCCATCGATATATAGGGGTTCCGATACATCGGTGCCATCGATATATAGGGGTTCCGATACATCGGTGCCATCGATATATAGGGGTTCCGATACATCGGTGCCACCGATATATGGGTTCTGCCGATACATCGATGCCACCGATATATTATGGGATCCAATATATCGGTTGAACGATACATCGATATATTTATATATCATCTCTAGGGTGTCGAGAAGAGCCTCTTCTCAAAAACCTGGCATAGAGGGTTATTAAATAACTTTCCTTCAAAAATGTCAACCTCAATGCCACATATCAAACTGATTTTGAACCAAAAACCAAAATTTTTAATTAGTTACTAACTATTCCTGTCCAGATGATGTAAGAAAAAGGTTATTATCTTTCGGATTAACTTGTACAGTCCGACAAGAACGATTGTAACAATCGGCCCAAAGAGACACTTTTTAGTTCTCAGGTCAAGAACGCCGACCCTTCCATTTCCTACAAAAAAGAAAATTATTTTTATTACTGTTTTTTGATTTTATATTACCATGAGAAAACAATAAAGTGTTTGAGTCACGTTCATCATGCCAAGTAAGATGTTTTATTTTATCCGAAAAGTCGGTTGCATAAACCTAAAAATTATTTATATTTTTAATAGAATATTATTTTTAAAATTACATTTTCAAGTTTGCTGTTTTCAATGTTTATCATTTTAATCGTCCCGTCATGGCTTGTACTGTAGATTTTTCCATAATCGGAAGAACTCGCCGAAAGACAGTTTATGTTCGAAATTTGATAGTCAAAATGGGACACTTCTGAGTCAATCTTTGGATCCCAAACTCCTAAAAAAATTAATTTAAGAGAAGTAACAATATAGAAGGGGGAAGTATAATGGAGGGGAAGTAAAGGGGAGGGAAAGTATAACGGAGGGGAAAGTTTTTTTTTTCCGAAAAATTTTCTGAGTTTTCTTTTTTAAAATTGCGCTTTTATTTTTTTCCGAAAAATTTTTTAAGTTCTTTTTTTTAAGAAAATTTTTCTAATTATCAAGGTAGAAATAATGGGACTTTTGTCCAAGAGAGGTCCCTCTCGTAAGGCGTGGAAGTATGGAATTTTTCCCTACTAAAATGATTATTGGTGTAAAAAAAAAGGTGATTTTTTTACACTAAAATGATTATTAGTGTAAAAAAAGGTAATTTTTTTTACACTAAAATAATTATTAGTGTAAAAAAAGTGATTTTTTCAAACTAAAATGATTATTTGTGTAAAAAAAATAGAAAATTTTTTTACACCAAAAGTTCGTAAAAAATATAACGAGTAATTGGTGAAACTTTGGTAAAAATTGGACAAACGATTCGGCCGCTGCGAATTTTTTAAAATTTCAACCAGGCATATCTCGCCATTTTTTCAAAAGTCAAAAATCTCCCCATTTCTTGTTCACCGACTAAAGAAAATTTGGTAAAAATCTGGTGAAAACTGTGGCCGTAAAGTGTTCCGGAAAAAAATGCTACGGACGGACAGCCAACAAAGATGAGATCGGTAAAGATCAATATTCGATTTGACCCTCCGGGGTCTGGAAGACCCTTCCCAAAAAACCCAATGTAGAGGGTATCACAATAACTTCAGGAAGTTAAAATTACCTAAAGTTCCATATTTGCTTCCAGCTAAAATTAAAACTTTTGACAAACAAGGGTGAACCAGTAATGAAGTAATTCTTCCGTCTGTGACTTTAGCCTTTTTTTCCATTTGGAAACTTAAAATTTGCGAAATAAATCTACAAAAAAAAACTAATTAAAAAGGAAAAATTAAAAAAATTACTTTTCTCTGCTGCATTTGTAAATATCGACATCAGGCTCATATTTTCCGGCGTTGCTTAAGTTTGAAAAGACACTTTTAGATTCTTCACCAAGGTCAACGCTCTCTAAAATTTAAATACATTATTTATATAAAAACATACAATAATCCATATCCTAAATTTGCGGTTACAGACCTAAGATTCTTTCATCAAAAGTTTCTTGTGATCCCTCATCCATTTCATCAATATCTGGAAGGATTTCTGGTTTGATCTTTTTAAGTCGTAGGGATTGTCTAACAGGTTTTTCTTCATCGGTTTCTGACTTTTCTTTAAAACTGGAATATTTTTTGGATTTTTTTGGCTTTTTAGGCACAGGTTCGGTATCAGAATCAGAACCTGTCAAGTTCGAATCGTCCAAAATTGGGAATCCTAATTTCCTAAAAGAAAAATTAAAAGGGCGACTTTAATGCTTACTTACCTAAACATTTCTTGTTGTTTAGCTTTATTTTCAAGCTGGATTTTTTCATAATCGCTCATTTCATGTTCGACTTGGGTGTTTTCAACGGCAGTTTCTGCAGGATCTTCTACGGGTTCGTCAACTTGAGGATTTTCGTCTGCTGGGAGAGTTTGTTTTCGTTTCTTCTTTTTTTTCTTTTTCGTGTTTTCTTTATCAGCGTCTGAGCCGTCACTTGAAAAAATAGGGACCAAAATATTTTTTTTGTCTTCTTCTTCATCGTTTTCTCTCAACAGATCTTCAACAGTTAAGTGCCTCTATAAAAAAATAATTAAATTAAATTTTATCTCATCTTTAAAGAGAAGTTATAATGACGCCCTCCAATCAAGGCCTTCGGGAGAGGGTTTTCCAGGTTTTCTGAGATACCAGAGTTTTTTCCACACTTTAGGGCTACAATTTAACTTCAATTTATCACAATTAACAACGTCAACAAACAGGTACTCCACACTATCATTTAATAAGGTAAAAAAATGGAAAGTAGGGAGAGATTCAGGCTGTTCACGCCTGGCGGGGTGAAGACTTCATTTTGTACACCTTAATACGAAAAACAAAGCCCATTTGGCGTAATTCAAATAAAAGTTTCAATCTTACCGCCCGGCTTCTAGTTGAGGACGAAGGGTTTGACATGACTCCACTTAAAAAAAATTTAAAAATATAGTAGTTTATGATTAAAATTTTGAATTTGAAGAAAGATATGTTAAGGCCAAACAAAAGGGGGTTCACTTTTAGGCGCGTAAAATATGATAAAAAATGTTTACTGATAACAAGGAAGGAGGTTGCATTCCGTTGAGGTTAACAAGCATGGAGGTAACATAAGTGGAAGGAGCACTATAGTCTGGTTAAATATGAAAATTATTAACTTCCTTAAAGAAGTTATTGTGATACCCTCGACGTCAGGTTTTTGGGGATGGGTCTTCCAGACCCCGGAGGATTAAATCGAGTATTGATGTTTACCGAACAACTTTGTCTGTGGTGCCGGCCGGCCGTCCGTAGCATTTTTTTCCGGAACAATTTACGGCCACAGTTTTCATCCGATATTCACCAAATTTTCACACAAATTTCTTTAGCCGGTGAAGAAGAATGTGACGAGGGCGATTTTTGAATTTCGAAAAAATGGCGGAGATATGGCTGTTTGAAATTTTAAAAAATTCGCTGCGGCCGAACCGTTGGTCTTATTTTCACCAAAGACTCCTTATATTTTTTACGAATTTTGGGTGTAAAAAAATTGCCACTTTTTAATTATAATTTTTTTAGTAGGGAGAAATTTCATACTTCTACCCATTACGAGAGGCCTTGTACCTTTACACTTAAAAGTACTGGTTTGAAGAGCTTCCAACGAAAACTTCCTTAAAGAGAAGTATCTATATAGGAGGGGAAGTATAACGGAGGGGACGGAAAACGTAGGGGGAAGTATATGGGAGGGGAAGTATTTGGGAGGGCAAGTATAACGGAGGGGAAGTATAACGGAGTGAGAAGTATATAGGAGGGAAGTATAAGCGAGGGGTAGTATAATAGAGGGTGAAGTATAACGGAGGGGGAAGTATAAGGGAACGAAAGTATAACGGAAGGGGATGTAGTAGGGAGGGAAAGTATAAAGGAGAATTTTCCAAGTTTGTTTTTCAAAAATTTTCCGGGTTTTCCTTTTTTTTTCGAAAAATTTTCTATGTGAAAAATTCTCCGGGTTTTCCTTTTTTTCGAAAAATTTTCTAAGATTTTTTTGTAAAAAAAAATTTTCAGTTTTTTTTTCGAAAAATTTTCTAAATTCTTTTTTTCAAAAAAGTTTTTAAGTGTCAAGGTAGAAATAATGGGCTCTTTCGCCTAGGGATGTGCCTCCCGTAAAGGGTAGAAGTACGAAATTTCTCCCTACTAAAAAAAAATTAATAATTAAAAAGTGACAATTTTTTTAAACCAAAAATTCTTAAAAAATATAAGGAGTAATTGGTGAAAATCGGATTAACGGTTCGGCCGCAGCGAATTTTTCTTGAAAAAACTTAGAAAATTTTTCGAAAAAACAAACTTGGAAAATTTTTCGAAAAAAAAAAACAACTTCCCCCTCCCTTATACTTCCCCCTTTTTTATACTTTTCCTCCCTTCGTTATACTTTCGTTACCTTATACTTCCCCCTCTGTCATACTTCCCCCTCCTATATTGTTACTTCTCTTTAAGGAAGCTTTCGTCGTAAGCTCTTCGAACAAGTTCTTTTCCTCCTGAATCGGATGAGATTAGTCTATAGAATTCTTTCTTGACTCATGAGTTACAATGCTTATTTCAATTATTTTGTTGACACATATATTTTATTGTTTGGAGATATCATTTAGGCTAAAATACTCTTGTTTCGGATTATCTGACTTTTACAACACACGAAAATACCGCCCGTTCTGCCTCGCCGGTATTAATCGCTATTGATATCGCGCGTTTGTTCTACTTTTCCGCAACGATAAATGTAGCCCATTCTTTATCAGTCATCAGCGACTCGTCTGTCGGTCTTTTGTGAACGAGTCAAAGAGATTGCGAGCCCTCATCCCCACTCTTGGTCCCCCCCCCCCTTTTCGACTTTCTCTTATTCGGCCCAGTATTGCGCCGTCAAAACGTGACTTAAACTACACCAACTTTCTTAACGGCAGTACTGGTTTAGTATGGGCTTAAGAAACTTTCCTGCTAATTATCTTTACAATGTTTATTTAAAAAAATTCCTTATTTACATTTCAATATTTACACAATTAAAGCTTTTAAATACAAAAAACTAAGTTCTAATTTTTCTTTTAAATTAAACTAATAGGCCTAATATACAATATTAACTTTTGAACAAACTTATCGCCTAAACGAGTATCACAGTGAAGAATTACAAATGGTAATTTAACCTCAATTGATAAATTTGATTTGAAAAAGAATTAGATAAATTCTTTACTAAAGAAAATCATATATACAATGTACAATAAATTAAGTAGCTTTAGGCTCATATAATACTGCTGTTAAAATAGGGTATTAAAATTATCACAATTTGAGGATTTTGAAGTTAGAAACAAGATTGAGTTATGTTGCCTTTATGAGGGTGTTCGTAGGCGTCGATGATTTCTAAGACGCTGGCGTACGATCCAGAAACGAGTGCGACGACAGCCAAAACGATTATCATGATGTCTTTCCATTTTCTCCACTGGAATTTACCGTAGCCCTCTCCGTAAAGGGTGATAAGTTCGATGAGAGCTGGGCAGAAAAGTCCAAGAATCGAAAAACAGACGGCACCCACTAACGAGATGAAAGGGCTCAAATTTGGTACTATTATAGCCACAACAACTGGAAGAAAAACAATAAGTCTTCTAATGAATTGCAGAATGTACCTGTTCCCATTATCATAGTCCCTCGCATAAGATAGTATCCTGCTGTATGCCACGATTCTCGAATTTTCGGCCCGAGGATGTTCCAGGCGATTTCAGACGGTACAGAAAACTGAAGTCCATAAGTGAACAAAATGGACAAAGCGACCAAAATTTTGACGCTTTCAGCCAAGCTAAAATTCATCATTATACAATTTAGAAATTTCAAAAAAAAAATTACAAATTTTGAGGGAGATTCAATGTAACTGAAGCTTCAGTGACTTCACCGTAGCGGAGATACCCGAAAAATCCTACAGTGGCGTATAAACAACGACGACCGACATAGCGATATTGAGGACTCCCGGACATCCCAAAAAGTGATGAGGGTTTTTCATCGAATTTTCAATCGGCAAAACCTTAAAAAACATTCAAAAACCAAAAAAAAAAAAAAACAAAAAACTCACAGTGCCAATTCCTTCCATAGCGAATAAAACAGTGGCGAAAAACAAAGGCCAATGGTCAGCTTTATTTATGTATTTTACAGTATCCAAACTAGGTACATCACTAAATGTGTAGTACAACGTAATAGAAAGACCGAAAGTTATAAAAACAGTCGCTACTGCAGAAAACGGTACTAGATATTTGAGAGGTCTTATAATTCCCAAAGGAACTAAAGGTAGAGAAAGAAGTAAAATGTAAAGCCTGATGTCGATTGTGCATTGCAGTTGGTTTTCAATAACCTTAAAATATAAATCAGTTTTTTATTTAATAAAACAAAAAAGTTACTTGTTGAAATGATGCTGCGACAAATACGACGTAAACTGTATTCCCGAAGTAGTACGTAGCAAACAAAGACGCTCGAACGAACTCTCTAAAAACACATTTTAATGATTGGAGACATACAAAAATCTTACTTTGCTACAGTCGAGTATTTTCGGAGACCTTCAGGTCCTGTCTGAAAAGCGACTTCTGCAGTTTCAGCAAATCCTAAAGAAGGACGTTTAACTCTTGCGGACAAAAATTGAGAGCAGAAGACCTGTTGGAAGAAAAGATTAGGGAAACCAAAAAAAAGGAAATCGATCAAGTGACACTTCATTGCTGTTACATAAAATTTAATCTATCCTTGCAATTATGAAGTAACGACTTTTGACTCTAGAAGGAAAACTTATGCAATAGGTGTGTCAAAGACAATCACTGACATCATTTTATATAAAGGGTATCGACGTACCAGTAATTGTACACAATGTGTACAAATGAAGCCGACGACTATGGTCCCGACGACGCCGAAAAGAAGACCTCCGTGTTTAAAAGCGCCAGGCATCGCCAAAATTCCCGATCCAAGGCTGCTTTTCAACAAATGTAAAAGTGCTCCGGAGTCGCTAAAATAATCAAAAATAAAACAAAATAAAAAGTTTCCAGTCGCTTACGGCGTTGCGTTCGTCATATCGCGGTTATTAAACGGGTCGTAAAGTTCGCCGTCCGATTTCGACAGATTTAGGGCGTTTTTTTGCATAACATCGTTTTCTGCAAGTTTCAACCTGAGAAAATAAATAAAAATATTTTTCTTCGTAAACAAAAATAACTTACGTCGATGACGTGTTTAAAATGTCTCCATTTATACTAATAACGGAGGGCATTTTTTGCATCGCCACACCTTTATTATCCATTCTGCAACAGAAAAAACAAAATTTAATTAAATTATTTAATTAATTAAATATTTAATATTGAGCAACAACGCATTTACAGAGAAATAAAAAAATCTCGATTACAAAATTTATCTGAGGAAGAGAGAAAAAGTAAGCAGGAATATTTTCAAGATCGGTTTCGGCATAATAGGCCTCATCAGGTGAACTATTTTCAAATTTTGAGAGGAAGTTCCTCGCTTCCCGCATACTCGGACAAATCATGCTCACAGAAAAGTGGGCTTTTACATTTCACATTCATTTCTAGCTGACACACCCTGTATACCTCGAAAGTGAACTTTGTGATTATTAAAAATTATGATAATATTAATAAATTATTTCATGGCGAAGTTTTAACTTTCATCAAAGCTTCACCTACCCGTGTCTATTAACATTTAGTAATTGAAGCATAAAATGGAAAGTATCGTGTTTAATTTATTGTAAATAATGTACAATCCTCATTTTATTTATAATTATTATTTATTATTTTTTTACAATAAAAAAATGTCATTGCACCGATATCGAGAAAGACGTCTCTACTTGAATTGAAGTGCTTTTCAAGAATTTTATTTTTCAAAAAAATTTTTTTATAATGAGATTAACAATAAGAAAAAACATCAAAATACAAGGTTTTTCTGGGAAAATTATAGTTTCAAAAAATAAAGAGGGTATTATTACGATGAGGTAATAAGGTAATAACGTGAAAAACGCGGTTATTGAGTGACGTAAAAAAAATTAAATAAAGGAAAAAACAAGTTTGTAAGATTTCTAGGCCTTTCGTTTTGACAAATTGCGCCTTCACGCCAACCCTTCCTGCAAACAAGTTTTTGTTATGTATTTACGTCAATTGAGGTCTAATTCAAACAAAACTTTAATTATTTCAGACCAAAATTAGCTCAAGGGGATTCGGATGGAATAGTTTTTCCATGGTCAAATTTAAAAATCGTACTTACGATCCAAAGCATGTCATAGGATCCGCACATCCGAACGCTTCCCGGCATTTATCGATATACGCGGACGTTTTATTTTGAAATTTTTTACTCATTTTCACTCCCTTGTTAAAAAGCAATTAACGTGATATTGAAAGTTGTTTTCTTTATTTATATGTTGGGAAACTTTTTTTTTGAAGAGTAGCTAAAGATATTTTATCTTCAAATGGGGAAACACCGAAATTTGATATGAATTCTTCTTAAGAATGGATGATGCAAATGATATTAGGGTATTACATCTGACATCTTTAAATTTACGTTATCAAGGTTTTTTTTTCTTTTTTTAAGTACCTCTTTTATTTTTGCGTTAATTCCCAGCATAGAAGAACTAATTAAGAGAAATTATGATTACCAAGAACTATCGAGGGTATCACAATAAACTCTTATTGCGTAAACAACAAATGAGGCGCTCCGGGTACGAAGGGCGAACTCGACAAAACGTAGTTTCGAGATATTCGCATTTTAAAGTTTCGGTTTTTACGTATTTAAAGGGGAAAAAATGGCGAACTCAACATAAAAATTATATGGGTGTATTCACCAAGAGGTCTAGAATCTGAAAATGAAAAAAAACTGGAAGACCCTTCCCAACAACCGGACATCGAGGGTATCACAATAAAAAATTTCTCCGATGTCGAGTTCGCCCTTCGTACCCGGAGCGCCTCAAATCTCACCCACCCCAAATAATTTTTTTTTTAAATTTTCTCTTTAATGGCCAAAAGAATGTCGTCCGCCACTTAAGATCAACTAAAACGTTTTTCCCGGTTTCGCGTGCTGATTTCTTTTCGGTGGAATTAAAACCACGCAACTTTTTTTTTTCTCTCTTTTTGGCGGGCCTATTTTATTTTAACCTTAAAAAAATGTTGAAAAATTAAAACCGGTTGTTGAAAAGAAACCTCCCCCCTGAAGAGAAATATATCCATTCTCTTTGGATGGTCTGACGTTCTACTAATCTGCCCATCAGTCTACATTCCCTTCATCTTTGAAGACTCGCAATTAAAACTCGTAATCGCGGATTTGTTCCAGTTTTCGCTTTCTTTTCGGTGGAATTAAAACCACGCAACTTTTTTTTTCTCTCTTTTTGGCGGTCCTATTTTATTTTAACCTTAAAAAAATGTTGAAAAATTAAAACCGGTTGTTGAAAAGAAACCTCCCCCCCTGAAGAGAAATATATCTCTTTCGCGCGGATGGTCTGACGTTCTACTAATCTGCCCATCAGTCTACATTCCCTTCATCTTTGAAGACTCGCAATTAAAACTCGTAATCGCGGATTTGTTCCAGTTTTCGCGTTTGTTCACGAGAACCGAGTGAAATCTGCGAGACGTCCAACTTTCAGGGAGTTCGGAAATTTTTAGGTTTTGTTCAGTCAAGAATGAAAGCTATAAAACAAAAGGTAAAACTGATGAAATGAAGCTCTCACCTAATCGATTTGTCAACATGAAACATTAGAAATTTCATAAAAACGATTAGTTATGAAGTCGTATTGTCATCGAGTGAAACTTCTAATTCGACCCCCAGCGCGACTCCAAAGTTGCATTTTTATCTCGATCTTTCGATTTTCGACATTCACTCAAATCCAGGTTGCGCCTTTGACAGGTTCCTAAACGGGTTTTCATCATTTCAACACTTTCGGACGCCCTTGAATGCAAGAATTTCATCAAAACGGTCGACTAAGTGCATCGGAATGAAGATAACGGATAAATTAACTCCTTTTATCTAATCTTAACATATCTAATACTCTCAATTTCTAATTAGCTCATCTGTAGGAAAACGACACCTTGAAAACTTCCCAATGGGGATAATAGGCTCAGAATCAAAAAAAATTTTGCGATAGTTTTTCATTTCACAGGACCCCAAAAAAATCCAGACCGAAAAATCAATTCGACTAACCATATACATAAACGATCATCATTTAAATTTAACCTATGATTAAGAGCAGATTTGGATCAGCTGTATGCAATGGATTCGCTCGGTTATGTTTTTTGATCATTTTCAAACATAATTTAATTTCACTAGGAAAAAATCAGGAATTACGGAAGAAAAGAAATCTATCTTTATGTTTCTACCGCCTGGTAATTTTACATCATGTAATTTACTAGTATGGTCGAAATATATAAAGGACATCAACGCCCTCAATTTCAAGGTAATCTACTTTTTGCTCCCACTTCTTATTGATCATTTGTCGCAGAAATGTTTTAATTTGAGTTATTTTTAAACTTGTAATTTATTTTAAAGTTAAAAATTTTTTAAGTGAGCCAAAGTTTTCAATGAGATGGCCTTGCATTTTTAAGGAATGATTGCATCTACATACGAAGGCAAAAAAATGCCGAGTAGATTTTAAATTAAAATATAAGTAAAAAAGTACGCTGCAAGCAATTTGAGCAGAGAGGGAAATTCCGGAAAAAAAATCCATAAACGTTTTGTACTTTCCTGTGTTTACCTAACAACTTTCGAAGACACGATTGTTGAAATACACACAGAAAATCATATTTTGTTTTTCAAAAAAAAGTAACTTTCCCCACATTTTATTTATAGAGTTAAAAGTTTATGAATTAAGTTTTTCGCCACATTGCATAATTGAGTACTCGAGTGTTTTCTTCATCAAAATTTCCCAAAAATCCTCTTGAGAAAAATGAGACCTTGGGCTTCTACGATTTTCCGGGTCGTTAAAGTGTAAAAAAAACAAAAAAAGCAAAGCAGGACGAAATAAAAATTGGAGGAAGTCTACCCTTGGCCTTGTGATTTTTTTGCATCGCTACTCTCTTTTTTAACGTTTTACATTCAGGAAAAAATTAACAATAGTGCGATTTATTATTACAGGAAAAAATGGAAGGAAAATAAAGTGTAGGACTTATAGGTCAAGGCCCTCAATCGTGGGAAGTTTATGTATTAAAAAAATTTTTTTTTGATCATTTATATTTTATTGTCTTGAGTTTTCAATGTAGATACCTATTCCAAATGTTTTCCCACAAAAAGTCCCTGAGGGTAAGCAATTTTAAATAATTATTAGCTTTGAAGCAGATATTTATATAATTTTTGACGTTCATTTGTATAATTTCCAGATCAAGTTGGTTCGAGCCAGTTATGCGCTATTTTGTTCAAAATATAAGATTTCTTTTTCTGGTTTTCTTAAGTCGTTAGGGTTGATCGCGAAAAAAAAGGCATTCACCAAGGAAGTTAAAAGACTTAAGAGGTTCACCTTGAAATGAATAAGTTACGGGATCAGGATGCCAGGTGACACGCTTGGAATCAGATCTTTTGTTCTTACCCATATCAACAGCTTTTGGTGTATCTTTTTCGGGAAATGTAGGGCATTTGAAGAGGATGAACATTAGATTCGAAATCGGGCATGGTTTTCTAGCCTCTTCTGAGGGTGTCGTATATCCTCGAATCCGGGTTTCGAATATGGGGAGTTTTGCGGAGAACTATAGAGAGTTTTGGGGAAGATCATCGGGAGTCTTGGGGAAGATTATTGTGAGTCTTGAGACGATTTTCGAGGTCTTGGAGATGATTATCGTGAGTCTTGGGGAAGATTATCGTGAGTCATGGGGACGATTATCGTGAGTCTTTGGGGAGATTATCGTGAGTCTTAGGGAAGATTATTGTGAGTCTTGGTAAAGATTATCGTGAGTCTTGGAAACGATTTTCGAGGTCTTGGAGAAGATTATCGTGAGTCTTATGGAAGATTATCGTGAGTAATGGGGAAGATTATCGTGAGTAATGGGGAAGATTATCGTGAGCCTTGGGAAGATTATCGTGAATCTTGGGGAAGATTATCGTGAGTCTTAGGGAAGATTATTGTGAGTCTTGGTAAAGATTATCGTGAGTCTTGGTAAAGATTATCGTGAGTCTTAGAGACGATTTTCGAGGTCTTGGAGATGATTATCGTGAGTCTTATGGAAGATTATCGTGAGTCATGGGGACGATTATCGTGAGTCTTGGGGAAGATTATCGTGAGTAATGGGGAAGATTATCGTGAGTCATGGGGAAGATTATCGTGAGCCTTGGGGAAGATTATCGTGAATCTTGGGGAGGATTATCGTGAGTGTTGGGGAAGTTTTGCGGGAGTTTTGGAAAGATTATCGTGAGTTTTGGGGAAGATTATCGTGAGTTGGGAAGGTATCGTCAGCCTTGGGGATGATTATCGTGAGTCTTGGGGAAGATTATCGTGAGTATTGGGGAAGATTATCGTGAGCCTTAGGGAAGATTATCGTGAGTCTTGGGGAAGATTATCGTGAGCTTTAGGGAAGATTATCGCGAGTCTTGGGGAAGATTATCGCGAGTCTTGGGGAAGTATAATTTACATTCTTTGATTTCTCAAAAATTATTGTGATGCCGTAGACGGATCGTCTATGTAAAGGGGTTTTCCATACCTCTCATAGGGACAAGCAATTTTTCAAGATTTACACCTTTTTGTCTTCCCGTAACGTGACGTCATCACAAAATAGGAAATGCAACTCTCGAGCGATTTTTTTCTCTCCCCCGCTTGCGTAAATGGCATAACACTTCAAAAAGACCTTGCTGAGAATTCAGCGAATAAATTGTAAAATGTAAATCTATTTTGTCCTTCGATTACTGTAAAAATCGCCATAAAAAAGATGAGAACCTATTTTATACTCTAGTAGTCTATTTTATTTTAAAATTAAATTTTCGACTGTAGGTTTATTTTGAATATTTTTCCCTGCTTTGCATTTTGATAAAGTCGTCACCTTATTTTCGAAGGACATCAGAGACCTTCACCTAATACATTCTTAAAACTTGACTTCAACATTTAAATATTTGACCGTTTAAAAAAGAACATGGAGGGTAATAGAATATAATCTCTTTGAGAAAGTTAATAAAGAAAGCCGATTTCAAAATAGACTAAAACGTGAATCACGTGTATGTTTTAACTGTGCAATTGAAAAGGCAAATTGATTTTTAAAGCAATCATGGATTTTTTTTTAAATGTGAGAGTTGTTTGTAAAAGTGCGTATTTTAGTGTCCGAAAAAGACCCAAAGAGGGGTCTTTGAGAGTGAAAGCTCAAATAAACGTAAGAGACAATCTTTTTCGATTATCAATCTATCTTAAAACATTGCAAACTTTATTTTGTAACTTATTTTCCCCCAAGGTTTCTTTCCTACGTTTTATTTAAGTTGACCTATAGGTAGCAAAAAAACTTAAGTTTTGAAGTAGAAAAAAAAATTGAAGTTTCATACGTCCTGGGGACATAGCTGCACGTAGGGTATACAAAAACTTTCTTTGAGCATTTTTCTCCCCGATTCCGCATGAGTCACTACCGGATTTTAAGTGATTGCATTCAAGCCGCAAATTGAGTTTCCGATTTACAAAAAAAGAAAAATAGATTTCCGGAAACCTAAATAAAAAAGTTTTTTTTTCTTCTTCCGTATAGAAGAATTCTCTCAATTTTTGGTCACATATTTTTGAAAATAACGATACAAAAGGAACATTGTACACTTACATTGTACACTTACATTGTACGCTTACAGTGTACGCTTACAGTGTACGCTTACAGTGTACGCTTACAGTGTACGCTTACAGTGTACGCTTACAGTGTACGCTTACAGTGTACGCTTACAGTGTACGCTTACAGTGTACGCTTACAGTGTACGCTTACATTGTACGCTTACAGTGTACGCTTACATTGTACGCTTACAGTGTACGCTTACAGTGTACGCTTACATTGTACGCTTACAGTGTACACTTACATTGTACGCTTACAGTGTACGCTTACATTGTACGCTTACAGTGTACGCTTACAGTGTACGCTTACATTGTACGCTTACAGTGTACACTTACATTGTAGCATCAGATCAATCAATAAAATCTTTGAGATTTTAGACCATCCTCTAAAAATAATTGATCCTCATTTTCAAAAATGATGAAAAGTAAGTGATTTATAAATGTCAGAAACCGTTTATGGGTTAATTATAATATTCAAAAAACCAATTAAAATTTAAGTAACTGGTATTATAATTATTATCCTTTAAAACAAATAGATTAATACGTCTATTAAGACGCACATTTTATTTTTCATATTTTTTGACTCCCTCTAAGTCCGTAGGGCATTAATCAAAACAGGTGGGTATCACAATAAATTGTCTTTAAGGAAGTTAAAAATATTATTTTACTTAAAAGTTTTAATTCTGGGGTGAAAATAAAATGAGAATCATGACTCTTATTTTACAATGTGCTCTTGATCCGATATCTTAAATAAATAAAATATTAACATTTTTGTGATCAATCTTTTTGAAGTTGTCGTATTTTCCCAACGACTCACCAAAATTAACGTTTCATTATTTCAAAATATTGTCTCCTTCAAAATTATTAGTATTGCAAAAAAAATGCTTGAGAACTTTTCCTTTGACCACATAATTCGAAAGCCTTAAATTACTGATTTTAAGGGTCCTTTTTGTCGAATACATTTTTCGAGCTGTTCTCGCCCTCCCAGTCGCGCGAGGCGAAGGCCTAAAAATGTGTATGCATTTTGATTGGGCAAGGAAAACAAGTGAAACTAATTAAAAAAACAGAATCTTCTTCAAGGGCGAGAAAGGGTATTTAAGAGTTAAAAATAATCAAAAGGTCTTAACTTCTTCCTCGTTAGCAAGGACCCGAAGCGGATGAGCCCGGAGGAGCATAACCTTCTTCAGTATACCGACCTTGACACCGTTGTACCTTCTTACCTAACGGATTGTTTACTGCGGACTTTTACTTTCGTTACGAGCTCCGCTTTTTACAAAAATAAAAACATCAAGCCGCCTCTACAACGCCCAAAAATTTTTTAAAAATGAAATAATATTTTTTTGAGGGGCGTAATTTCAATTTTAATTGATATCCTTGACCTAGGCTGTTTTGGACCACAATTTAAATAATTAAGATGAAATAAATTTATTTTTAAAAAGCGAAGAATTCCCATAAAGTGCTTATGCGTGTATTGTTTTTAGTGCAGACTCGGAAATTCTCCGGGGATTTTTCCTGACGTACGGGCTTCCTCTAAGGAAGTTTCTAACGTAATGTCGATGACACCAAAAAAAATTTATTGCGCCTTTTCCCAATGTTTTTCTCCATAAAAAAATTTTGTTTATTTGAAAAAATCCAGGTTCTCTGAATTAATTATCGATTTTTTTTTCTTTATAAAATACCGGTATCACTTCCGTATTCAACAGGTGTTTTGTGATTAAACTCATAATTGAGTCATATTTTTGAATCTTTTCCAAGCCTACATTCCGACTTGTAAAATTTTTTTTACTACAAGGTTTTCTGAGATTGTATTCAACTTTATGAGCCTATTCACATTTATTTATTCATAATTTTTAATCCTGAATAAAAATATAATTTTTTTCTTTCTTGGAAAAACCATCGGAGATTCCGAGCAAATACTGAAATAGATTGTCGGAGCAGATTAAGTTACATGTAATAATAACGTTTGCCTAATATGTAAAAAAAAATGTAAGCCTTCCTTTGATAATTAAAAACAATAAAATTTAATATTAAATTTTTTTTCTGAATAAAAAAAATTAATTAAAATTTAATTTTAAATGAGTACTTACTTTATTTGCTCCCTCTATTTAATACGTAAGGGGGTTGAAAGATGACGGTAGAAGGTGTACCTGGTTTGAGAGTGAGCGAAGCTGACTGATGCGAGCTTCGTACAGAGTAACCCCCACTTGGAATCTCATTTTTCCTCTATAGTGAAAGCATTCGCGAACCTACGCGACGGGGGAACGATTTGTCCCAGGTTGTTTCCATTGATATAATTTTTTAATTCCTACAAGATTATAGGTAGTAAAAATTATGTAAACTGAATTTATTATATTACCCTTGAGTGGACGCGTAGGCCAGTGTTGTGAACTAATTTTTTTTTTGTAAATCAGGGCCTCAATTTTCGTCAAATCTTCACCAGATATTCCTCTTTTTTAAAAAATAAAAAGAAACCTCAGTTTTTTGGTTGTTTTTAATATTTATATTTGATTTAGGTGCCTACTAGTTTTCCTCCTATCTTCAACGTAATAAATGACAAAAAACCGATGACACGCGAAGGACGTTTGGGTAGGCGGCCGTGCGGCAGAATGAGAGACAATTAGTAAACAAACCAAAATAATTATTTCCACTAGGTTGGCAATTTAGAGCTACCTTCATTAGCATTCATAACGCAAAAAAAAGGAGTCAAAAATACACTTTTTATGGTAATCCAACATTGTCATTAAGACGGTTTTTTCTTACACACCAAAATTAGCCATTAGTCTTGCACCCGTTTTTAAAGCTCCCCTTGTCGTCATCGCGTCTTGAGTGTTGCTTTTTCATACTTCTTATTCATCAATCATATTTTAAGGCCGATTATGCCACTTAATAAAGCGGCGTTTTCTTGAAGTTTTGCTCCAATTTTGCAATAAAACGGTTTTTTAAAATTTTTCTTATGATTAGCACAATCATTTAAAAAACAAAATTTAAATTGCAGCACGCAATTTAAGAGGACAGCCGGACATAAACCAATATTATAAATATCGGATATTTATATTTATAAATATAAAATTACGGATAAAACCGTAATTTTATCATGTTTTTAATTTGCTCCTAATTTGCAAAAAATTGAGTGTGGTTACGTAAAAAACTTTCTTAGCTTTTTGCTTTATTAAAAACTCATAAATTTAAATTCAAACTCGTTTTATCGATTTTTATTTTTTATTTTAATCAAAATCATTATGATTAAAATTTTGACATTTTGTTCTGGTTTTCATCATTTTTGAAAAAAAAAAAAAATAATAGCTTTGTTCCAACCGCAGTATGAAACTGGTTTGAAACTAGTGGAGCATTCGCAGAAGGTTTTGGACGTCAAATGACTTCTGATTTGACGGACAAACGATTCAAACGACGTCAATTTTTGACGTCCAAATTCTTCTGCGCATGCTCCAGGAGTTTCAAACCAGTTTTAAACTGCGGTTGGAACAATGCTAATAATAAATAAATGAAATAATAAAATAAAATAGGTAGAGTTCTACCTAAAATCTATTTGAATTTATGTATTGTAAAGACACCTCAAAATTTTTTTAACCAGCAGTTTTCTTGCAAAATTGGAGCAAAACTTCAATGAAAAAATGCCGCCGTATTAGTATTCCACTGTATAAGCGGAATAACGGACCCTTAATCAAATAATAAGTTTTTTGGGAAAAACCAAAGACCTCGTGATGAGTAAACATCACTAATCAATTCTCCTAGAAACCTCTCCCAACAACCAATCATGGAGGGTTATACAACAACAATAATCCTCCACTTCACTTGTTTCTTTTTCACTTCAGACATCAGTTGTCAAGAAAAATTTATGACGGCCGTGATATTGTGGTTGTTTCTATTCTGTGAGCCGAAAAAACGCACTTTACGCCCTAAAAATCATTTTCACCACATTTTCCAGAAAATGTGGTTGTTTCTATGTTCGTGAGCCTAAAAACACACTTTACGCGCCCTAAAAAAAACATTTTCACCACTTTTTCCAGAAAAATGTGGTCGTTTCTATGTTCTGTGAGCCAAAAAACACACTTTACGCCCTAATAAAACATTTCACCACATTTTCGTTTCTTCTTCCAGAAAAATGTGGTTGTTTCTATGTTCTGTGAGCCGAAAAAACGCACTTTAGCTCTAAAAAAAACATTTTCCGTGGTCTTTTTCCAGAAAAATGTGGTCATTTCCATGTTCTGTGAGCCGAAAAAAACGCACTTTACGCCCTAAAGAATCATTTTCCGTGTTCTTTTTCCAAAAAATGTGGTTGTTTCTATGTTCTGTGAGCCTAAAAACACACTTTCCGCCCTAAAAAAACATTTTCACACATTTTCCAGAAAAATGGTTGTTTCTATGTTCTGTGAGCCTAAAAAACACACTTTACGCCCTAAAAAAACATTTTCACCACATTTTCCGTGGTTTTTTCCAAAAAAATGTGGTCGTTTCTATGTTCTGTGAGCCGAAAAACGCACTTTACGCCCTAAAAAAACATTTTCCGTGGTCTTTTTCCAGAAAAATGTGGTCGTTTCTATGTTCTGTGAGCCGAAAAACACACTTTACGCCCTAAAAAAACATTTTCACCACTTTTCCGTGGTCTTTTCCAAAAAAAATGTGGTCGTTTCTATGTTCTGTGAGCCGAAAAACGCACTTTACGCCCTAAAAAACATTTTCCGTGGTCTTTTTCCAGAAAAATGTGGTCGTTTCTATGTTCTGTGAGCCTAAAAACACACTTTACGCCCTAAAAAAACATTTTCACCACATTTTCCGTGGTCTTTTTCCAAAAAAAATGTGGTCGTTTCTATGTTCTGTGAGCCGAAAAACGCACTTTACGCCCTAAAAAACATTTTCCGTGGTCTTTTTCCAGAAAAATGTGTCGTTCTATGTTCTGTGAGCCAAAAAACACACTTTAAAGGGATTTTTGTGCGTTTTTCTTAGATTTTATACCGGTTTTCTCGATTTTTAGGAGCAGGAATCCCCCAATTTATTATATTTTAGGCTTTTTTTTATTGGGTTTTTTCTATTTTTCGGTCGAGAAGCCCCCATTTACTGGATTTTTGGGACAAAAAAACAACTTCGTCTTAATTCCATCCAGTTTTTGTAGTGTTTTGGGGCTATTTTCGTCAGTTTTTAGGACCAGAAAATTTCAGTCACTTTCAGCCTTGTTTTCTCAATTTTCCGGCCCCTTTTCGTCATGAAATCCTTCGTTTTTCCTAATTTTTAAATGGTTTTCCTGGTTTTTAGGCATAGAAACCTCTTTCAACCAGTTTTTTGGTCGCTTTCTTCAATCTTTCGGCAAAGAGACCCTTTTTACCCAATTTAAAGCGTTTTTCGAAAGAGAAACATCCATAATTAAATTTTTTATCGCCTTTCATTAAAAAAAAGCTTCGTTTTACTCGATTTCTCAGTTTTAGGCCCAGAAACACCCATTTTAACTGATTTTTGGCCCCTTTTCTCCACCTTTTTTTTAGCCCACGAGACCCCTTTTTCAGAAGCTCTCAATTTCTGGCCCCTTTTCATCAGAAATCTTTCGTTTTACCCAATTTTTAAAGGGTTTTCTTGGTTTTTAGGCACAGAAACCTCCTTTCAACCAGTTTTTTGGTCACTTTCCTCAATCTTTCGGCAAAGTGACCCTTTTTAACCCAATTTTTAAAGGGTTTTCTTGGTTTTAGGCACAGAAACCTCCTTTTTACGGTTTTGGTCGCTTTCCTCAATCATTAGGCAAAGAGGCCTTCTCAATCCAATTTGATGGCGTTTCCCATCAGTTTTAGGCCCCGAAACACCCATTTTGACAGATTTTTGGCCGCTTTTCTCCACCTTTTGACCCAAGAGACCCCTTTTTCAGAAGCTCTCAATTTCTAGCACCTTTTCATCAGAAAATCTTTCGTTTTACCCAATTTTTAAAGGGTTTTCTTGGTTTTAGGCATAGAAACCTCATTTCAACCAGTTTTTTTGGTCGCTTCATCAATCTTTCGGCAAAGAGACCCTTTTTACCCAATTTAATGAGTTTTTCGAAAGAGGAACACCCTTATAATTAAATTTTTAATCACCTTTCATCAAAAAAGCTTTGTTTTACTCGATTTCTCAGTTTTAGGCCCAGGAACACCCATTTTGAAAGATTTTTGGCCGCTTTCTCCACCTTTTAGCCCACGAGACCCCTTTTTCAGAAGTTCTCAATTTCAGGCCCCTTTTCATCAGAAAATCCTTCGTTTCACCCAATTTTTAAAGGGTTTTCTTGGTTTTTAGGCACAGAAACCTCTTTTCAACCAGTTTTTCGGTCGATTTCTTCAATCTTTTGGAAAAATCCCATTTTGAACCCAGAAAAACCCATTTTGACAGATTTTTGGCGGTTTTTCTCCACCTTTTGACCCAAGAGACCCCTTTTCAGAAGCTCTCAATTTCTGGCACCTTTTCATCAGAAAATCCTTCGTTTTACCCAATTTTTAAAGAATTTTCTTGGTTTTTTAGGCATAGAAACCTCTTTTCAACCAGTTTTTGGTCGCTTTCCGCAATCTTTCGGCAAAGACCCTTTTTACCCAATTAAAGGGTTTTTCGAAAGAGAAACACCCTTTAATTAAATTTTTAATCGCCTTTCATCAAAAAAGCTTTGTTTTACTCGATTTCTCAGTTTTAGGCCCAGAAACACCCATTTGACATTTTTGGCCGCTTTTCTCCGCCTTTTAGCCCACGAGACCCCTTTTTCAGAAGCTCTGAATTTCTGGCCCCTTTTCATCAGAAAGTCCTTCGTTTCACCCCATTTTTAAAGGGTTTTCTTGGTTTTTAGGTACAGAAACCTCCTTTCAACCAGTTTTTTCGGTCGCTTTCTTCAATCTTTTGGCGAAGAGACCCTTTTTACTCAATTTTCAAAGGGTTTCTTGGTTTTTAGGCACAGAAACCTCCTTTCAACCAGTTTTTCGGTCGCTTCTTCAATCTTTCGGCGAAGAGACCCTTTTTACTCAATTTTCAAAGGGTTTTCTTGGTTTTAGGCACAGAAACCTCCTTTCAACCAGTCTTTTGGAAGCTTTCCTCAATCTTTCGGCAAAGAGACCCTTTTACAATTTTTAAAGGGTTTTCTTGGTTTTAGGTACAGAAACCTCCTTTCAACCAGTTTTTCGGTCGCTTTCTTCAATCTTTTGGCGAAGAGACCCTTTTTACTCAATTTTCAAAGGGTTTTTCTTGGTTTTTAGGCACAGAAACCTCCTTTCAACCAGTTTTTCGGTCGCTTTCTTCAATCTTTCGGCGAAGAGACCCTTTTTACTCAATTTTCAAAGGGTTTTCTTGGTTTTTTAGGCACAGAACCTCCTTTCAACCAGTCTTTGGAAGCTTTCCTCAATCTTTCGGCAAGAGACCCTTTTACCCAATTTTTAAAGGGTTTTCTTGGTTTTTAGGTACAGAACCTCCTTTCAACCAGTTTTTCGGTCGCTTTCTTCAATCTTTGGCGAAGAGACCCTTTTTACTCAATTTTCAAAGGGTTTTCTTGGTTTTTAGGCACAGAAACCTCCTTTCAACCAGTTTTTTGGTCGCTTTCTTCAATCTTTCGGCAAAGAGACCCTTTTTACCCAATTTTCAAAGGGTTTTCTTGGTTTTTAGGCACAGAAACCCCTTTCAACCAGTTTTTTGGTCGCTTTCTTCAATCTTTCGGCGAAGAGACCCTTTTTACCCAATTTTTAAAGGGTTTTCTTGGTTTTTAGGCACAGAAACCTCCTTTCAACCAGTTTTTTGGTCGCTTTCTTCAATCTTTCGGCGAAGAGACCCTTTTTACCCAATTTTCAAAGGGTTTTCTTGGTTTTTAGGTACAGAAACCTCCTTTCAACCAGTTTTTTGGTCGCTTTCTTCAATCTTTCGGCGAAGAGACCCTTTTTACCCAATTTTCAAAGGGTTTTCTTGGTTTTTAGGCACAGAAACCTCCTTTCAACCAGTTTTTTGGTCGCTTTCTGCAATCTTTCGGCGAAGAGACCCTTTTTACCCAATTTTCAAAGGGTTTCTTGGTTTTTAGGCACAGAAACCTCCTTTCAACCAGTTTTTTGGTCGCTTTCCTCAATATTTCGGCAAAGAGACCCTTTTTACCCAATTTTCAAAGTGTTTTCTTGGTTTTTAGGCCCAGAAACCTCCTTTCAACCAGTTTTTTGGTCGCTTTCCTCAATCTTTCGGCAAAGAGACCCTTTTTACCCAATTTTAAAGGTTTTCTTGGTTTTTAGGCACAGAAACCTCCTTTCAACCAGTTTTTTGGTCGCTTTCTTCAATCTTTCGGCGAAGAGACCCTTTTTACCCAATTTTCAAAGGGTTTTCTTGGTTTTTAGGCACAGAAACCTCCTTTCTACCAGTTTTTTGGTCGCTTTCCTCATCTATCGGCAAAGAGACCCTTTTTACCCAATTTAAACAGTTTTTCGAAGAGAAACATCCTTATAATTAAATTTTTATCGCCTTTCATTAAAGAAAAGCTTCGTTTTACTCGATTTCTCAGTTTTAGGCCCAGAAACAAACCCATTTTGAAAGATTTTTGGCCGCTTTTCTCCACCTTTTGGCCCAAGAGACCCCTTTTCAGAAGCTCTGAATTTCTGGCCCCTTTTCATCAGAAAATCTTTCGTTTTACCCAATTTTTAAATGGTTTTCTTGGTTTTTAGGCACAGAAACCTCCTTTCAACCAGTTTTTTTGGTCGCTTTCTTCAATCTTTCGGCAAAGAGACCCTTTTTACCCAATTTAAAGAGTTTTTCGAAAGAAAACATCCTTATAATTAAATTTTTTATCGCCTTTCATTAAAAAAAAGCTTCGTTTTACTCGATTTCTCAGTTTTAGGCCCAGAAACACCCTTTTTACATATTTTTGCCCGCTTTTCTCCACCTTTTGGGCCCTTTTCAGATGCTCTCAATTTCTGGCCTCTTTTCATCAGAAAATCCTTAGTTTTACCCAATTTTTAAAGAGTTTTCTTGGTTTTTAGGCATAGAGACCTCTTTTCAACCAGTTTTTTGGTCGCTTTCTTCAACCTTTTGGCGAAGAGACCCTTTTAACCCAATTTTCAAAGGGTTTTCTTGGTTTTTAGGCACAGAAACCTCCTTTCAACCAGTTTTTTGGTCGCTTTCTTCAATCTTTCGGCAAAGAGACCCTTTTTACCCAATTTTCAAAGGGTTTTCTTGGTTTTTAGGCACAGAAACCTCCTTTCAACCAGTTTTTTGGTCCCTTTCCTCAATCTTTCGGCGAAGAGACCCCTTTTTCCCAATTTAAACGGTTTTTCGAAAGAGAAACACCCTTATAATTAACTTTTTAATCGCCTTTCAAAAAAAAAGCTTTGTTTTACTCGATTTCTCAGTTTTAGGCCCAGAAACACCCTTTTTACATATTTTTGCCCGCTTTTCTCCACCTTTTGGGCCCTTTTTCAGATGCTCTCAATTTCTGGCCTCTTTTCATCAGAAAATCCTTAGTTTTACCCAATTTTTAAAGGGTTTTCTTGGTTTTTAGGCATAGAGACCTCTTTTCAACCAGTTTTTTGGTCGCTTTCTTCAATCTTTCGGCAAAGAGACCCTTTTTACCCAATTTTCAAAGGGTTTTCTTGGTTTTTACGCACAGAAACCTCCTTTCAACCAGTTTTTTGGTCGCTTTCTTCAATCTTTCGGCAAAGAGACCCTTTTTACCCAATTTTCAAAGGGTTTTCTTGGTTTTTAGGCACAGAAACCTCCTTTCAACCAGTTTTTTGGTCCCTTTCCTCAATCTTTCGGCGAAGAGACCCTTTTTACCCAATTTTTAAAGGGTTTTCTTGGTTTTTAGGCACAGAAACCTACTTTTTACCGGGTTTATGGTCGCTTTTCTCAATCTTTAGGCAAAGAGGGCCTTCTAAATCCAATTTGATGGCGTTTTCCTCAGTTTTCGGCCAAGAAAGTTACTTTTTTTTACTTCTGAATTTCCAGACTTGTAAGATTGATGCATCATCGAAACATGTTCATACGAATCAAAACTCTCGACGTCCTTGAATCCTTGGCAAGCGCTCCTTTTGGCAGGTCGACCATCGCCAAAGATCCTTACATTATGGCATACTTAAAAAGGAACATGATCGACCCAGAAGAAATCGTACGACTCCAAGCTTTCCGAACATTACGATCTCTAGCAGCTGGATGGTTCGGTAAAAATCACTCCTAAATTATTCTAAAATACTCAAATATTTTAGCTCTCGATTCTCTCGTTGAAGAACATTTCGTCCAAGATATTCTATCCGCTTTAAAAACTGCCATGGAATCAAAATCTAAACGATCAGCCGAACATTTAGTAACTCTTCTTTCTTCAGAGCAGAGATGGGCAAAATCTTAATCATGAATATGATTACGATTTTTAATCATAGGAATATTTTTCTGTGATTAAGAATAAGATTAAAATCTTAATCACAGAGATGATTAAGAATAAAATCTTAATCACAGAGATGATTAAGAAAAATCTTAATCACAGATATGATTAAGAATAAAATCTTAATCACAGGAAATCTGTGATTAACCTCTTAATCACAGGAAATTTGTGATTAATCACAGGAAGTCTGTGATTAAACTCTTAATCACAGGAAGTCTGTGATTAATCATAGGAAAATAACGATTAATCATTGGAATTTGGGATTAATTAAGGAAAATAATGATTAATCATTGGAATTTGGGATTAATTAAGGAAAAAGCTTGATCAATCATCAGAAAATTGTGTAATCACAGGAATCTGTGAATATTGTCACCTCTGATCACAATTTACTCTCAATAACTAAAACTCAAAATCTATCAATCTCTAACACTCCAAAATTTTAATTTTACAACTCCAAAAATTTATAATATTGGCAAATACATATTTTGGTTTGTCAAAATTACCTAATTAAAGCGTAAAGTATAAAATTATTCCATTAATCCCTAAATTTATAATTCATAAAATAATAAGCAAACTTCAGTTGAACTACCATAACTATTAATAATCCATATTGTAAGTTTAATTTTTCAAAAATTTTGTTTTGCCAATATTATAAATTTTTGGAGTTGTAAAATTACAATTTTGGAGTGTTAGAGATTGATAGATTTTGAGTTTTTAGTTATTGAGAGTAAATTGTGATTGTGAGGTGACAATATTCACAGATTCCTGTGATTACACAATTTTTCTGATGATTGATCAAGCTTTTTCCTTAATTAATCCCAAATTCCAATGATTAATCATTATTTCCTTAATTAATCTCAAATTCCAATGATTAATCATTATTTTCCTTAATTAATCCCAAATTCCAATGATTAATCATTATTTTCCTTAATTAATCCCAAATTCCAATGATTAATCGTTATTTTCCTATGATTAATCACAGACTTCCTGTGAATTAATCACAGATTTCCTGTGATTAAAAGTTTAATCACAGATTTCCTGTGATTAAGATTTTATTCTTAATCATCTCTGTGATTAAGATTTTATTCTTAATCATCTCTGTGATTAAGATTTTATTCTTAATCATCTCTGTGATTAAGATTTTATTCTTAATCATCTCTGTGATTAAGATTTTATTCTTAATCATCTCTGTGATTAAGATTTAATCTTATTCTTAATCACAGAAAAATATTCCTATGATTAAAAATCATATTCATGATTAAGATTTTGCCCATCTCTGCTTCAGAGCTTTTTAAAAATATTTTTAGTACTATCTTCTGGAAACTTTGGAATACATTCTGGAATATAATGATGGCGTCAAAAGGAGAGTATACGCTATGATATTTTCAATTTGAAAAGTTTGGTGAAGCATCCGAATCCAAAAGTGAGGGCGGCAGCTTTGGGTGTTTTACGCAACTGGAAAACACAAGTTGGGACGTGAAGGCGTTCTTTCGCATGGAGTCATGAAGTCGTTTACAGAAGATAGTTTAAAGATGAAGTTTGTTTTCATATATCGACGTTGTTACGGCAACATGTCGTATCAAGTTTGGGGCAACTTTTCAGGAGAGACAAAATGGCGGTCATACGACTAGTTGATAAGTGATAACACTGATAACACTCCTAATCATACGCAGTGTTGTTCGTTCGCAATTTGCGGCTGTTTCAAGGCTGCCAATCGCATTTTTAATCATACCGTTCGATTCCAGAGATGGGCAAAATCTTAATCATGAATATGATTAGGAATTTTAATCATAGGAATATTTTTCTGTGATTAAGAATAAGATTAAAATCTTAATCACAGAGATGATTAAGAATAAAATCTTAATCACAGAGATGATTAAGAATAAAATCTTAATCACAGAGATGATTAAGAATAAAATCTTAATCACAGGAAATCTGTGATTAATCACAGGAAGTCTGTGATTAAACTCTTAATCACAGGAAGTCTGTGATTAAACTCTTAATCACAGGAAATCTGTGATTAATCACAGGAAGTCTGTGATTAATCATAGGAAAATAACGATTAATCATTGGAATTTGGGATTAATTAAGGAAAATATCGATTAATCATTGGAATTAGAGATTAATTAAGGAAAATAATGATTAATCATTGGAATTTGGGATTAATTAAGGAAAAAGCTTCTGAAAAAAAATTAAAAATTTTCTGATGATTGATCAAGCTTTTTCCTTTATTAATCCCAAATTCCAAAGATTAATCATTATTTTCCTTAATTAAGCCCAAATTCCAATGATTAATCATTATTTTCCTTAATTAATCCCAAATTCCAATGATTAATCATTATTTTCCTTAATTAATCCCAAATTCCAATGATTATTCATTATTTTCCTTAATTAATCCCAAATTCCAATGATTAATCATTATTTTCCTTAATTAATCCCAAATTCCAATGATTAATCATTATTTTCCTTAATTAATCTCAAATTCCAATGATTAATCATTATTTTCCTTAATTAATCCCAAATTCCAATGATTAATCATTATTTTCCTTAATTAATCCCAAATTCCAATGATTAATCATTATTTTCCTTAATTAATCCCAAATTCCAATGATTAATCGTTATTTTCCTTAATTAATCCCAAATTCCAATGATTAATCATTATTTTCCTTAATTAAGCCCAAATTCCAATGATTAATCATTATTTTCCTCAATTAAGCCCAAATTCCAATGATTAATCATTATTTTCCTTAATTAATCCCAAATTCCAATGATTAATCATTATTTTCCTTAATTAATCCCAAATTCCAATGATTAATCGTTATTTTCCTATGATTAATCACAGATTCCTGTGATTAAAAGTTTAATCACAGATTTCCTGTGATTAAGATTTTATTCTTAATCATCTCTGATTAAGATTTTATTCTTAATCATCTCTGTCATTAAGATTTTATTCTTAATCATCTCTGTCATTAAGATTTTATTCTTAATCATCTCTGTGATTAAGATTTTATTCTTAATCATCTCTGTGATTAAGATTTTATTCTTAATCATCTCTGTGATTAAGATTTTATTCTTAATCATCTCTGTGATTAAGATTTTAATCTTATTCTTAATCACAGAAAAATATTCCTATGATTAAATATCTTAATCATATTCATGATTAAGATTTTGCCCATCTCTGTTCGATTCCCCGCGAAAATACTAACCCAGGGGTGTGCTTACCTCAAAATGCCCAAATATGGTCATACGTTGCCGTAACAACGTCAGAATACGCCAAACGGTGATTTATAATGAAATTTTAGGATGATCAAATGCAAGCAAAGATGTTTAGCCCGTTGATGTTTTCGACGGCTTTGATACAAGGAAAAAAAGAAGCGATTGATAAAAATGTCCATAAGTCGGCTTTAGATGTTCTAACCAACGAAGGTTCTACGTTAAGTTTAAAACGAAACGCCGCGAAAGTTCTAACGAATTTGGCGAAAATGCCCGAAGTCAATACCGAACTTGTCGAATCTTTACCGCATTTGGTAAACGTGAAAGGAGAAAAAGACTCCGTACTTGAAAACCAGATGACGGAACTAATCGATATTTTGACAGAATAAAATTTATTGAGGTTTGAGCGATAGGTACATTTTGTTCTGTGTTTTTTGCTTCAGCGGGTTTATCCTCTGGAGGATTTGAGTGATGACGTTGACTAACTGGTCGGAAGTTAAGCCTGTTTTTTCGGTTTTTAAATTTCTGAAGAAGTTCAGTCGCCGTCATCGGTTTCCTCATCAAATATCGCCGTACGGCTTCTTCAGTAACGCCACTATCACCACTAAAAACAGAATAAAAAAGAATAAAATAAAATTAATATACCCAAAAGAAAGAAGAGGAATGTCCATTCTTGGTTTTTTAGGAGCAGGATCTGATTTTTTCTCGGGTGTTGGTTCGACGGAAGTGGACGGACTGTCTTTGGTTTTTTCGGCTTCTGAATCGCTGCTGCTTGAATCCGAAGAGGAATCTTTGTCGCCTTTCTTTTTGTCGCTGGCTTTCTTCTTTCTTTTTCGCTTTTTGTTCTCTTTGTTTTCCTTGGCGTCTTTCTCCGCGTCTTTCCCGTCTTGTTTTTCGCCTTCTTTTTCTTCTTCTTTTTTCTTTTCTTCCTCGTCTTCTTCTTCGTCTGATGTAAGGAGACGTCTTAACGCGCTTTCTTCTGCGACTCCTTTCATCTCTTTGGCTGCTTTGACTTCTTGGTCGGATTCGCTTTCCGAAGAGTCCGATATGTAGTCCAATTCTCGACCTTCTTCATCGCCATCATCACTTTCTTCAAATGCAGACTCGTCGGAACCTTTCTGCTTCTTCTTTTTCTCAGGACCTTTTTCTTTAAGTACAAAAAAAAAATTATTTATTCCATAAAAAAGGAAAAATCTTACTTTTCTTTTTCGATTTTTCTTTTTTTTCTTTCTTTTCACCATCTTCGTCCTCAGATTCCGAGTCCTCTTCATCCGATTCAACCCAATCATCCATTTCCGATATTTTGAACTCTAAAAATTCAGAGATGCAATTAGTCATAAAAAGGGCCAAACCTTTACCTTGAACGCCCCTTTTGGTTAAGGCTTAACTAAAAGGATACCTTGACACCCCATTTGATTAGGGCTTAACTAAAAGGCTACCTTGAACATCCCTTTTGGTTAGGGCTTAACTAAAAGGCTACCTTGAACATCCCTTTTGTTAGGGCTTAAGTAAAAGGATACCATGAACACCCCTTTTGGTTAGGGCATAACTAAAAGGATACCTTGAACACCCCTTTTGATTAGGGCTTAACTAAAAGGCTACCTTGAACATCCCTTTTGCTTAGGGCTTAACTAAAAGGATACCTAGAACACCACTTTTGGTTAAGGCTTAACTAAAAGGATACCTTGAACACCCCTTTTGGTTAAGGCTAAACTAAAAGGATACCTTGAACACCCCTTTTGATTAGGGCTTAACTAAAAGGCTACCTTGAACATCCCTTTTGTTAGGGCTTAAGTAAAAGGATACCTTGAACACCCCTTTTGGTTAGGGCTTAACTAAAAGGATACCTTGAACATCCCTTTTTGTTAGGGCTTAACTAAAAGGATACCTTGAACACCCCTTTTGGTTAGGGCTTAACTAAAAGGATACCTTAACACTCCCTTTTTGCTAGGGCTTAACTAAAAGGATACCTTGAACATCCCTTTTACTTAGGGCTTAACTAAAAGGATACCTTGGACACCCCTTTTGGTTAGGCTTAACTAAAAGGATACCTTGACACCCCTTTTGATTAGGGCTTAACTAAAAGGCTACCTTGAACATCCCTTTTTGTTAGGGCTTAAGTAAAAGGATACCTTGAACACCCCTTTTGGTTAGGGCTTAACTAAAAGGATACCTTGAACACCCCTTTTGGTTAAGGCTTAACTAAAAGGATACCTTGAACACCCCTTTTGGTTAGGGCTTAACTAAAAGGATACCTTAAACATCCCTTTTGTTAGGGCTTAACTAAAAGGCTACCTTGAACATCCCTTTTTGTTAGGGCTTAACTAAAAGGATACCTTGAACACCCCTTTTGGTTAGGGCTTAACTAAAAGGATACCTTGAACATCCCTTTTTGTTAGGGCTTAAGTAAAAGGATACCTTGAACACCCCTTTTGGTTAAGGCTTAACCTAAAAGGATACCTTGTACACCCCTTTTGATTCGGGCATAACTAAAAGGTACCTTGAACATCCCTTTTGGTTAGGGCTTAACTAAAAGGATACCTGAACACCCCTTTTGGTTAAGGCTTAAATAAAAAGATACCTTGAACACCCCTTTGGGTTAAGGCTTAACTAAAAGGCTACCTTGAACATCCCTTTTGGTTAAGGCTTAACCTAAAAGGATACCTTGTACACCCCTTTTGGTCAAGGCTTAACTAAAAGGATACCTTG
Source organism: Orius insidiosus (assembly GCA_014119065.1). Taxonomy (NCBI): domain Eukaryota; kingdom Metazoa; phylum Arthropoda; class Insecta; order Hemiptera; family Anthocoridae; genus Orius; species Orius insidiosus. Next base: position 73,904 of record JACGAQ010000304.1, on the reverse strand, counting down.
AACACCTCATTCGGTTAAGGCTTAACTACAAGGTTACCTTGAACACCCATTTTGTTTAGGGCTTAACTAAAAGGTTACCTTGAACACCCCTTTTGGTTAGGGCTTAACTAAAAGGATACCTTGAACCCCCCTTTTCACCATGGACATTGGACAAGACTGTGAACCACCGCCTTCTAAATAGTAGGTGACATTAAAACACTAATTAATAATCACTTATAATTAAATGTGAAACAAAATTTCCATTTCTAAAAATTTTAATGCGTACAAAACGAATGATTTGTTAAAAATTACCACCAAATTTTTCAGCTTTATGGTAAAAAGAGCGGGAATATTGTATTCATCCCCACCCACCAGCCCCACCATCACAGACCTGTTCAAACAAGTCCAGGAAGCTTTTCTTCTCTCATTTTGAGGTGCGTACAATTTTAAATATGCCTTTTATTACTAAAACCTTTTGATTTGAATTCTAATCTATGTTCAGTATTTATAAACTTAAGGATCCCTTTCCTCAAGGTCACCTTGAAAATCCTTCCTTATTATTCATGAACCTCTCTGGAAGTGATCTGTTCCTTCAAATAAAAGGAATCTTGATTTCCGTTTATAGTTTTTCAAGGTGGCTATTGAGAAACCTTAAGGAATCCTTGAAATAAGGGCTCACAGCGACACAATCCTTGAAAAAAGGGCTCACAAAGCCTTTAGGGCTTAACTATAAGGATACCTTGAACACCCTTTTTGGTTAGGGCGTAACTAAAAGGATACCTTGAACACCCCTTATGGTTAAGGCTTAACTAAAAGGATACCTTTTTCTATGACACAATCCTTGAAAAAAGGGCTCACAGCGACACAATCCTTGATTTCACTTAAAATGCCAAGTTAAGGAACAAAAAATGGATGTACAAGGTATCCTTTTTGTTAAGGAGAGTTTCAAGGCCTTGTTTTCCTAAATTTTGCGAACACACTTTTCACTGAAATTTCAGCAAAAAATCCTTCCTTTTATCTGGTGTATGAAGGATCTTGATTTTCCGACAACCAGTGTTGGGCGTAATCGCAAGTTTCTTAATAACGATTACGATTGCGATTATAATCGTAATTCGTGCGATTATAATTATAATTACTATTATAATTGGAATTACGATTGTACGGAATTACTATTGTAATCGTAATCGTAATCGGATTCTTAATTACGATTACGATTATAATCGTAATTCGTGCGATTATAATTATAATTACTATTATAATTGGAATTACGATTGTACGGAATTACTATTGTAATCGTAATCGGAATTACGATTACGATTACAATCGTATTAGTATTTTTTTCTGCGATTACGACTTTAATCACATTTTTTTTAACGATTACAACCGTAATTGTATTTTTTTCGGCGATTACCATTATAATCGTATTTTTTTCTGCGATTACAATCGTAATTGCATTCTTTTCCAGCGATTACGGGCGTAATCGCTAAAAAAAATGCGATTATCGCAGGAAAAAATACAATTACGACTGTAATCGCAGAAAAAAAATACGATTATAATGGTAATTGCAGAAAAAAATACGATTATAATGGTAATCGCAGTAATAAAATACAATTACAATTGTAATCGCAGAAAAAAATACGAATGCGATTGTAATCGTAATCGGAATTACGATTACGATTATAATTGTAATAGTAATTAAGAAACTTGCGATTACAATCGTAATCGTAATTGCGATTACAATTACGCCCGACACTGCAGACAACCCAATTAATCATTATGGGCACCCTACCTTTAGATTTGCGACCTTTCTTCGGCTTCTCTTCCTCCTCCCCTTCGCCATCTTCATCATTCTTAAGCCTCTTTTTCATCATCAACGAGAAGAAATTCATTACTTTATTCCTCCTAAAAAAATTTAAAACAGGCCCACAAAAAACCACATTTACCTTCCGAATTCCTGCTCGGCTTCTTCAGCAGAAAGCGCTTTGTAGCGTTGAATCGCCTGGAAGTTATACCATTCATGAAGCGGATAAGCGTCAATTCCGCCATCTGCCGCATGAGTAAACACATAAAAAGAAGCATTTTCAGCGACTCCTCCTTCCCTAATTCCTTTAAATCTAATCAAAAATAATAATTCACATACAAAAACAAAAAAAAAAATACTTTTTTCCAGTTTTTCCGCCAACTTTTAAATCCAAGGTTGATCTTCTGGCTTATATCTACGAGTAATTATCCCATATTTTTTTCTCCTCGCTTCCTCCCTGGCTTCTCGTCCATATTCACTTCCAGCACCAAACCTTAAAAAAAATAAAAATAACAAAAGTTCCTCCCTGCCAAGCTTTCAATAATACTTCGGTTGTTCTTCATCAAAAGTTTTAAATTCTTTTATATTATTTTCTCTTTCCAGTTTAACCTGCGACCATTTTGTAAAGTCGATATTTTGAACAGAGTTGAACCTCATGACATGATGGGTTTTTCGAGAATTCCTTTAAAAAAATATAAATAAAATTACTTTTTTTCTTTATAAGCTTACTTGGGACCCGAATGCTGAATTCCTGGACGGAAACGCCGGCCGGTGAATTATTCATTTTGTCCTTAATAAATAAAAACGATTATTAAGAAATATTAAATAGAGAACTGGGGCAAAATACATCCAGATTTCAGATCTGGAAGATTTCTCTGACAGAAAACGTATTTGTAACCACTAAAGAGGTTACTATAATGTCGGTCACATTGTTCGCGCCAAATTCAAACAATCAATTAAATTTAACAGTATTTCGTCACGTTAGTTCTAATACCGGCTATCTCATTTTTCCTAGCTTTCAGGAGAGCAAAAATACTGATTAATTTCTCATTGGAATCAATGCATCACCTATTGGCTAAATCGTGAACTACGCGTTTTCTGTTGGTATAGGGTTAAACTACCAACGGAATTCGATTCTCCACAAAATTTACCATCAGGAACAATGCCAAACTCAGTATGATTTTTAAAAAATGAGATAGCCGGTGTTAGAACCAACGCGAATTTGGTTTTAATTACTCATTTAGATCAGCCGGTAAAAATGGGGTTTTTTCTGTCTAAGAGGCGAGCAAAAATTAAAAAAAAAATCTTTTAAAAAAGATGTATATTGTAAATTTGCTAAGAACCATAGAAAAATCCAAAAAATAATGTGAAAATGGGGGTTTTCTGACAAAAAAACGAGAAAAACGACTACAAATAATGTAAAAAGGGAAGTTTTCTGTCAAAAAGGCGAGAAGAAAAAAAAAGCCTTTAAAAATGGGGTTTTTTTGACAAAAAAAACCTTTAAAAATGGGGTTTTTTTGACAAAAAAAACTTTAAAAATGGTTTTTTTTTTACCAAAAAAGCCTTTAAAAATGGTTTTTTTTTTACCAAAAAAGCCTTTAAAAATGGGGGTTTTTTGACAAAAAAAAGCCTTTAAAAATGGGGGTTTTTTGACAGAAAAAAGCCTTTAAAAATGGGGGTTTTTTGACAAAAAAAGCCTTTAAAAATGATTTTTTCAAACAAAAAAAAAGCCTTTAAAATGGGGTTTTTGACAAAAAAAAGCCTTTAAAATGGGGTTTTTTTGACAAAAAAAAGCCTTTAAAAATGGGGGTTTTTTGACAAAAAAAAGCCTTTAAAAATGGGGGTTTTTTGACAAAAAAAAAGCCTTTAAAAATGGTTTTTTTTTACGAAAAAAAAAAAGCCTTTAAAAATGGTTTTTTTTGACAAAAAAAGCCTTTAAAAATGGGGGTTTTTTGACAAAAAAAAGCCTTTAAATGTAAACAAACCCCCCCTTCATAAATTTGATTTTCTAAGCTTGTTATTTTCTTCTAATTTTTTGTTTTGTTTTTATTTTTGAAAACGAATGCTAAAGAGCCTAAAGACATCAATCTTCCGGAGAAATTGGAGATCCTTTAAAAAGTACATAGAATTTTACGTGTTTAACCCTGTCCTCGCCATCTTCGCTTATTATTATCAGTCGCAAAATGTTATCATATAGTGTTGGGCCCAAGTCGATCACATTAAGCGGCGTCTACTGTATTTATTTTGAGGCGGTCATAATATGCAAAAAGGCGCAGATTAGCATGTCAAGCTTTCAAAATATTTCTACTTCCTTAAAGAAGTTATTGTGATACCCTCGACGTCGGGTTTTTGGGGAGGGGTCTTCCAGACCCCGGAGGGTAAATTCGAATATGGATCTGTACCGATCTCAACTTTGTCTGTGGTTCCGCCCGGCCGTAGCATTTTTCCGGAATACTTTACGGCCACAGTTTTCATCCGATTTTCACCAAAATCTCACCAAATACTCCGTATATTTTAAAAAAATTTTTGGTGAAAAAAAATTATCAGTTTTCTACATTAATTATCATATTAGTAGGGAGAAATTTCATACGTCCACTCGTTACGAGAGGGAACTCCCTTGGGCAAAAATCCCATTATTTCTACCTTGATACTTAAAAAAATTTTCGAAAAAAAATCGGAAAATTAAAAAAAAAACTTCCCTTCTTTGTACGATTACTTCCCCCTCCGTTATACTTCCCATCCCTTATATTTCCCCCTCCGTTATACTTCCCCTCTGTTATACTTTCCCTCCTTTATACTTCCTCTTCCTATATTTTACTTCTCTTTAAGGAAGTTTTCGTTGGAAGCTCTTCAAACTAGTTTTTATTTCATCATCAAGTCTTTTACATCGCATTTTTTTTCTAAAGAAGAACTAAAATTTGAATGTCAAAAAACCATGTTAAAATTTCAAAATCTTAAATCTAAATATTGCGATATTATGGTCCTTATAGTGAAATAAAATATTTCGAAAGCTTGAGCTGCTAATCTGCGCCTTTTTGCACGTTATGACCATCCCAAAATCCAACAAAAACTAAGAAGTTAAACAAATTTTTTGACAATAACTCTTCAATTTTTAGGTAAGAATTATTAATGCTAAAATGAGCGAGGACGTGGACGTTTTAATTATTGCGGGATCCAAGGTAAGAGATTTTACGCCTTCGCCATTTTATAGGTCGCACCCACTCCTTATTTAATCCGAGACTATTCCTATAATTGCCATTTGGAGTTTAATTAGGTTCAAGACAGTTTCCTTAAAAAGAAAAAGAGGCTCTCGGGTTCCGCCCACATAAAACGCAGCGAAACTTCACCGTTTTTGTTTAATTAGCTTCCACCACTCGGCCCTTTCTCAGCTGCCTGGACATGCGAGATTCCCATTACAGGAGACTGACAAAAATATGGCGTGTGCTTCTATTACAAAGCGGGTATAACCTCCTTGGGGGAAGGTTAAGTTTACATTTTTACCTCCCAAGAGAAGAAAACGGGACAGTAGAGCAATAGCAATCATCTGCATTCTAGGAGAAACAATCGGAACTAAACGAAGCTAAAAACTGTAACTTTTATCAATTTAATTTTGCTCCCAATTTTCAAAAATTGACTGTGGATGCTGAAAAACTTTCTTAGCTTTTAGCGAGTGTATACGTGTCGACATAATGCGGTTCGCCATAATGCATTTGACCATAAAATAGCAGAAATCGCGAGTTACCAACATAAAAAATCTGCAACTCAACATAAAGAAAATAATCGAAAACGCGATATAATACTTGTCCTTTCGACATAAAATTTATCGTTTCAACATAGCGCAGTTGAACATAAAGGAAACTTTCATTTTAAAGAACTTTTCGCTTCGCCATAAAACTGTTTCTGTCGTTTGGGCATAATACATCTCACCATAAACTAGAACAGCCGAAGAGCAAGCCTATTTTCGCCGTTTAAAACGCGATTATGGCGAAACGACAAAAACCTTAAAACTTGACGGTTAACCATAATGAAATTCGCACTTTTCGAGAGGAAAAAAATTAACCCCCTTTGTCATAAAACGAGCTGATTCCATTGGCTTCCTGCTTGCTTTTTCAAGTTTATGATGGGATGCTTTATGTTGAATTGCATTATGGTGAACAGTCAAGTTTTAGGTTTTTGTCGTTACCCCATAATTGCGTTTTAAGCGGCAAAAGTAGGCTTGCTCTTTCGCTGTCCCTAGTTTATGGTGAGATGTATTATGCCCGAATGACACAATTTTATGGCGAAACAAGTTAAAAGAGAGGCTTTTATGGTGAGAAGTGTTACGTTGCTTGAACTTTTTTTATGTCGACTTGTATTTTTTGAAAAAGTCTTTTATGGCGAAACGCTTTATGATGAAATGCATTATGCTCAAAATTTTTGAACTTTTAAGAACTTTATATTCAATTCCATTTTGCCGAAACGCATTTTGCTGAACTGCAGATTTTTTATGTTTAGCTTTAGGGTGAAATGTGTTATGTTGAACCTTTTCTCCCCTTTTAGCTTTATTAAACACTCATAAATTTAAATACAAGCTCGTTTTATCGAATTATAATTAAAAAATAGGTAGATTCTGAAAAAAATCTTCAGAATCTTACTAAAATTGAAGTTTTTCTCTAATTTTTTTATTAAAATGGTACGATTTTTTGGGGAAAAGAAGTTTTTACGGGATTTCGGGCGTTTTCCAAGTTATTTTAATGCCTTTCTGCTAGATTTTGGATAATTTTGCTAGAAATTTCGTGCATTTTCTTCGTTATTTTAATGCCTTTCTGCCAGATTTTGGATAATTTCGCTAGAAATTTCGGGCGTTTTCAACGTTTTTTTAATGGCTTTCTGCCAGATTTTGGATAATTTTGCTAGAAATTTCGTGCGTTTTCTAATTATTTTAATGCCTTTCTGCCAGATTTTGGATAATTTTGCTAGAAATTTTTGGCGTTTTCTGCGTATTTTAATGGTTTTATGCCAGATTTTGGATAATTTCGCTAAAATTTCGGACGTATTTTACGTTATTTTAATGCCTTTCTGCCAGATTTTGGATAATTTTCTAGAAATTTTTGGCGTTTTCTAAGTTATTTTAATGCCTTTTTGCCAGATTTTGGATAATATTGCTAGAAATTTCGGGCGTTTTCTACGTTAAAAATGCCTTTCTGCCAGATTTTGGATAATTTTGCTAGAAAGTTCGGGCGTTTTCTAAGTTATTTTAATGCCTTTCTTCCAGATTTTGGATAATTTTGCTAAAATTTTTTTTGGCGTTTTCTAAGAAATTTTAATGCCTTTCTTCCAGATTTTGGATAATTTTGCTAGAAATTTTTGGCGTTTTCTACGTAATTTTAATGCCTTTCTGCCAGATTTTGGATAATTTTGCTAAAAATTTTTGGCGTTTTCTACGTAATTTTAATGCCTTTCTGCCAGATTTTGGATAATTTTGCTAAAAATGTTTGGCGTTTTCTACCTAATTTTAATGCCTTTCTGCCAGATTTTGGATAATTTTGCTAGTTTTGGGCGTTTTCTACGTTATTTTAATAAGCCTTTCTTCCAGATTTTGGATAATTTCGCTAGTTTTGGGCGTTTTCTACGTAATTTTAATGCCTATCTGCCAGATTTTGGATAATTTTGCTAGAAATTTCGGGCGTTTTTACGATATTTTAATGGCTTTCTGCCAGATTTTGGATAATTTTGCTAGAAATTTTTGGCGTTTTCTAAGTTATTTTAATACATTTCTGCCAGATTTTGGATAATTTTGCTAAAATTTTTTTGACGTTTTCTACAATATTTTAATGCCTTTCTTCCAGATTTTGGATAATTTCGCTAGTTTTGGGCGTTTTCTACGCAATTTTAATGCCTTTCTGCCAGATTTTGGATAATTTTGCTAGAAATTTTTGGCGTTTTCTAAGTTATTTTAATGCATTTCTGCCAGATTTTGGATAATTTTGCTAGAAATTTAGTGCTTTTTCTAAGATATTTTAATGCCTTTCTTCCAGATTTTGGATAATTTCGTTAGTTTTGGGCGTTTTCTACGTAATTTTAATGCCTTACTGCCTGATTTTGGATAATTTCGCTTGTTTTGGGCGTTTTCTACGTAATTTTAAGGCTTTCTGCCAGATTTTGGATAATTTCGCTAGTTTTGGGCGTTTTCTACGTAATTTTAATGCCTTACTGCCTGATTTTGGATAATTTCGCTTGTTTTGGGCGTTTTCTACGTAATTTTAATGCCTTTCTGCCAGATTTTGATAATTTCACTAGTTTTGGGCGTTTTCTACGTAATTTTAATGCCTTACTGCCTGATTTTGGATAATTTCGCTTGTTTTGGGCGTTTTCTACGTAATTTTAATGCCTTTCTGCCAGATTTTGATAATTTCACTAGTTTTTGGCGTTTTCTACGTAATTTTAATGCCTTACTGCCTGATTTTGGATAATTTTGCATGAAATTGATGCCCATCAGTCTCTTTACCGAAAGAAAATCTTAAAAAGAAGTTATTTTTTTATTAATTTCCCCACTTTTTCCCGTAGAATAGCCAAGAAATGGTTTCCTCGCCACGAAACGGTTCTGAAATTAACACCGTCGTTGTTTTACATAATTCACCGGCTCAGCCATAGAGGCGCCTTTGATAAATCAATTTCCTCCTTCTCCCAGGCACCTTTGTTATTTATGAATCCAGACGTACTCTCGATCTTCCTAAAACAACAAAGAGACTCCAGAAACGCCCTTTCAATGAACATTTATTCAAGCACATCGAAACTTTCTTTTTTTCTCAAGAAACAAAAAAAACTTTCGGGGTCATAAAATTCAATTTTGTCCCCCCATGTCAGATTTTTATCGGCGTCCATTTTATAGAATTTTAAATTCCAATTATCACCTTATTATTTTTTCTGATATTTAATAAATCTACAAGCTCCGGCCATGTTATTAACATACAAATTACGACAGGAAGTTTTTATAGGTGAACAACCGGTTTTTTATACTTTAACTCACCGGAGAACGTTGGAAAGGTTTTGCACAAATTAGAAAGATTTGTTTTTGTCCACTCTATTGCACTCAGCTGGTCTTTAGCTCGTTTGTAACAGTTTTTCTTGGTTTCCTGCCGAAGAAACGACCTCTTTAACTTCCTTAAAGAAGTTATTGTGATACCCTCCACGTCGGGTTTTTGAGGAAGGGTCTTCCAGACCCCGGAGGGTCAAATCGAATATTGATCTTTACCGATCTCAACTTTGTGGTTCAAAAAAAAAAAAAAAAACCTTTCTGCCAGATTTTGGATAATTTGCTAAAATTTTTTTGGCGTTTTCTACGTTATTTTAATGCCTTTCTGCCAGATTTTGGAAAATTTTGCTAGAAATTTCGGGCGTTTTCTACGTAATTTTAATGCCTTTCTGCCAGATTTTGGATAATTTTGCTAGAAAGTTCGGGCGTTTTCTACGTTATTTTAAAGCCTTTAAGATCTCAACTTAGTGGTTCAAAAAAAAAAAAAAAAAAAAAAAAAAAAAAAAAAAAAAAAAAAAAAAAAAAAAAAAAAAAAACACAATTTTTAAAATTTGTTGGTCCGATTTTCATCAATTACTCCTTATATTTTTTACGAATTTTTGGTGTGAAAAAATTGCCACTTTTTAATCATTAATTTTTTTTTAGTAGGGAGAAATTTCGTACTTCTACCCTTTACGAGAGGCACATCCCTAGGCCAAAGAGCCCATTATTTCTACCTTGACACTTAAAAAATTTAAAAAAAAGAACTTATAAATTAAAAAAAAGCGCAATTTAAAAAAAAACCCGGAAAATTAAAAAAAAATCGGATAGTTTTTCAAAAACAAGAAAAAACTTAGACAATTTTTTTTGACAAAAAAGAACTTAAAAATTTTTCGAAAAAAAAAAATTCGGAGAATTTAAAAAAAAACTCGGAAAATTTTCAAAATGAAAACTTGGAAAATTTTTTGGAAAAAAAAACTTCCCCCTCCCTTATACTTCCCCCTCCTTTATACTTTCCCTCCCTTCGTTATACTTTCGTTCCCTTATGCTTCCCCATTCGTTATATGTACCCCCCCCCCTCTGTACTTCCCTTGTACCCCCGTTATATGTACTTCCCCTGACTTATACTTCCCCTCCCATATACTTCCCCTCCTATATTGTTACTTCTCTTTAAGGAAGCTTTCGTTGGAAGCTCTTCAAACCAGTACTTTTTCAGTAGATTCCTGGGCGTTTTCTTAGGTTTTTTCACCGAAAAACCCCTTCTCTACTTTATTTAGATCGTTCTGTTAGAAAAATTCTTTTTATATAACGTTTTTCCTGCGTTTTCCTTGATTCTATGGCACAGGAACCTCAATATTTATGTTTTGCCGATTTTCTTGATAGAGACAATGGTCCTCATGAACGTCTTTTGAGGGTATAACAATAACTTTCTTTCGAGAAAAATGGGGGCCCCATGAAGAGACTTAGGAGGAGCGTTCTGAGGATTTCAAAAGATTTTTTTCATAAAAAAATGATTAATTTATTTTTAATTCTCTTCATAGGAAAACTCATTAAAGCTTATTGTCCGGATATAAATAGTACTTTGGGCTTGGAGTTTAGGATAAACGAGATTAAATTAAATTCCTAGTCCATCGCGATTAGGGCCCAAACGAATTATATCTCCAAATGCAATTTTCGACCTCGTTAAAACATTTATAAAAAAAAAAAAGGTGGGAAAAGGGCTTAACGAAAGTCCCTTGGGGCTCCTCCGAGATCCAGTAACATCCTTCAGGTAAAACCAGGATCGGAATTTATTACGCGGGAAGGTTACGATCCCCTTCTTCAGTCTGCATCCATCTCGGACTATACGACTTTCTTTCGACACCTCGTCTTGGGGAGCAGTAAACAAAATTATTTCCCTCTACCATAAAATAGGCTTTGTTTGTTCTTTTTTTGTGTGGGGGGTGATTGCGTGTGGCGCCACGTGATACCATCAGGACTTTAAAAAAATTTTAATATTTTTTTTATCAGAAATTTTATTTGTCGATTTTATAAAGCGGACATCGATTAGATTAAGGTCTACGGAGGGCTAAAGTGTCTTGTCGAACGGCATTAGGGATTAGAAAAGGCGTGGCGTCTTATCACGCACCTTCCCTCGTTCTTAACTGATTTGCGAATCATCACTCGAAGACACGAAAAGCGTGCCTTCTTGATTAGAAAGGTGTTTATGGGATTTTTACTACTTTTTGACGAACTGGCTCAAAAATTGTTCTTTGTTGTGCGAATCGTGAAGGTAGGTTGGCAGTACTGATTCGAAGTTAAGACCAGAGGGAGCCTATCGTCGATTACGAAGACGGATCCGACCTCAAAATTCAACCAAGTGTTAGAGAGGGAACATATTGATCTTTATCGATCTCAACTTTGTCTGTAGTGCCGGCCGTCCGTGCGTTGCATTTTTTTCCGGAACACTTTACGGCCACAATTTTCATCCGATTTTCACCAAATTTTCACCAAATTTCTTTAGCCGGTGAAGAAGAATGTAACGAGGGGGATTTTTGAATTTCGAAAAAATGGCGGAGATATGTCTGTTTGAAATTTTAAAAAATTCGCTGCGGCCGAACCGTTGGTCCGATTTTCACCAAATTTTCACCAATTACTCCTTATATTTTTAAAGAATTTTTGGTGTAAAAAAATTGCCATTTTTAATTATTATTTTTTTTTATTAGGGAGAAATTTCATTCTTCTATTACATATTTCTACCTTGACACTTAAAAAATTGTCAAAAAAAAGGAACTTAAAAAATTTTTTGGAAAAAAAAAGCGCAAATTTCAAAAAGAAAACCCGGAAAATTTTTCGAAAAAAAAAAACTTGGAAAATTTTTTGGAAAAAACAACTAAAAATTAAAAAACAAAACTTAGAAATTCTCTTGAAAAAACTTTAAAATTTTTCGAAAAAACAAAACAAAAAACTTCCCCCTCACTTATACTTCCCCTGACTTATACTTCCCCTCCCATATACTCCTTTATACTTTTCCTCCCTTATACATCCCCTCCGTTATACTTCCCCCTCCTATATTGCTACTTCTTTTACTTAGGAAAATGTAAAGCTTACTTTTCGACTAAAATTTTTTTTTCAAAAAAAATTCTCTGTCCTTCAAAGGTGGCTAGTTTCTTTCACTCCCTGCATTTTCATCCAAATCTTTGTAAAAGAACTACGGCGAAACCGTTCATCGGATTTTCTTATATAATATCTTTTTGGAAAGAACTCGTCAAAACCTACAAAATGGCTAGCGGTTTTTTTTGGAAAAAATGTTTCAGTCGAAAAGTAAGCATTCCATTTTCCAAAGGAATTTTTTTTTGGAAAAACTGCTCCCAAGAGCGCCTAGACATTCCCAAACTAACGAGATCTAGCTTTAGTTCAAAATGTTCCGACGATTTTTAGTGCTCAAACATAGGAAAGTAGTTATAGGGGCGAAAGTGCTGCGATCTCTTGTTTTTGAAACAAAATACTCGGGCGGTATGATGCCCCTTAAGATTATTTTCGGAACTTTTTACCACCTATTTCATATTTTTCACCTTTTTTTATTCTTTCTTTTTCATCTCCCATGGGTAATCATAAAAAAACTCATAGAAAATTTAAGCCCCTCCCCCCCCAAAAAAAAGTGAACGTCAAGAGGCCTTTTGCAGCGTCGGCTTTTTATTCGAAAGTCCCTTTACGAGAATTTCATCACAATAAAATTCCCGAATGGTGAAAATTGGCTAATTTACATTTTTTTAGTCTAATTATTTATGTGATTTATGAAGGCGTAGGAAACTGAAAAATCTTCGAGGAGCTACCGTTTTTCGAACTGACCGCACAATTAGCATACGTTCGCCTACTTTATAACAACACCTTCCAATATTTAAAAACCCATGTCGTCCCAGGAGTCAATTATCATAAAATTAAAAAAAACCTGAGAGGTAAGATATATTCATAACTTCTCGCCTTATATATCGAAAAGACGTGTGTCAAAGTGGGAAGAAAACGAGTTTTCACTAATCCTAAATTATATTTCCTACCTTATGCACCAAAAAGGATTCTCCTTATAAATCATTTTGTAAATCTGAAATTAATCTGAAAATATTTGACACTTTAATTTATTTAAAAAAATGTCTGTCGGAGAAACAATTTTCATTCCTCAAAATTTTATGAAAATTGAGCAATACATCGGGGTTGACATTTTTTGTCTGATTGTTGCGGATTCCCGCAGGATTCGTTGAATTTTTGTACAAAAAAACTTACTTAAAATTACGCTTTAATGTGGATTTTTGGGAGTTTTTGTGGTTTTTTTTTTTTTGGGGGGGGGGGGGGGGGGTAGAAGCAGTTTTATGAGATTTTTTGGTGTTTTTGTTGGTCCGAGAAAACTCCTCTTGACTAGAATTGGCGTGTGGCGTGTTTTCTTCGCTTTTTGGACGAGAAACATTTTTGAAACCGTATTTCCGGCGTTTTCCTAGGTTTTATGTTCCAGAAGCCTCTTTTTAACTTCCTTAAAGAAGATTTTCACCAAATTTTCACCAAAGACTCCTTATATTTTTTACGAATTTTTGGTGTAAAAAAATTGCCACTTTTTAATTATTATTTTTATAGTAGGGAGAAATTTCATACTTCTACCCATTGCGAGAGGCACATCCCTGGGCCGGAAAGCCCATTATTTCTACCTTGACACTTAAAAAAATTTTCGGAAAAAAAGAACTCAAAATTTTTCAAAAAAAAAAAACAAAAAAACAACGCAAATTTAAAAAAAAACCGGGAAAATTTTAAAACATAACTCGGAAAATTTTTTGGAAAAAAAAACTCGGAAAAGTTTTTAACAAAAAACTTCCCCCTCTGTTATACTTCCCCCCCTTTATACTTCCCTCCCTTATACATCCCCTCCGTTATACATTCGTTTCCTTATACTTCCCCCTCCCTTATACTTCCCCTCCTTATACTTCCCCCTCCCTTATACTTCCCCCTCCCTATACATCCCTCCGTTATACTTTCGTTCGCTTATACTTCTCCTCCGATATACTTCCCTCCATATACTTCCACCTCCGTTGTACGCCCCCTCCGTTATACTTCCCCATCCTGTATACTTCCCCCTCCTATATAGTTACTTCTCTTTTAGGAAGTTTTCGTTGGAAGCTCTTCATACCAGTACTCTAACCGACTTTTGGCGTTTTTCTCGGTTTCCTGCCTAAAAAACAAATTTTTACCAGATTCCTATTTATTTATGGGTTTTTTTCGGCGCAAGAAAACTCCTCTCCGCCTAATTTGCTGTGTTATTTTTTTTGACCAATTATTCGGTTTTTGGACGGTTTTTTGTTTCTGCTGGACTTCCTAGAAAATGGATTTAATTTTATTTTCTATCTTGAAAAACAAAGTCGATAGTCTTTTTCACTTCCACCCTAGTGTTTTTTTCATTTTAATTGGTCCTAAGAAGACAGAGAGAGAGAGGAAAAAAAGGATTCCTTTGAAAAGGACGAAAAAGAACGAAATTTATCGCCCACGGTGAGATTACACGGGGTGCGCAAATGAGGGCCGCGGAGAGTGGGAAGATAAAAGAGCCCCAAGGCCCTCCCGACGTAATTCAAGAACAATTTAGCCACTCGATTAGGAACTGAACACATTGGCTCTTATCTTAAATCCCCCGTCAACGCTACGGTCTTCTATTATACATATTTATGAACGCCTTTTTTTCTCGGGGATTTTTTCCCCCTCGCCCCAAGCGATCTGAATATTAATAAATAAACCTGTTATTAATACGTCAAAGGTGTTTTACTTTGAAGAATTGAAAAAAAAAAAGGTCCAAATCCTTTTTGTTCTGATGTGTGTCATGACCATGAGGTAATCTTTGGGAAGGTTATATTTCTTTAATGTTGGCATTACTGATTACGCTCTTCTGATGTTATTCCGCACTCGTCAAAATTTATCAGCTTTATTGCGTTAATTATTAATACGTCAAAGGTGTTTTACTTTGAAGAATTGAAAAAAAAGGTCGAAAATCCTTTTTGTTCTGAATTGTGTCTGGACCATGAGGTAATCTTTGGGAAGGTTATATTTCATTAAAGTTGGCATTACTGATTACGCTCTTCTGATGTTATTTCGCACTCGTCAAAATTTTATCAGCTTTATTGCGTTAATTATTAATACGTCAAAGGTGTTTTACTTTGAAGAATTGAAAAAAAGGTCCAAAATCCTTTTTGCTTTGAAGTGTGTCAAGACAATGAGGTAATCTTTGGGAAGGTTATATTTCTTTAAGTTGGCATTACTGATTACGCTCTTCTGATGTTATTCCGCACTCGTCAAAATTTTATCAGCTTTATTGCGTTAATTATTAATACGTCAAAGGTGTTTACTTTGAAGAATCGAAAAAAAAAGGTCGAAAATCCTTTTTGTTCTGAATTGTGTCTGGACCATGAGGTAATCTTTGGGAAGGTTATATTTCTTTAAAGTTGGCATTACTGATGACGCTCTTCTGATGTATTTCGCACTCGTCAAAATTTTATCAGCTTTATTGCGTTAATTATTAATACGTCAAAGGTGTTTACTTTGAAAAATTGAAAAAAAAAAGGTCGAAAATCCTTTTTGTTCTGAAGTGTGTCTGGACCATGAGGTAATCTTTGAGAAGGTTATATTTCTTTAAAGTTGGCATCACTGATTACGCTCTTCTGATGTTATTTCGCACTCGTCAAAATTTTTCAGCTTTATTGCGTTAACTTTTTACTGTTTATCTGGTAATTTTTACATAGATAAGCACTTATAAGGTTGGCTGACAGACTGTCTTTAATTTAATTCATGTAGTACACCTCTTCAACCTAGCCACTTGTCTACGTGCTCTACTATTTTCTAATTTATGAAAAAGGTAGGGGAATTTGAGATCGTTCCGGTGAGATTAAGGGTAGTACGATGTTATTTATTGTTAGTTGTCACGTGACAACCCCCTTGTGCGACCTTCATGTTTTTTCTTCTCCCCCGTTAAAATTTAAAAAAAATCCATCGGGTTTGTTCAAGCAAAATAAATCCCATAATGATATAAACGCGCCTTTTGTTTGCAACGTTGTTCAACGTTCCAAAAACAATCGCGGATTTAGGGCGGGAAAAGCGGCTTTTCGTTTGTTTTCGAATGCCCGAGGATTTCGAGGGGGTGTCGCCGGATATTTTTCGTCATAAGGAGGGACAACTTGTAAAAGTCGATTCGGGATAAACTTTCATATTTCAAATATCCGCAGTAATCAAATATCGAGAAATAATCCACCCTTTTTGATGATAGGGCGAAAGCCAATAAACGGAGGCTTCTACTTGTCAGACTCACTAGCAACAGACAGAACTGAAAAAAAATGTCTCTACTTTCCCTGAGTGGCCGTTCATGCTTCAAAAATGGGGATCACCAATGGGGAACATGCACATCAGTGCTCCTGTGGAAAAGAACCTTACTCTTCAATCATAGACGAACTTGTTTAACCTATTATACCTAACCTATTATGTTTTGTCGATATAATAATAATCGTCACAAGTAGCTTCGTTTTTAACTTCCTTAAAGACGTTATTGTGATACTCTCCACGTCGGGTTTTTGGGGAAGGGTCTTCCAGACCCGGAGGGTCAATTCGAATATGGATCTATACCGATCTCAACTTTGTCTGTGGTGCCGGCCGGCCGTAGCATTTTTTCCGGCAGACTTTACGGGCGCGGCCGAACCGTTAATCCGATTTCACCAAATTTTCATCAATTACTCCTTATATTTTTTAAGAATTTTTGGTGTAAAAAAATTGCCACTTTTTAATTATCATTTTTTAAGTAGGGAGAAATTTTATACTTCTACCCTTTACGAGAGGCACATCCGTAGGCCAAAGAGCCCATTATTTCTACCTTGGCACTTAAAAAAATTTTCGAAAAAAGAACTTAAAAAATTTTTCGCAAAAAAAGGAAACCCGGAAAATTTTTCAAAAAAAAACTTAGAAAATTTTTCGAAAAAAAAACCCGGAAAATTTTTTGGAAAAAAAAAACCCGGAAAATGTTTTGGAAAAAAAAACTCGGAAAATTTTTGGGAAAAAAACAAAACTCGAACAATTTTTCAAAAATAAACTTATAAAATTTTTCGAAAAAACAAACTTGGAAAATTCTCCTTTATACTTTCCTTCCTTATACATCCCCTTCCGTTATACCTTCATTCCCTTATACTTCCCTCTCGTTTACTTCACCCTCTGTTATACTGCCCCTCACTTAAACTTCCCCCTCCTATATACTTCGACTTCCCCTCACTTATACTTCCCCCTCCCATATATTTCCCACTCCGTTATACTTCCCCTCCTATAACTTCTCCCTACGTTTTACTTCCCCTCCGTTGTACTTCCCCCTCCTATATAGATTCTTCTCTTTAAGGAAGTTTTCGTTGGAAGCTCTTCAAACCAGTACTTAAAGTAGGGAGAAATTTCATACTTCTACCCATTACGAGAGGCACATCCCTAGGCCAAAGAGCCCATTATTTCTACCTTGACACTTAAAAAATTTCGAAAAAAAAGAACTTGAAAATTTCAAAAAATAAAAAAATAAAAAAAACCCCGAAAAAATCTTGGAATAAAAACTTTGAAAATTGAAAAAAAAAAAAAATAATAACTTCCCCCTTCCTTATACTTTCCCTCCCTTCGTTATACTTTCGTTCCCTTATACTTCCCCCTCCGTTATACTTTCGGTCCCTTATACTTCCCCCTCCGTTATACTTTCGGTCCCTTATACTTCCCCCTCCGTTACACTTTCGTTCCCTTATACTTCCCTTCCCATATACTTCCCCCTCCTATATTGTACTTTTCTTTAAGGAAGTTTTCGTTGGAAGCTCTTCAAACCAGTACTTTAGGTTCTATCACAATATTGCCAACTTTTTCCGAGTCCCCTTTTCAATACTCGCTAAGGCTATTCTAATGCACTTGTGGAAACTCACGGATATATTTAACCAAAGAAAATAAACAGACTAAACTATCTAATTGGCCGTTAAGTGAAGTCCTGTATGTCGAATACGCTAATCCTTTAATGGTTTAATCCATTTCGTAAGCCCGTAGATGCAGCTGCACTGCTGTTTTTTCTCAGATGATGAACTCGAAAATTCCGGTTTTTATTACTTGCAGGACTATTAAAGAACTTCATTCCTTCGGAGTAAACGTTGGATTCCAGAAGTGTAGAAAGTAGATGTTTCGGACGGGAAGGGGGTAGGATTTTAATTACAATTTCAGCCAAGGTTTTCAAGATAGGTGTCATTAAGACCAATGGCATCTCTCCTTCCCGTTTCGTTCGGTAAGTAATGAAGTGATTTCATTCCAGCTGGATCCGTTATTAAAGCTCCTTTCGATAAGGTGGGGAAACGAACGGAAAAAACAAATTAGTTTTCAAGATTAAACCTTTTAGAAATGGAAATTTACGGTTCTCCCTTTCAGAAGGAACTCGGTTTGATTGTGACGCTGGATTTATATCGTAAATAATACAAAAAACCGTTTTTTTAAAGGGTTATAAATTCTTTAGTTATCAGCACCATAAAAGAATCGATACTTTATACAAATGAGTCCTTTTTCATCAAAAATAACTTTGTTCAGCCAAAGTCGTTTTCACAAATTAGAATATTAACCGCTCAAATTCAATTATTTCGTGAAGAATTTTATTAGGAATTTCAAAAAAGAGTTATGATAAGAAGTAAAGATCCTCTTTTTACTAACTTATCGGGGAGAACACCTTTCAACATAACGCATTTCACCCTAAAGCAGTTGAACATAAAAAATCTGTAGTTTATCATAATGCGTTTCGGCATAATGCAATTGAACAGCTCTCAAAAATGTAAATTTTTGAGCATAATGCATTTCAACGTAAAGCGTTTCGCCATAAACGACTTTTCCAATAAATGCAAGTCGACATAAAAAAAGTGCAAGTCACCATAAAAGCCTCTCTTTAAACTTGTTGTTTCGCCATAAAACTGTTTCTGTCGTTTGGGCATAATACATCTCACCATAAACTAGGAAAAGCGAGCAGGCAAACATTGGAATAAGCTCGTTTTATGACACAAGGGGGTAAATTTTTTTCTCTCGCAAGGATGTGCGAATTATGGCTAACCGTCAAGACCCCCTTGTGTCATAAAACGAGCTGATCCCATTGGCTGCATGCTTGCTTTTCCTAGTTATGGTGAGATTCCTTATTTTGAATTGCATTATGGTGAACTGTCAAGTTTTAAGGTTTTTGTCGTTTCGCCATAATCGCGTTTTCAACGGCGAAAATAGGCTTGCTCTTTGGCTGCCTTTAGTTTATGGCGAGATGTATTATGCCCAACGACAGAAACAGTTTTAGGGCGAAACGACAAGTTCTTTGAAATGGAAGTTTCTGCATTGTGTTGAAACGACAATAGTTGTTGAATCTCTTCTATATGGTGAGATGAATTATGTTCAAATGCATTACGGCGAACCACTTTATGTCGACTCGTATACACTCGCTTATAGGAAGTTTTCCTGGTTTTTTTTGTTTGTTTTTTCGGGCGAAAAACTCCCAATTATACCAATTTCTGAGATTTTCTTGCGTCTGTTGACAAAGAAACCCCATTTTTACGAAATTTGAGAAATTTATTTCGTCTTTTTGGCTGAGAAACTCTATTTTTCCGGATTTGAGAAATTTATTTCGTCTCTTTGGCTGAGAAACTCTACTTTTACGGGATTTGAGAAATTTATTTCGTCTTTTTGGCTGAGAAACTCTATTTTTACGGGATTTGAGAAATTATTTCGTCTTTTTGACTGAGAAACTCTATTTTTACGGGATTTGAGAAATTTATTTCGTCTTTTGGCTGAGAAACTCTATTTTTACGGGATTTGAGAAATTTATTTCGTCTTTTTGGCTGAGAAACTCAATTTTTACGGGATTTGAGAAATTTATTTCGTCTTTTTCGCTGAGAAACTCTATTTTTACGGGATTTGAGAAATTTATTTCGTCTTTTTGGCTGAGAAACTCTATTTTTACGGGATTTGAGAAATTTATTTCGTCTTTTTGGCTGAGAAACTCTATTTTTACGGGATTTGAGAAATTTATTTCGTCTTTTTGGCTGAGAAACTCTATTTTACCAACTTTTTGCTCACGCATTTTCTGAGAAATCTCCTTTTTACCGGATTTTTGAAGTTTTCCTCAGTTTTTTGGTCTAGACCTAGCCTTTTTACGACGCTTTTGGCTTTTTCTTGCGTATTTGTTGCTAGAAAGCCTCCTTTTACTAGCTTCTAGGAAGCTTTCCTTATTTTTTTCGGCCGAAAACTCACTTTTTCAAGTTATTGAGGTTTCTTACTTCTGATGATCAAGAAACCCTGCGACAATCAATAATGGCGCCAAATATTTTGTGTGAGGAAGTTCCGTTTGGTAAAACTCCATACAAGTACTTTTTGAACAAAATTTACTGCCTTCTCAATCGGAAACATCGAGAAATCGTGTAAAGAGAGTTTACACGCGACTATTTTCCAATCACCTCTCTAAAAAGTTAACACATCGAAAAGCAATAAAACGTAAGAAGAATCTCGAACGACCCTCGTAGCCATTTAAAAACTATTATAAATGATTTATAACCCATTTTAAAACGTTTTCACTTGAGTACGATAAAGTCTCTAAAATAAAACATTTTTTCACAGAAAAAAAAAAGCGCTGAACAAGATTTTTTTTTAATTTTTCGTGCATTGAGATTTTTAATGGAGCCATATCTGGCAATAATTTAGTTTCTGTGGTGGGGTTCGAATGATATCGGCCCTTATCTCCGTTTCCATACGTTGTATTTCAAAGGGCGGTCATGTCCCACCCTTTTATGAGCCGGTGAAGCTATTAAATCCCTTATCATTTCTAAGTAAACCGGTGCAAACGAATTTTAAGCACTCCAACCCTCTCTATTGTGCGATATTTATACCGGAATTTAACTAACGACACTGATAGTTTAGAGGGGAAATTGATTTGTGGACAGTGAAATAATTGAGGCTGTGGCGGACGTTGAGGATTAGATGAAAAATCAATTTCCAAAATTAAAATCCTATCATTTTCTATAGCGACGGAAGGGCCGCTTTTTATCTTATTTATTAAGTCACTATTATAACAGATTTTTGTCATTTACGATGATCTTTCAGCCGAGACACTGGCGTTTTTTGCATCCGATTCTCAGGCAGAGTGGATCGAAGATAAAACACCCTATTAAGCTAATTTTAGAGCGTTTTTCTTGGTATTTCAGCCGATAAACGACATTTTCAGGCGTTTTTCACATCCGATTCTCAGGCAGAGTGGATCGGAGATGAGCCAGGGCCTTTTACCAGATTTTTGACTTTTCTTCGCTATTTCTGTATGTTGAGGGTCTCAGAACCCGATTTTTGAGCTATTTTGTCGATAAAACACCCTTTTTTGCTAATTTGAGAGCGTTTTTCTCGATGTTTCAGCCGATAAACACCATTTTTAGGCGTTTTTCGCATCCGATTCTCAGGTAGCGTGGATCGGAGATGAATCTTTTACCAGATTTTTAAGCTTTTCTTCGCTATTTCTGTATATTGAGTGCCAAAAAACCCGATTTTTGAGCTATTTTGTAGATAAAACACCCTTTTCAGGTAATTTTAGAGCGTTTTTCTCGGTATTTCAGCCGATAAACACCATTTTTAGGCGTTTTTCGCATCCGATTCTCACGCAGAGTGGATCGGAGATGAACTGCCTTTTAAGGTAGCCTTTTTTTAAAAGGCGTTTTTGACCAAAAATCGCCTTTTTAAAAGGCAGTTTTGACCAAAATCGCCTTTTTAAGTCAGCATTTCTTATGGCATTTTTGACCACAATTGCCTTTTTAGGGCAATTTTGACCAAAAATCGCCTTTTTTAAGGCATTTTTGGCCGAAAATCACCTTTTTAAGGCATTTTTGGCCGAAAATCACCGTTATAATGCAGCCTTTTTCTAAGGCGTTTTTGACCAAAAATCGCTTTTTTAAGGCAGCCTTTTTTTAAAGGCGTTTTTGGCCAAAAATCGCTTTTTTAAGGCAGACTTTTTTAAAAGGCGTTTTGACCAAAACCGCCTTTTTAAGGTAGCCTTTTTAAGAGGCATTTTTGACCAAAAATCGCCTTTTTCAAAGGCATTTTTCTCAGTTTTTTTAGCGCATCAAAGTCCAATAATAATGAAAGTCGAAATTTTGCTTGGCGTGGCGGAACGCTGCCCCGTTCCTAGATAAAACTTTTCTCCAATATATCGATATATCGATATTTCTTCCGATATATCAGTGCCACCGATATATTTGTTCCGACATATCGGTCGACCGATATATCGATATATTTTTACATCATATCGCCCTAGGTACAAGCTCAGAGCCCCTAGATAAGAAATAAATAAAAGATACAAACGTTTAGTACAAAAACTTTTTATTTAATCACTTCGACGCCGCAACAATATTTCTTCGAGCTTTTCTTAAAAACTTCAATGGACACGAAAAAAAGAGGGGTAGGAAAAAAAGGTATACTTGCAATCCATTAAGATATTGAATAGGGGCCCAAAAAGTTTGTGATGTAACTTACGGGTTCGCGCTTGAAAAAGAATGGCTTTAAACACAATGGACATCTCAGAAAAAGTATGACACACACTTCCAACAACTTTATAACTTTTATATCGTTTTAAACTTTTTTTTTTCTCTCTCCCGAACAAAGTTCTTATAACGTTTTAGTAATTAGAGCGAGAACATAATAAATAATTGCTTCGTTGCAAGCAACAGCTGTAGGGTTCGTTAAAAAAACAACTCCCCTTCCTCCTTTTCTGCCCTAAATGAGCTGCCCCTTTAACTAATTGCTTACAACCTTACTTTTCACCCGAGGATTGATATCCGATAACGGCTTTTTTAAATTTTTAATCCCGGAAAAACTTGATAATTTAAATCTTCTGGCGAAAAAACAATGGTCTTTGGCAGGAATTGCATAAGAATAGAAATTAGTGAGGTGGAAATCGAGTTAGTATTGTTCTTATCAGGGTCGAGTCTCCGTGGCAAAGTGGACCCGAGCCAATTTCTATATGGAAACGACCAGTTTTCTCTCAAAACCGGCCATTGTTTGAATTTTCCGAAAACTGAATACAAGAATAACATTTTAAATGAAATGTATTTTTTCATTTTTTCCGGAGATTTTTCCGGGAAAGGAAGCGAAAGCAGGCCCTGGTTCGTCTCCGATCCTCTCTGCATGAGAATCGGATGCGAAAAAACGCCTAAAAATGGTGTTATCGGCTGAAATACCGAGAAAAAACGCTCTAAAATTACTTATACAGGTTGTTTATCGACAAATAGCTCAAAAATCGGGTTCTGAGGCAGTCAATATACAGAAATAGCGAAGAAAAGCCTAAAAATCTGGTAAAAGGCCCTGGCTCATCTCCGATCCACTCTGCGTGAGAATCGGATGCGAAAAACGCCTAAAAATGGTGTTTATCGGCTGAAATGCCGAGAAAAACGCTCTAAAATTACCTAAAAAGGGTGTTTTATCGACAAAATAGCTCAAAAATCCGGTTCTGAGGCAGACAATATACAGAAATAGCGAAGAAAAGCCTAAAAATCTGGTAAAAGGCCCTGGTTCATCTCCGATCCACTCTGCGTGAGAATCGGATGCGAAAAACGCCTAAAATGGTGTTTATCGCCTGAAATGCCGAGAAAAACGCTCTAAAATTTCCTAAAAAGGGTGTTTATCGACAAAATAGCTCAAAAATGGGTTCTGAGGCAGACAATATACAGAAATAGCGAAGAAAAGCCTATAAATCTGGTAAAAGGCCCTGGTTCATCTCCGATCCACTCTGCCTGAAAATCGGATGCGAAAAACGTCTAAAAATGGTGTTTATCGGCTGAAATACCAAGAAAAACGCTCTAAAATTACCTAAAAAGGGTGTTTTATCGACAAAATAGCTCAAAAATCGGGTTCTGCGGCAGTCAATAAACAGAAATAGCGAAGAAAAGCCTAAAAATCTGGTAAAAGTTTCGGAAAAAAATGCTACGGACGGACCGGACGGCTGGAACCACAAACAAGTTGAGATCGGTTAAGATCGGTTTGATTTGACCCTCCGGGTCTGGAAGACCCTTCCCCAAAAACCCGACCTCGAGGGTATCACAATAACTTCTATAAGGAAGTTAAAAAGAAAGAAGGAGTCAGTAGGCAGGACACAAGAAAAGAGGCAGAACAAGTGATAGAAAAGGATGCTGGAAAGGTGGCGGGATTGGAGTCAGGATAAGATGTAGAAAATAAGGCAAAGGAGGAAGACGTCGGGTCGCCTGCCTCCTACTTTTCCTTTTCCTTATTAATTATTAATATGAGGCGCTCCGGGTACGAAGGGCGAACTCAACAAAACGTAGTTTCGAGATATTCGCATTTTAAAGTTTTATGTTACGGGCGAACTCAACAGAAAAGTCATGCCCTGGAATGGGAAAAAGAGTAGGGGTTGTGGACTAGGATGTGGAGTTCGCCCTTCGTACCCGCTCGGATATCGCAGTTAGAGCTTTGCCGCATATCGGTTTTAACGTATTTAAGGGGGAAAAAGGGCGAACTCAGCATAAAAATTATATGGGTGTCTAGACCAAGAGGTCTAGAATCTGAAAGTGAAAAAAAAAAAAAATTTGTCCGATGTTGAGTTCGCTCTTCGTACCCGGAGCGCCTCATATTTACCCTAAATATACTAAACCATAGAGAAAGCTTATTTCATCATTCCGAACCTACTTTTTTTTTGGGGGGGGGGGGGGGGTACTTTGAACTTGAAAATCTTGAAGAATATATTCATGGGATCCCCCGAGGCGTATACAGTCGAATGCAAATTTTCTGTCGAAACCGCCTATCTTCCATCGTTTCCTTTACGTCTAACTGGAACACTCGATCGGTCAATAAAATTTCCATACCGGAGGCGAATCGGTAAAAATATAGGTTGAAACAACTTCTACAACTATTCAAACAAAAGGAAAAACTAAAAAGTTTCGGGATAAACTCCTTCCCTGTCATTGTCAAGTTCAAAGTTTAACAATAGATAATTAGCACAGAGAGACCCAAGGCTAATAATTAACACCACACTTGGTATGGACCTAAGCGTAGTTTCCTTTGGATCAAAACGGCCCCTACGAGCCCTTTTTCTCTTCTAAAAATAGCGAAAAAATATCATTTTCATTCTCAGCATCTGGTGTTTGTTCATTCTATTCGGACGTGGCGAACCGTGTAATGAGAGAGGAGACCGCGCTGGTCTCTGGGAAATTCCTGGGATGACAAGACGCATAACTAAAGGAGAGTAAAAATAGCGAAAGGAAACAGACTTTAAATAAAGTTTCCGTCATAAAAAAATTTCTTTTATCCTCCAAAAAAAAATCGAAGATTCTGAACATTAAGGGTCTATTATACCGCATTTTTTCTTTGAAGTTTTGCTCCAATTTTGCGAGAAAATTGTTGGATTCTTAAAATAATTATTTTCTTAAGGCGAAAGGGGGCAACAAAAGTGGAGTTGTTTGGTGAGACAAATGTGAGATAAAAATCAATATTTTCGATGCCTCTCACTCCTCAAAAATGCTCCAATTTTAGTTTTGAAAAGTGATTCGTATTCAGAGTATGAGAATAATTTTGGTATTGGTGACGAAAAAATTTTTTGACCTCCAAATTTTGTGTAAAAATTAGGTGTACAAAATGAAACTCAGCCACGGGGTAATTTTGAATTTTGTAGATTTTAGCCGAGTTTCATTTTGTACACCCAGTAGTTCATTTTTTCAAAATTTTAAACATTTTAGGCGTTAAAGTCATTCAAAAGTTGACCTTCTCCGTGTAAGAAGGTTATTGAAGTATAACCATTAAGAAGGTTAATTTTAAAGGCTTATAAATCGTAAACCGTTACAGATCTTGAAAAAATGCACAAAATAAAATCGTTGGAAATTTAATTCTCTTTAATTTTATTCTATTCATTTTTTCTCTAGGACGCACTGTTTTCAAGATAAATTTATTTTAAAAAAATTATTTTTCCGAAAATGGTGCATCCTAGAAAAAAATAATTAAGTGCAAATTTATAGAGAATTAAATTTCCTACAAGTTTTATTTATTAGGTGTACAAAATGAACTCAGCCACTGGGTAAATTTGAATTTTGTTGATTTTAGCCGAGTTTCATTTGTACACCTAGTAGTTCATTTTTTCAAAATTTTGAACATTTTAGGCGTTAAAGTCCATCAAAGTTGACCTTCTCCGTGTAAGAAGGTTATTGAAGTATAACCATTAAGAAGGTTAATTTTAAAGGCTTGTAAATCGTAAACCGTTACAGATATTGAAAAAATGCTTTAAATAAAATCTGTTGGAAATTTAATTCTCTTTAATTTTTATTCTATTCATTTTTTCTCTAGGACGCACTGTTTTCAAGATAAATTTAATTTTAAAAAAATTATTTTCCGAAAATGGTGCATCCTAGAAAAAATAATTAAGTGCAATTTTATAGAGAATTAAATTTCCTACAAGTTTTATTTATTAGGTGTACAAAATGAAACTCAGCCACAGGGTAAATTTGAATTTTGTTGATTTTAGCCGAGTTTTATTTTGTACACCTAGTAGTTCATTTTTTCAAAATTTTGAACATTTTAGGCGTTAAAGTCCATCAAAACTTGACCTCCGTGTAAGAAGGTTATTGAAGTATAATCTTTAAGCAGGTTAATTTTTAAAGGCTTGTAAATCGTAAACCGTTACAGATATTGAAAAAATGCACAAAATAAATTCTGTTGGAAATTTAATTCTCTTTAATTTTTATTCTATTCATTTTTCTCTAAATCGCACTGTTTTCAAGATAAATTTATTTAAAAAAAAATTATTTTCCGAAAATGGTGCATCCTAGAAAAAAATAATTAAGTGCAAATTTATAGAGAATTAAATTTCCTACAAGTTTTATTTATTGGGTGTACAAAATGAAACTCAGGTAAATTGAATTTTGTAGATTTTAGCCGAGTTTCATTTTGTACACCTAATAATTTTTTTTAAGAAATTTGAAAATTGCTTTCTATACAGAGAATCACACAAAATACTGAATCTAACGCAGTTTGAAAAATCAAAATCGGATGAAAATCGGCGCCTGAAAACTGGAAATACGATTTTCCTTTTGAAGATTCATCTAGTTTGACGTTTTAATTACTTCATGATTGAATTACGTGATTTTTCTCTCTCTTTTTCTCTGTACGTTTTTGAGGGTCGTTTCTTTGAGCGACTTTCTTTCTGTTTTCTGTTCCAATCACTATAGGGGTTCAATAAAAAATTAATATAGGTTGGGTAAACTCGAGTGGTTTCCGCCTCCAGGCATAAAATAGGGAGTAGAGAAAAGCCTTAGACATGAAAATCATTACTGGTTAGGCTAGTAACTATCAAAGGGGCCCTTCCAAATGCACTTTTTAATAAAACATCCCTTATGCACTTGATTTTTTTTTCAAATCAAAGAGGAGTAAAATCAAGGATTTCTCGTTTTTTACCTTTCGTTTTTAATCTTGAAAATCTAAAGGGGGGAAAGGGGTGTTTTTAAATGTTTCTTGGGGTCTACAGGAGCTGATACCGATCGCTGAATAACTGAAAGATTTAGGGCGGATAGTGGGCGGCTGTTTTGTTATAATTATTTTAAACGGGATTCTGGAGAAAATAGTACGCCTAAAACAATGTAAACCGAAAATCAATCGGGTTTTCTAGGTCTACAAATCGAAGGAAAATTCGGAGAAAACGATAGAAAGGAAAATATGGGGTTTCTGGGCGGGAGAACACCGTTCAACATATCACATTTCACCCTAAAGCAGTTCAACATAAAAAATCTGTAGTTCATCATAATGCGTTTTGGCATAATGCAATTGAACAGCTCTCAAAAGTTCAACAATTTTGAGCATAATGTATTTCAACATAAAGCGTTTCGCCATAAACGACTTTTTCAAAAAATGCAAGTCGACATAAAAATATGCAAGTCACCATAACGTTTCTCACCATAAAAGCCTTTCTTTAAACTTGTTTTTTTGCCATAAAACTGTTTCTGTCGTTAGGCATATTGACCAATTGACTTAAAATTGATTGAAAGACCTTAAATGCTTAAAAGTTGGTTGGCAGGGAGCCCAGATGGAAGGGACAGTCTGTTCGGTTTGACCGTTGGTTTTGGTCGCTCGATCGGTTTGTTTTGGATTACTCGGTTGGGTCGGATAGGTCGGCTACGAAGGTTAGGACAGCCTAGTCGTTGACTGGTTGGTTCGGAAGGGTGGTTTTGGTTTGCTCGATCGGTTTGTCGGTTGGGTCGGCTAGGTCGGCTACGAAGGATGGAGCAGTCTGGTCGTTGACTAGTTGGTTCAGAAGGATGGTTTTGGTTTGCTCGATCGGTTTCTTTTGGTTTAGTCGGATCGGTCGGCAAGGTCAGCTACGAAAGTAGGGACAGTCAGGTCGTTGTCTAGTAGGTTTGGAAGGGTGGATTTGGTTTGCTCGATCGGTTTAGTCGGTTGGGTCGGCAAGGTCAGCTACGAAGGGTGTGACAGGCCTGGTCGCTTTGATCACTCGGAAGTGTGGTTTTTCTCTGCTGGGTCGCATCGAAATCGACTGAACTCGATTAACTCTTCCACCTTCGTTTCCATTATTCCATCCATTCCTCACGTCAAACTCGCGTAGGCTTCATATTTTACATTATTCCAACTAATTTAATTATTGTCCAAAAAAGATTTCAAGATCATTACAGGTTAAATTTAAATGTATTACCATTTTCCCAATATGTAGGAAGTAGATAATAGTCAATTTCCATGAAACATAAATCTTTCGTGATTTACATCCTTTTGGGAAATGAAAATGTTCAAAAAAATTGAATAGTTTGGATTCTTTTGTTTATTTTTATACTGAGTAACGTCTATTTTGGAAACCCTGGTCATAATAAAGAGTTGAAATTTTAATTGTTTAAACTAAAATAAAAGGGGATTCTTTTAAAAAGTCCCTCCGTTGTTTCAACTTTTGTAATACGGTTTGTTAGGATAATTTTGCCCAGACAATGGCTCGAGGGGGTTTTGTATTGTGATGTAGATGATGTTGTGTGGTTGGTGGATTGCGCGTATGTCTAACCAAAGACCCCCTCAGGGGCAACAGATTGTCTTGCCGAGGTCCTGTCAGATCTCGAGTTTAAACGTCGGATTAAAATAACCTTTCCCTCTTTCCCCACTGCAGCCACCCTCCTCCCGTCTGGACCAACAGAACCTCTTCTTGTTTACATCATGCTTAACGCACGCCTAAACTTTCGAGCGGTCTAATTAATGGCAACTAGTGCCCTTTCAAAAACAACTAGGGGAACATTTTCTAAATAATTAAACCATCGAGGGATGATATCATCAAAATCATTAAGCAAGCAATGGATATGCAGCACAGTATTTAAAGCAAGAGAAGCAATGGATATGCAGCACAGTATTTAAAGCAAGAGAAGCAATGGATATGCAGCACAGTATTTAAAGCAAGAGAAGCAATGGATATGCAGCACAGTATTTAAAGCAAGAGCAGGATAGACACTTTTCGAAAAAAAAAACCTTTCTGAATATTAATGAAGACGTAATAACTTAAACAAATCTTACGTAATGTTGAAGTTTAGATTAGATGTCTTTGAATGTGGGGTCCTAATTGGTTGAAATGAAGGGACTGGCGTCTTCAGTCGTGCGATAAAAAGCTACAGGTTCTTTCTAAATTGCCTTTGAGTGGTTTTGATTTGTTCAAATAATAAATCAAGGACAAAAAGGCTAACAAATTTTTTTTCTGAGGTTGTAATATGATAAAGCCCGTATGGATATCGCTAAGGAGAGGAACTTCGGTAATTCAAGACGTTTAGGAAGCCAGACATTCTTCCCGTATACCCAAGGCGTCATTCTGGGGAACTCTGGGGTCGAAGAAATCCTCATATGAATAGATTAGGCAAAACTTGACAGGTCACCATAATATAATTCGCCATTCTCGCGAAGGGAAAAAAAGTTAACCCCCTTATGTCATAAACGAGCTGATCCCATTGGCTGCCTGCTTGCTTTTCCTAGTTATGGTGAGATGCTTTATGCTGAATTTCATTATGGTGGACTGTCAAGTTTTTAGGTTTCACCATAATCGCGTTATAAGCGGCGAAAATAGGCTTGCATTAAAAATTTCTTTGATTATTAAATTTACCTGATTCGATAATGAAAATAAGGTAGGAGGGAGTTAATAGCAATGATTGACTAATTAAAAATCAAAAATTGTATTAAAAAAAAGACCCGTAGTGAGTCTCTACTTTTTTTTTAATTTGAATTTTGAAGAAATGTGTTTCCGGACACCCTGTAGACACCCGAAAAACGCAAATCCGTGCGTACTTTTTGCGCTTTGAATCTGGTTTTGCTTCGTAGCTGACCTAGCCGGCCCAACCGACTAAACCTATCAAGCAACCAAAACCACCCTTCCGAACCAACTAGTCAACGACCAAACTGCTCCATCCTTCGTAGATGACCTAGCCGACCCAACCGACTAAACCGATCAAGCAAACCAAAACTACCCTTCCGAACCAACTAGTCAAACCGAACAGACTGTCCCTTCCATCTGGGCTCCCTGCCAACCAATCTTAAGCATTTATGGTCTTTCAGTCAATTTCAAGTCAATTGGTCAATAGGAAGCCGAGATATAGACACCCGAAAAACGCAAATCCGTTCGTACTTTTTGCGCTTTGAATCTGGTTTTGCTTCGTAGCTGACCTAGCCGACCCAACCGACTAAACCGATCGAGCAACCAAAATCACCCTTCCGAACCAACTAGTCAACGACCAGACTGCTCCATCCATCGCAGACAACCTAGCCAACCCTACCGACTAAACCAAAAAACCGATCGAGCAGCCCAAAACCACCCATCCAAACAAACCGGTCAAACCGAACAGATTGTCCCTTCCATCTGGGCTCCCTGCCAACCAATCGACTTGAAATTTTAAGCATTAAGGTCATTCAGTCAATTGGTCAATAGAAAGCCGAGATATAGACACCCAAAAACGCAAATCCGTTCGTACTTTGCGCTTTGAATCTGGTTTGCTTGGCGGAGCGTTCCGCTTCTAGTTTCTGTAGAAAAAGTGACACATAATAGGCTCAAAACGTGTCCCTTTTGAATTTCCGAGTTGTTATTGTCTTCATCTTATTCATATGGTGTTGCGTAAAGCCTGTTGTCTTCCTTTTCGGGATATACGCGTTTGTCACGCGATGAAACATCTCCTCCCCCCGAGAAAAGTTAAACAATCCGATTACAAGAATGAGAGATGGTTTTCAAATTTTAAAAAAAAAAAAGGTCTAACACATCAACAATAAGCTTTGGAGAAAAGCACTATTAATTAAGGCCCTGTCATGAGATGAACATCTCAAAAGAGGGTTTTATGTTTTTTACATAAGCCTCTTATCGTATTCTTAAAAAGATGTTTGAGGGTTGAAAAGGGAGGGTTTTATTATTAATTAAAACAATAAGGATCTTTATGATCCTTCTTTTTTATCTCCTTTCTTCGTTTTTGAGAAAAAGAAAATCTTTTCCAACGGATGAGCCCGGGAATGCAAATAAGCCACGGGCAAAGGCCAACAGTGGAAAAGTTGAGTCGAAACTTCTCATCCGATCAGGTTCAGGCGGAGAAGACTTTCTGAGTGTTAATACTTTTGAAAATACTTGGACCATAAAAGCTTAAAGAGAACCTTCAGATTCTATCTACTTTTTTCCGATAATGTTCTATTTTAAAACTTGATAAATATCACCATTTTAAATAAGAAATTATTCTAATTTAATTTTTTCCCCATTAAGACCACTGTGGAAAGGTGGGGAATGGGCGTCTAAAAACTTAAGAAAATACGAAATATATTTCTCGGCCGAAAAAGTGGTTTTTTAGTCGAATAATAGTAAAAGTACTGGTTTGAAGAGCTTCCATCGAAAACTTCCTTAGAGAGAAGTAACAGTTTAGGAGGGGAAGTATGTGGGAGGGGAAGTATAAGTCAGTGGACGTACAACGGAGGGGGAAGTATAACGGAGGGGACGTACAACGGAGGGGGAAGTATGTGTGAGGGGAAGTATAACAGAGGGGGGAGTATAACGTAGGGGGGATTTAACACATCGGTTGTTAACACCATTTTTGGTTAATGTTCCTCGATTTTTTGGTTTAGAAACTTCCGTTTTATCGGATGTTCGGGTGTTTAACACCTTTTTAACGCGTTTTGGTCCGTTTCCTCGACTATTCTGGACTAGAAACAACCGTTTCACCGGGTTTTTGCGGTTTTAACACCTGTTTTTGGAAAATTTTCTGTTTTTTTGGTTTTGAAAAAACCGTTCCATCGGGTTCGTTCATTTAGCGGCTGGTTTCGTCGATTTACTGGTCTAAAAAAAATTTTTTTTTTGAGGTTTTGACACCTTTTGGTTAATGCTTTACGATTTTTTGATTTAGAAACTTCTTTTTATCGGATTCGGGCGTTTAACACCTTTTTAACGCGTTTTGGTCCGTTTTCCTCGACTATTTGGACTAGAAACAACCGTTTCACCGGGTTTTTGCGGTTTTAACACCGTTTCGGAAAATTTTCTTGTTTTTTTGGTTTAGAAAAACCAGTTCCATCAGGTGTTCGGACATTTAGCGGCGGTTTCGTCGATTTACTGGTCTAAAAAAAATTTTTTACATCGGGTTTTTAGGTTTTGACCCTTTTCGGTTAATGCTTTTTTTTTGATTTAGAAACTTCCTTTTTATGGGATAATCGGGCGTTTACCATCTTTTTAAAGGGTTTTGGTCCGTTTTCCTCATTTTCTGGGCTTGGGATTTTTTTTTCATCGGGTGTTAGAGGTTTTAACACCCTTTTCGGTTAATGTTTCTCGATTTTCTGATTTAGAAATAGGATGTTCGGGTGTTTAACAATTTTTTAACGGGTTTATCCCGTTTTTCTCGTTTATTCGGGTCAGGAAAATAATTTTTTCTGGTTTTTGGGCAAATTAAGAAAAAGTACTGGTATGAAGAGCTTCCAACGAAAACTTCTTAAAGAGAAGTAACAATATAGGAGGGGGAAGTATAATGGATGGGACGTAAACGGAGGGGAAGTATAAGGAACGAAAGTATAAAGGGAGGGAAGTATAAAGGAGGGGGGAAGTATAAAGGAGGGGAAGAAGAATAAGGAAGGGGGAAGTTTGTTTTTTTTTCGAAAAATTTCGAGTTTTTTTTCTAAAAAATTTTTGTTTAAAAATTAAAAAAGTACTGGTTTGAAGAGCTTCCAACGAAAACTTCCTTAAAGAGAAGTAACAATATAGGAGGAGGAAAAATGGGGGGGAAGTATATAGGAGGGGACGTAAACGGAGGGGGAAAACGGAGGGGAAGTAAGGGAACGAAAGGGAAGAGAAAGTATAGCGAAGGGAGGGGAAGTAAAAGGAGGGAAAGAATAAGGAAGGGGGAAGTTTTTTTCGAAAAATTTTTTTGGGCAAGATGGAATTTCAACTTGAGGAAATCTTAAGCTGAGGGAATCAACAGTTTTAAATAGCGGACTGGATGATTGCCTATTAAATCCCGGTTTTGATTGAAGTACAGATAAATAAAGTTAAGGTTTTCAAGTTACGGTTTTAAAGTGGGGTTGATTGAAAGGGCGGAAATGGGCAATAAGTGTATATTGAGTGGGGAGGCTCTTTCTCGAGTGAGCGCGAATCTCTTATCAAGTCAAAATTAAAATCCTCATGGGCGTTTTTAACGGGAGGAAAGAAAAAAAAAAGATGAGCAACCTTTCTACCTTTTAGTCTCATTTCAGCTTCATCGGTTTTACTATTGGATTCCAATACACTGACATGCAATTACGGTATCGGAAAAAGCCTTATGAAATTCCGTTTTAATTCGCTGAGGGTGAAAATTTTTTTTTTTTCGTCTAAAACTCTCTGAAAAAGGGACGCCGTTATTCTTAATTAGAGACGACGGGAGTGCCCGCATGTGCGAAGTTTGTGGAATCCGTAGCATCAATTATTTGTCCGGCACTGATTCTATTGTGACCGATCCCGGGGTGGGCCTTCAATTGGTATTTATGTCCCCGGCTCCGGAGAACACTTTCAAAAGGGCCACTTTCTTCTGATTCCGCTCAATTGAACCCAGATTGGAGAAAAAGCCATTTTGCTTCTTCGGTTTTTATTATTAAACTAAATAAATAAAATTAAAAATTGACTGTTTTCAAGAAAAAGGAGATGAAAGCCATTAAAACTTTTTAACGGCGTTTCCCTACGCCTCGAGGACTTCTTTCAAAAAAGGTTTAACGAGATCCCCAATGTATGAGTTGTCGTTTGTTAGTCTTTCCTATAGGAGAAGCATTAAATGTAAAATAATCTGAGAAAATCTTCACGACATACCGGAATCGTGGGGAAAAAAATGGGGATTTTTTGGTTTAAAAAATGAAAATGGGAGGGGGAAGTATATGGGAGGGGAAGTATAACAGAGGGAAGTATAAGGAGGGGAAGTATATGGAGGGGAAGTAGAGGGGGAAGTATAACGGAGGGGGAAGTATAAGGGAACGAAAGTTTCTAAGTTTTTTTTTTTTTTTTTTTCCAAGTTTTTTTTTTCCGAAAATTTTTTTAAGTGTCAAGGTAGAAATAATGGGCTCTTTGGCCTACGGATGTGCCTCTCGTAATGGGTAGAAGTATGAAATTTCTCCCTACTAAAAGTATGGTTTGAAGAGCTTCCAACGAAAACTTCCGTAAAGAGATGTATCTATATAGGAGGGGGAAGTATAACGGGGGAAGTAAACGTAGGGGAAGTATAACGGAGGGAAGTACATGGGAGGGGGAAGTAGTATGGGAGGGGGAAGTTTAAGTGAGGGGTAGTATAACAGAGGGTGAAGTATAACGGAGGGGGAAGTATAAGGGAACGAAAGTATAACGGAAGGGGGTTATAAGGGAGGGGAAGTTTAAGGACAATTTTCCAAGTTTTTTCAAAATTTTCCAAGTTTTTTTGTCCGAGTTTTTTTTTTCCGAAAAATTTTCAGTTTTTTTTTTCAAAAATTTTTTTTTCCGAAAATTTTTTTTTTAAAAATTTTTTTTCGAAAAAATTTCAAGTTTTTTTGTAAAAAAAAATTTTTTTTTTCTAAATTTTCCGGGTTTTTCTTTTAAAAAAAATCGGTTGAAAACTGTGGCCGTAAAGTGTTCCGGAAAAATGCTACGGACGGCCTGCCGGCACCACAGACAAAGTTGAGATCGGTAAAGATCAATATTCGATTTGACCCTCCGGGTCTGGAAGACCCTTCCCCAAAAACCCGACGTCGAGGGTATCGCAATAACTTCTTTAAGGAAGTTAAAAAATAATAATTAAAAAGTGGCAATTTTTTTACACCAAAAATTCTTAAAAATATAAGGAGTAATTGGTGAAATTTGGTGAAAATCGGAGCAAAGGTTCGGCCGCAGCGAATTTTTTAAATTTCAAACAGACATATCTCCGCCATTTTTTCGAAATTCAAAATCCCCCTCATTACAATCTTCTTCACCGGCTAAAGAAATTTGTGTGAAAATTTGGTGAAAATC
Organism: Orius insidiosus; assembly: GCA_014119065.1. NCBI lineage: Eukaryota > Metazoa > Arthropoda > Insecta > Hemiptera > Anthocoridae > Orius > Orius insidiosus. The sequence continues at coordinate 38,648 of JACGAQ010000304.1, read as the reverse complement.
GGATGAAAACTGTGCCCGTAAAAAAAATGCTACGTCCGGCCGGCACCACAGACAAAGTTGAGATCGGTAAAGATCAATATTCCCGACGTGGAGGGTATCACAATACTTCTTTAAGGAAGTTAACGATTAAGAAAATCATACAATTAACCAAAATAGAGGAAGAAATGACTGTGATAACGGGTATCTCACGACGCGTTTCGGCTTAAAAAGCCTCGTCAGGCTTCATCATTTATATCTTTTCACTGTGAACCTATCTCCGATGTGATTGAGGGAATAGCTCACCTGACGAGGCTTTTTAAGCCGAAACGCGTCGTGAGATCACAGTCATTTCTTCCTCTATTATTGGTTAATTGTTTAATAGTAAAATCAACCCCCTTGCGGTATAACACGCAATAAAAATTAAAATGTAAATAAAATCATATGTCAATTTTGACATTTTATTTCATGGCATGATCTAAGAAAAAACAAAAAAATATTTTAAAAATTTAAAAATGATTCCAAAACCATCAAAGGTAAAATAATAATTGATAAAATATTAAATCTTTTTGTTTTTTAGCTAATTGGGAACTTGGCTGCCACCAGTTCACCGCTTCTTAAGGTAAAATCGGAAACTACTATGGAATACAATTTAATTTTTTTTTAGACGATTCAAAGTTTGAGTACTCCAGTGCGGAAAGGTTTATTGGTAGATGCTCAGGTACGAAATCAAAGCAATTCATGTTTTGCGGGAGAAAACAAGTCGATATGTGCGGCAACTTCTTTGTCATGTAATAAAGAAAGGAATGAAACTTATAAGATAAAAATGAAGCCGATAAGTACAGAATTTTGCGGTTTTTCACGTCGGAAAGAGAAGCCGTGCCCTCCGGAGGTTTGTATACAGCGATGCTGTCCAGTCTCGTGTCGTACGAAGGACCCTTGCTGCCCTGATAAATGCGCGAAAGTCGAATGCCCGCCTGAAGAATCTCTGAGGTGCTGTAATAAACGTCCTTGCTGCCCTAACGATGATTACGGGAGAAGCGACTGCTGTAAGGAAAAACCACGGAGAAAGTCCATAGATGCGATCAGCCTGGAGCATGCGACGACCCTGTTGCTCACGGTCGCCGATTTGCCCGAAATCGAAATGCAGTGTTGACTGCGATGAGTTTTTAGGGGACTCCTTGAACGTCCGTGTCCATCGATCCATGCGACGTAAGCGGTAATTCGTGCGCTTTCGCCTCGAACGAAGAAGACTGCTGCGAAGACAAATCGCCTAAAGACGCCTGCGACGTCGGAATTTGCCCACGAAAGGAAAAATGCAAGAAAAAGAAAAGAAACGGGAATCAAATCTGTTTAAATTTGGACCCAAACTGGCCCCCGAAGAGGCCTCAGTGTCACGGCGAGCCTGAAAAAGACCCATGCACACCCTGCCAACGGGACTGCAAACGAAAACAAAAATTCGACGACGGACTCTGCTAGCTTTGAATAAAAATTTTTGGAATCAATTTTTTCTTTTTAAATAGCGGATGTCAGTCGGTGCCACTCTTTTCCGAAACGAGGATGAGAAAATTCTACATCACGAACCGTCTCTTGGGACAGGTTTCATCGAAGGCTTTTCCAGACACACGCACGTTTACGTGATAAGACCGTGTGGCGTGCCACCCCTTGTAAAAATACGCTAAATTTATTACCCCCAATCTTCAAGTCTTCATAATCGAAAACTGGCCATCGGTAAAAAGAAATTTTAAATTGTCATAGGATCAAGCTAATCTTCTCATTTAAAACGTTAATCGCACGCTTGAGCAACATTCGCTTAATGGAGAATTCGTGTTAAACCGAAACTCGTGAGAGGTTCGCGGTTCTCCCCCTTTAAATCACTCTTTCGACGAATCCACGATTTTTCCTTTCTTCAGTCTGCATACGAGGATTTAGGCTAGGAAAAATTTAGATCAGCTGGATGCAACAATAAGCATCGAAGCTGGGGGACAACTGGTGGCCCGAAAGGGTCTAGAAAAGACTTGGCTAAACGTAGAAATAAGGAAAAATTGGGATTTCTGTCAAAAGTTGAGAAAAGTTGCAAAAAATCCAGAAGAGAGAGATTCTGGGTCGAAAAATCAAGGGAAACGGTTGAAATTTTATTGTATTAGGTGTACAAAATGAAACTCAGCCACAGGGTAAATTTTGTAGATTTTAGCCGAGTTTCATTTTGTACACCTAGTAGTTCATTTTTTCAAAATTTTGAACATTTTAGGCGTTAAAGTCCATCAAAAGTTGACCTTCTCCGTGTAAGAAGGTTATTGAAGTATAACCATTAAGAAGATTAATTTTTAAAGGCTTGTAAATCGTAAACCGTTACAGATATTGAAAAAATGCACTAAATAAAATCTGTTGGAAATTTAATTCTCTTTAATTTTTATTCTATTCATTTTTTCTCTAGGACGCACTGTTTTCAAGATAAATTTATTTAAAAAAAATTATTTTCCGAAAATGGTGCATCCTAGAAAAAAATAATTAAGTACAAATATAGAATTAAATTTCCTACAATTTTTATTTATTAGGTGTACAAAATGAAACTCACCACAGGGTAAATTTGAATTTTGTATATTTAGCCGAGTTTCATTTTGTACACCTATTTGATTTCTTGGGCCAAAAAGTAAAGAAAGACTAAAACATTTAGCGAAATTGGCGTTTTATGGGCAAAAACCCAAGGGAAACGCCAGGATATATGATAAAAAGGACGTTTAGGGGGGCTGAAGTTAGAGTCCCTGATCACTTACCCACGCACACAATGAGCCGCACAAAATCTGGGGTTTCCTGCTCCAGAAAGTCATGGAAAACGCCCAAAATAGGATTTCTGTGCCGAAAGTCAAGAAAACCCAAATTTCCATCAAAAAGAGCGTTTTTTCGGGAAAAAAAACGAGAGAAGCGCCGGATTTTTTAGCCAAAATAAGGGACCCACCTATTTTATTGAAAAAAATAAATACCTAAGTAGAGATAATTTTTATTTACATTTTAATTTTTATTGCGTGTGGGGTTGATTTTACTATCAAACAATTGAGGCGCTCGGGTACGAAGGGCGAACTCAACATCGGACAAATTTTTTTTTTTTCATTTTCAGATTCTAGACTCTTGGTGAATACACCCATACAATTTTATGTTGAGTTCGCCCTTTTTTCCCCTTTAAATACGTAAAAATCGATATGCGGCAAAGCTCTAACTGCGATATCCGAGCGGGTACGAAGGGCGAACTCCACATCCTAGTCCACAACCCCTACTCCTTTTCCCATTCCAGGGCATGACTTTTCTGTTGAGTTCGCCCGTAACATAAAACTTTAAAATGCGAATATCTCGAAACTACGTTTTGTTGAGTTCGCCCTTCGTACCCGGAGCGCCTCAATTAACCAATAATAGAGGAAGAAATGACTGTGATAACGGGTATCTCACGACGCGTTTCGGCTTAAAAAGCCTCGTCAGGTGAGCCTAAAAACTTAGGAAAATCCGAAAATAGATTTCTTAGCCGAAAAAAGTCAAATAAGAGTAAAAAAGGTCCCAAAAAAAAAGGTAAAAATTTTTAAAAAACCATAAGATTCTTTTGAAAATAATGTTTTATCTGAAAACTTTTAATTTAATTATTTTTAATCTTGGCTAATGCAAGGGAACCTTTTCGGGTATGCAGTTGACATCGTGCCCCGAGGGAGGATTCGCTCCTGAGCGGGATGTGACCTGAAATTATTACCCAAGAAAAATCCCATTATCGCTTCCTCGCCGATTAAACCACACAAAACAAAAAAAAAACTCAATTTGAAAAATTACAAGTAAACAATCAATAAACGTGAAAATTGTGGTTCCATTAAAGTTTTAACCTCACCTTAATGGCCCGTTTACTACCGTTAACTTTATTAGAAAACGTCTCCGGCAAACCCTAACCTCAGGGAACGTCAGAACTTCAAAAAACCTCTCTAAAATTATCTTTACGATATGTCACACCTTCATTTTCAAACATCGGCTTCCTCTCTATAAATCAATTTTCAGCTCAAAAATAAATTCTTAAAAAATATATAGACTTAAAAAGGTAAAACGTCGTAACCTGTAATTTATAGTTAATGCTTCCTTTCGCACACGGCGGACAGTTCACGACGTATTTTGTATTGAAATGAGCCACCTTGAAAGTGTCGCTAGGCTTATATTGAATATGCTAATTTAACAAGAAGCGTATAAAATGTGTTATAGAAAAAAAAATTATTTTTTCACATATTTCACAATGTCGTCCTGCTTTTCTCAAGACAAAAATATATCGTGGAAATGTTATTTAGTAAATTAAGTATTCAAAGTTAAGTACAGAAAAAGTAATTCATGGTACCATAGATCAGAAACTTCGTGTTCGCCCGCTATTCATTTTCTCAAGACCTGTTTCAGAAAGAAAGAACAAATTAATTTTTTTTCGACGTCTCCATAAAGCCCCCGCGTGTCTGCTTCTAATTAGTATCTTGGATTAGACCAAAAATAAAATTAGTTTTATAAAAAATCTCTCGGTGATAGGTTCACAGTGAAAAGATAGAAATTTGATAGAGGGAATAGCTCATTCCCACCTTTCCACAGTGTTAATGGGGAAAAATTAAAAAATTAGAATAATTTCTTATTACTCTGTTTGGATGGGTGGTTTTGGTCTGCTCGATCAGTTTTTTAACTTTCATAAAGAAGTTATTGTGATACCCTCCACGTCGGGTTTTTGGGGTCTTCCAGACCCGGAGGGTCAAATCTAATATTGATCTTTACCGATCTCAACTTTGTCTGTGGTGCCGGCCGGCCGTAGCATTTTTTCCGGCAGACTTTACGGGCACAGTTTTCAACCGATTTTCACACAAATTTCTTTAGGCGGTGAACAAGAAACTAACGAGGGCGATTTTTGAATTTCGAAAAAATGGCGGAGACATGTCTGTTTGAAATTTTAAAAAATTCGCTGCGGCCGAACCGTTGGTCCGATTTTCACCAAATTTCACCAATTACTCCTATTTTTTAAGAATTTTTGGTGTAAAAAAATTGCCACTTTTTTAATTTTTTTTTTTTTGTTTAGTACGGAGAAATTTCATAATTCTACCCATTACGAGAGCACCGGTTGTTTCAAGGTCAGAATAATCAAGAAAAACGGGCCAAAACGGGTGTTAAATCCCCAAAAACCCGTGAAACGGTTGTAAAAACTAGTACTTCAACGACTAGGTTGGAAGTGGCACCGACGGGAACATACTTAGAGAGAAGGAACAAGGAAGGGGTAGTATAAAGGACGAGGAAGTATACATATCAAGGTAGAAATAATGAACCTTCTGCCCGTGGGATGCCCCTCTCACAAGTGGTGGAAGTGTCAAATAACTTCTTACTAGAAAAATTAAATTAAATTTTTAACGTCCTTAAAGAAGTTATTGTGATACCCTCCACGTCGGGTTTTTGGGGAAGGGTCTTCCAGACCCCGGAGGGTCAAATCGAATATTGATCTTTACCGATCTCAACTTTGTCTGTGGTGCCGGCCGGCCGTAGCATTTTTTTTCCGGAACACTTTACGGCCACAGTTTTCATCCGATTTTCACCCAATTTTTACACAAATGTGAAGAAGAATGTAACGAGGGCGATTTTTGAATTTCGAAAAAATGGTGGAGATATGTCTGTTTGAAATTTTAAAAAATTTGCTGCGGCCGAACCGTTAATCCAATTTTCACCAAATTTTTGAAAATTTTTTGAAAAAAAAAAAAAATTTTTTTTCGAACAAAAAAAAACTTAGAAAATTTAAAAAAAAGAACTTATACATTTTTCGAAAAAAAAAAGCCCGAAAATTTTTCGAAAAAACAAACTTGGAAAATTCTCCTTTATACTTTCCCTCCCTACTACATCCCCTTCCTTTATACTTTCGTTCCCTTATACTTCCCCCTCGATTATACTTCCCCCTCTGTTATACTTTCCCCTTCCTTATACTTTCCTCTCTGTTATACTTCCCCGTTCGTTATACTTCCCTCTCCGTTATACTTCCCCTCCCATATACTTCCTACTCCGTTATACTTCCCCTCCGTTATACTTCCCCTCCCACATACTTCCCACTCCGTTATACTTCCCTTCCCATATACTTCCCCTCCTATATAGATACTTCTCTTTAAGGAAGTTTTCGTTGGAAGCTCTTCAAACCAGTAGGTACTTTATTTTATTTTTTTTACACAGAACACATATCGATAGATGATAATTCTTCTCGTAATTCGATCTGGAAACCACCATTTGGAAACATTCGAGTTCCCACATCTCGTCCTAAAGTATTCTCGTCCTAAAAAAAAAAAGAAAAAATATAAACTGTCATCTCGTCCGAAAGTAATCTCGTCCTAACAGGCTACGCCCCTTTTTAGGACGAGATGACTGTCGGACGAGTTGATTTCTATTTTAATAAAGAATAATATTTAAAAAATAATATAAAAATTGAAATCCACTTGTCCCAATGTAATCTCGTCCTACTGTCATCTCTAAAAAGGGGCGTAGCCTGTTAGGACGAGATGACAGTTTACATATTTTCTTTTTCTATTATTTTTAGGACGAGAATACTTTAGGACGAGAGTACTTTCGACGAGATGTGTTCCTCCAAACAATAAAGTTCATTTTTTACTATAAAAAATTTTTTTTTCCATTCTCAAGACTGTCGCGTTGGTGGGGGTAGACTCGGTGGACGAGTAGGGGAGGGTGTAACAGGTGGTTTCGCTCTCGAAGGAACCGAAAGTGGGAGAGCCGTGAACGCCAGTCGTGCCCGGATATTGTGTGTGAAATGGATGCAAGTCAAGTTCTCTCTTGTTGACCATGTGGTTTATCGTGTTTGTCGCCGTTTTCGCCCCGCATTGGATTAACTGCCTCGACCTCGGTGAGCTCACCTTTTACTACATACACACTAAAAAAAAATTAAAATCCACCAAAAAAAATTTTTCACAAAAAAAAATTTTTTAATGAAAAAACGGACCTGATCGGATTATTCGTCGAATTTCACTTAATGTCGGTTCAAGGTCAAGTACAGACTGCAAACCTGGATGTACCAGTTTGGATAATGATTTTTACCTTCTCCAAAAGGAAGCTTTTAAAGGGTCTATCTGACCCCGTGGAGGAGATTAGTGATCTCCACCGTTGTCTGTGGTGCCGTCCGTCCGTCTCATTTTCCCCTTCACCGCCGCAATTTTTAGGGAATCTTGCTTTTGTAACTTGAAAATATCTTTACCTTTTTTCGAATTTCGCCAAAATGACGGAGATCTGTCTGTCTTTGCTGTGCTCCTCCCGTGATTTCTATGAAAGGAAGAATCTGTGAAATCTGACGGACGGCCGGCACCACAGACAACATCGGTGAAGATCCACGGGGTCTGGAGGGTATCACGACAACTTCTCATGAAAACAGTGCGTCCTAGAGAAAAAATGAATAGAATAAAAATTAAAGAGAATTAAATTTCCAACAGATTTTATTTAGTGCATTTTTTCAATATCTGTAACGGTTTACGATTTACAAGCCTTTAAAAATTAACCTTCTTAATGGTTATACTTCAATAACCTTCTTACGAGGAGAAGGTCAACTTTTGATGGACTTTAACGCCTAAAATGTTCAAAATTTTGAAAAAATGAACTACTAGGTGTACAAAATGAAACTCGGCTAAAATCTACAAAATTCAAATTTACCCTGTGGCTGAGATTCATTTTGTACACCTATAAAATTTGATAGTACGCAGGGGCTGTAAACGTATCTTTCATATTTAAACATTGAAAAGGTAAATTTTTGTTGGTATATTGAAAACGTTGGTAAAATTTATAATTCTATCCCCATCGGGATTGTCTTCAAATAGAAGCTGATCATGGTTAATCGAACAGTCCGCCGGAACTGACCGTTTAGTCGATACTTAATACCCGAGAGGCTTTTCGGAGGCTTTAATTTCGGTTCATTTATCACCTCCACGGAATTGTGTTTGCGGCAAAACGTAAAACTCGAAATAAATCGAATGGTCAAAAAAACATTAAAACGCCAACGTCGCGTAGATATCAAAAAGCTTATTCCGTTCGAGATAAGCTACTGGTTGACTCATTTCGTGTTAGAGAAAAAAAACTCGGATTCATTAAACGATATCGATCAAATTCCGATGACATCACAATGCATAAAAAAATAGATTCTTTTTTGGTTCTTATTAAGAGAACTCCCACCCGGCACTGTTATAGGAAAAAATCGAATCACGGATCAGCAGGTTTGAATCGATTGTTTCGATTCTTCAACTTATGTAAACATGAAACCTCCGTTTCATGTTTACATAAGAGAGGGTTAATTTTTTTAAAAGGAAGGAAAGATAGAATCCTATTCATTTCGAGTTTTATGCACGAGAGGGTTAATTTTTTTAAAAGGAAGAAAAGATAGAATCCTATACATTTCGAGTTTTATGCACGAGAGGGTTAATTTTTTTATTTTCGACGAAAGATAGAATCCTATACATTTCGAGATTCACAACCCAAAGGAAGAATGTAAACAAACCATGAACGTAAACAAACTAACCTTCTCTGGCAAAATCGAATCGAAAATAATCGAACCTACGATTTCATCAATATGAGGAAGGTTTCAGGGTGGGAGCCAAGTTAATAAGTACCCTTTTTTTTTCTCACAATGTAAATATAAGATTGATGGGGATATACAAATATCCAATCATACGTCAAACCTTGATTGGCCGAGATAGAAAGGTACAATCCATCATAATATTTGGAATATTAAATACCACTTTTGCCACACTTGAAAAATTTCCGGGGGGGGGGGGGGTATTTGTCCTATTTAATCGGTAGTACGAGCGTCTTCTAAAGTTTTGGACCGTTTTCCTCGATTTTCTGGTCTGGAAATGTCGTTTTTCGGGTGTTTGAGGTTTTAACACCTTTCTTGGGCAAGTTTCTTCGATTTTGTTTTAAAAACATCCGTTGTTCAGTATTGATGTTTTAACACCCATTTGGTTAATGTTTCCTCTATTATTCTGGTTTAGAAACATCCATTCCATCGGGTGTTTGAGGTTTTAACACCCTTTTTGGTTAATGTTTCCTCTATTATTCTGGTCTAGAAACATCCAACGAGTGTTAGAGGTTTTACACCCTTCTTGGACAATTTCCATCGATTTTCTGTTTTAAAAACATCTGTTGTTCAGTATTGATGTTTTAACACCCTTTTTGGTTTATGTTTCTTCTATTATTCGGGTTTAGAAACATCCATTCCATCGGGTGTTTGTGGTTTTATCACTCTTTTGGTTAATTTTCCTTATTATTCTGGTCTAGAAACATCCATCAGGTGTTTGATGTTTTTAACACCCTTCTTGGGCAATTTTCATCGATTTTATGTTTTAAAAACATCCGTTGTTCAGGATTGATGTTTTAACACCCTTTTTGGTTAATGTTTCCTCTATTATTCTGGTTTAGAAACATCCATTCCATCGGGTGTTTGAGTTTTAACACCCTTTTTGGTTAATGTTTCCTCTACTATTCTGGTCTAGAAAACATCCATCAGGTGTTTGAAGTTTTAAACCCTTCTTGGGCAATTTTCTTCGATTTTCTTTTTTAAAAACATCCGTTCGTCAGGATTGATGTTTGAACACCCTTTTTGGTTAATGTTTCCTTTATTATTCTGGTCTAGAAAACATCCATTCCATCGGGTGTTTGATGTTTTAACACCCTTCTTGGGCAATTTTCTTCGATTTTCTTTTTAAAAACATCCGTTCGTCAGGATTGATGTTTGAACACCCTTTTTGGTTAATGTTCCTCTACTATTCTGGTCTAGAAACATCCATCAGGTGTTTGAAGTTTTAACACCCTTCTTGGGCAATTTTCTTCGATTTTTCTTTTTTAAAAACATCCGTTCGTCAGGATTGATGTTTGAACACCCTTTTTGGTTAATGTTTCCTCTATTATTCTGGTCTAGAAACATCCATCGGGTGTTTGAGGTTTTAACACCCTTCTTGGGCAATTTACTTCGATTTCTGTGTTAAAACATCCTTTGTTCTGGATTGATGTTTTAACACCTTTTTGGTCATTTTCTCGGTTGTCTGGTTAAGAAACATCCATTCCATCGGGTGTTTGAGGTTTATACCCTTCTTGGGCAATTTTCTTCGATTTTCTGGTTTTAAAAAATCTGTTGTTATGGATTGATGTTTAACACCCTTTTGGTTAAGGAGGTATGATGGTTTTAAGTGAGTTGCTTTGCAAATTTTTCGTTGTTAACAACGGTTTTCGGTTTTTCCTTCTATCCCGGAAACCGTCGCACAAAACGAAAAAATGTCCTAAGTAAAAGTTGTAGGTACTGAAATTTACTACATAAAATATCTTATTTTTTTTTCCGTTAGAGCAATACTTTAGGAGGTATGGAAGTATTTAAGTTGGTTGCTTTGCAAATTTTTCGTTGTTAACAACGGTTTTCGGTTTTTCCCTTCTATCTCGGAAACCGTCGCTCAAAACGAAAAAATGTCATAAGTAAAAGTCGTAGCTACAAAAATTTCCTACAAAAATTTCTTTATTCATTATTTGCGTAAGAGCAATATTTAAGGAGTTATGAGGTTAAAACTAATAATCCTACAGAGCCTGTCTGAAAACTTAAAACCTTCATATCTCCTAAAATATAGCTCTGACGGAAAAAACCAATAAGATATTTTATGTAGTAAATTTCCGTAGCTACAACATTTACTTAGGACATCTTTTCGTTTTGAGCGACGGTTTCCAAGATAGAAGGGAAAAACCGAAAACCGTTGCTCACAACGAAAAATGTACAAAGCAACCAACTTAAAACCCTCTTATCCCCTTAATGTTTCCTCTATTATTCTGGTTTTGAAACATCCATTCCATCGGGTATTTGATGCTTTAACACCCTTTTGGTCATTTTTCTAGGTTATCTGGTTAAAAAAACATTCGTTTTCGGGTGTTAGGGCGTGTAACATCTTTTAACGGATTCCGTTGAACTTTTTGGTGTTGAAGCACCGTTTTCATCAGCTTTCACATCGACATCCTTATGTTATTGTGATACCCTCGACGTCAGTTTTTTGGGGAAGGGTCTTTCAGACCCCAGAGGGTCTGAATATTGATCTTTTCTATCTTTTGAGCTTCAATCCTCCTACTTTATCGGTTATTTGGGCGTTAAACTCCCTAATTTTGGATTTTAGGCCGTTCCTCGATTTTTCGTAGGGAAGACAAGTCTATCTAGAGATAGAACAAAATTAGCTTGAGGAAATGAGTCTAAAACGAAAAAACGCAAGGGGTTTATCTTTAAAATAAAAAATTCACCCCTTTATTTTCGTCGAAGTAAATTAAGTAATATGTCGTCTCTTTTGACAAACCAATCAGTCTCATTCGAAAATAGTTCCCTTTTAATAAATAACGGCCCTTTTTGAAGTCTACGTTATTTTTTTGACTCCCTGTTTATATATTCGGAGAATATAATCCCTTTTCAGTGGGCCTCCGGTGAATATAAACACTGTCACTCACACGATAATATTCTATTTACGTAACGCGTCCCAATAAAAGTCTCTTCTATGTAAACACGTATCAATCAAGCTTATTTTTCCTCTTTTTTTTTAATAAAAAAAACTCCTGTGTAGATTTTCCGTTGAATTATAGGTTTCGGGTTTACTGTGATTAAAACCGCACCTGTACCGTATGCGATACTATTCAATAAAGGCACTCTACGACTGATACCGCATATGTTACCCTCCCCACAGTTATTGGCCTACATCAACCAGAAATTCTGACAGCCGGAAACCCCCCCTTTTCTCGAAGAAGATATTGCGCCGTGTTTGGACGGAATCAATTTAAATAAAACAAAAAAAAAGTTATTATTTAAATAAATAGAATATCCAAACGAAGTTTGAAACTGGTTTGAAACACCTGGAGCATGCGCAGATCGTGTGTCAGTCATCTGACGTCAAATTTGACGTGCAAATCCTTTGCGCATGCTCCAGGAGTTTTCAAACTAGAACAAAGCTGTCTTTCTTCATACCGGAAATTGGGATCTTCTTTTGACCAACCTGAGTTGCGGTCCTGATGTTATTTTTATACCCTCGATATATGGTTTTCAGGAAGGGATCTTTTTTCATGGGGTCAATTTTACTGAAAAATTAAGTCTATAATTGAAATTTTTCCTCTTTCTCTTTTTAACTTCTTAAAGATGTTATTGTGATACCCTGTACGTCGAGTTTTGGGGGAAGGGTCTTTCAGACCCCGGAGGGTCAAATCGAATATGATCTTTACCGATCTCACTTTGTCTGTGGTGCCGGCCGGCCGGCCGTTGCATTTTTTCCCAGAACTTTACGGCCACAATTTTCAACCGATTTTCACCGAATTTTCTTTAGTCGGTGAACAAGAAACTAACGAGGGGGATTTTTGAATTTCGAAAAAATGGCGGAGATATGTCTGTTTGAAATTTTTAAAATTTGCTGCGGCCGAACCGTTAATCCGATTTTCATTCCTTATATTTTTTAAGAATTTTGGCTTAAAAAAATTGCGACTTTTTATTTATTAATTTTTTTTTTAGTAGGGAGAAATTTCGTACTTCTACCTTTACGAGAGGCACATCCCTAGGCCAAAAAGCCCATTTTTTCTACCTTCACACTTAAAAAAATTTTCGAAAAAAAAACAGAAAATTTTTCAAAAAAAAAGAAAAGAAAGAAAAAAAAGGAATTTTTCGAAAAAAAAAAATTTTTTTGACAAAAAAAAACTTTTAAAAATTTTTGAAAAAACTTAGAAAATTTTTTTGAAAAAAAAAACCGGAAAATTTTTCGAAAAAATAAAGGAAAACCCGGAAATTTAAAAAAAAAAAAGAAATTTTTTTTGACAAAAAAAACTTAGAAAATTTTTCAAACAAAAAAAAAAAGGAAACCTGGACAATTTTTCAAAATGAACTTAGAAAATTTTTCGAAAACACCAACTTGGAAAATTCTCTTTTATACTTTCCCTACCTATACATCCCCTCCGTTATACTTATACTTCACCCTCTGTTATACTACCCGTCACTTAAACTTCCCCTTCCCATATACTTCCCCCTCCGTTATACTTCCCCTCCCATATACTTCCCCCCGTTATACTTCCCCTCCCTTATACTTCCCCCTCCGTTATACTTCCCCTCCTTTATACTTCCCCCTCCTATATTTTTACTTCTTTTTAAGGAAGTTTTCGTTGGAAGCTCTTCAAACCAGTACTTTCTACCTTGATACTTGGAAAAATTTTCGAAAAAAAAAGAACTTAAAAATTTGTCGGAAAAAAAAGCGCAAATCTTAAGAAAGAAAACTGGGAAAATTAAAATCCCTTTTAAACCTCCCCTCCCTTATACTTCCCCCTCCTTTATACTTCCCCTCCCTTATACTTCCCCCTCCTTTATACTTCCCCTCCCTTATACTTCCCCCTCCTTTATACTTCCCCTCCCTTATACTTCCCTCTCCTTTATACTTCCCCTCCCTTATACTTCCCCCTTTATACTTCCCCCTCCTATATTTTTTACTTCTTTTTAACGAAGTTTTCGTTGGAAGCTCTTCAAACCAGTACTTTCACCTTGATACTTGGAAAAATTTTCGAAAAAAAAAGAACTTAGAAAATTTATCGGAAAAAAAAGCGCAAATTTAAGAAAGAAAACTGGGAAAATTAAATCCCTCTTAAACCTTCCCTCCGTTATACTTCCCTCCCATATACTGCCCCCTCCGTTATACTTCCCCTCCGTTATACTTCCCCTCCCTTATACTTCCCCCCTCCTTTATACTTCCCCCTCCTATATTTTTTACTTCTTTTTAAGGAAGTTTTCGTTGGAAGCTCTTCAAACCAGTACTTTCCACCTTGATACTTGGAAAAATTCGAAAAAAAAGATCTTAGAAAATTTGTCGGAAAAAAAAGCGCAAATTTAAGAAAGAAACCTGGAAAATTAAAATCCCTCTTAAACCTCCCCTCCCTTATACTTCCCCCTCCTATATTTTTTACTTCTTTTTATGGAAGTTTTCGTTGGAAGCTCTTTAAACCAGTACTTTCTACCTTGATACTCGGAAAATTTTCGAAAAAAATAGAACTTAGAATTGTCGGAAAAAAAAGCGCAAATTTAAGAAAGAAAACTGGGAAAATTAAAATCCCTCTTAAACCTCCCCTCCCTTATACTTCCCCTCCTTTATACTTCCCCCTCCTTTATTTTACTTCTTTTTAAGGAAGTTTTCGTCGGAGCTCTTCAAACTAGTACTTTCTACCTTGATACTTGGAAAAATTTTCGAAAAAAAAAGAACTTAGAAAATTTGTCGGAAAAAAAAGCGCAAATTTAAGAAAGAAAACTGGGAAAATTAAAATCCCTCTTAACCTCCCCTCCTTTACTTCCCCTCCTTTATACTTCCCCCTCCTTTATACTTCCCCCTCCTTTATTTTTACTTCTTTTTAAGGAAGTTTTCGTTGGAAGCTCTTCATACCAGTACTTTCTACCTTGATACACCCGTACTTTCTACTTGATACTTGGAAAATTTTCGAAAAAAAAAGAACTTAGACAATTTGTAGAAAAAAGCGCAAATTTAAGAAAGAAACTGGGAAAATTAAAATCCCTCTTAAACCTCCCCTCCCTTATACTTCCCCCTCCTTTATACTTCCCCCCTCCTATTTTTTTACCTTGAACTTAAAAAAAATTTTCGAAAAAAGAACTTAAAAAATTTTCATAAAAAAAAAACCCGGACAATTTTCAAAAATAAACTTAGAAAATTTTTCGAAAAAACAAACTTGGAAAATTCTCCTTTATACTTTCCCTCCCTAATACATCCCCTTCCGTTATACTTTTTCCCTTATACTTCCCCCTCCGTTATACTTCACCTCTGTTATAGTACCGTCTTAAACTTCCCCTTCCATATACTTCCCCCTCCATTATATTCCCCTCCCCTCGTTATACTTCCCCCTCCATTATACTTCCCTCCCCTCCATTATACTTCCCCCATATACTTCCCCCTTACTTCCCCTCTTATACTTCCCCCTTTATTTTACTTCTTTTTAAGGAAGTTTTCGTTGGAAGCTCTTCAAACCAGTACTTCTACCTTGATACTTGGAAAAATTTTCAAAAAAAAAAAGAACTTAGAAAATTTGTCGGAAAAAAAAGCGCAAATTTAAGAAAGAAAACTGGGAAATTAAAATCCCTCTTAAACCTCCCTCCCCTCCCCTTCCCTCCCTTATATCCCTCCTTATACTTCCCCCTCCTTAACTTTATACTTCCTATTTTACTTCTTTTTTAAGGAAGTTTTCGTTGGAAGCTCTTCAAACCAGTACTTTCTACCTTCATACTTGGAAAAATTTTCGAAAAAAAAAGAACTTAGAAAATTTGTGTAAAAAAAAAACACAAATTTAAGAAACAAACTGGGAAAATTAAAAAAAAAAACTAAAAAATTTTCCGGAAAAAAAAAAGATCGGAAAGTTAAAAAAAAAAAGTTGGAAAGGTTTTTCAAAAAAAAAAAAAATGTAGAAAAAACAAATAAATTATATAAACTTCCCCCTCGTTATACTTCCCCCTCCATTATACTTCCCTCACTTATACTTCCCCCTTCGTACTTCCCCTCCTATATGTTACTTCTCGGAATTCCCGTCGGGGCCAGCTCTAGAGTACTTTTGTTTGTACAACAACCGTAACATTCTTACTTTATAAATACTTAAATATTTGTCCACTAGATCGAGTCCCTTGCTATGAAATTTGACGCAATAAAACGCAAAAAAAGAATATCCTCATAAACTAAGAAAAAATAAAAGAGGTCTCTTTTCCCCTCTCTTTCTCTCCTCTGCATTTCCGCTGTTTTCTGCTTTTTTACGATTGACACAGACAAAAAGGGGCCCGTACATATTAAGTTTCTTCAGACTCCTATTTTATTTACGCTCCGTCAGGCTTGTCGAATACGTTTTTTAAAAAGAGAAAGAAGGACAGATAAACAAATTGATAAACGCCCTTAAAAAAAAACGAATAAAATATACTTTTTTATATCAGGTAGCTTGTTTTAGCATTTTAAACACAATTAAAATGACACCTATAAAAAAAAGGAGTCGTTAAAATATTGACAGTCTCGTAAACTTCATTTTTTATCGCTCTTTTATTTGTCGTAGAAACAATTAAGAATATTGATATAAAAAAAAAATCTTTAAAATGTAAATAGCCAATAAATGTTAAACGTTAAGATAAGATAGGAAATTCGTATGGGTTTCTATGTTCCCTAATCGAACAGTGTTGTTAAGTTTCCCACGCATTTTCGCCTTTTTAATATCCCAAATGCAAATTTAGGGCCGTCTGAAAAGACGGGTGGATTTTTTTTTTTCTTGAAATCCATAAAGGAAATTAGTAAAACAATAAATTCCGATTGGAAAGGTTCGGTATGGAATTTCGGGTTATACAAAGCCCTTTAGCTTCCTGAAAGCAAAATTTATCGAGGTTATTCACCTGTCCCATATTCTAAATACTATAACCAACGAAAATTATTATCTTTAGGCTATATTTTGACGTTTTTCATATCGAAATAAATAGTTTTACTAATAAAAACAATTTTTCGGTTGTAAAAACTTCTTTTTATCAGATTTTTGGAAGTTTTTCTCATTTTTTTTGGACCTTTATGGATTTTCAGGCGGATTTTTCGCGGGTTTTAGGGTGTTTTTAAAAATATTTTGGCCTCACTTTCGTAGATTTTTGGTCGTTTATATCAATTTTTCGGCCGAGAGGAACCTATTTCTGCCAATTTTTCGGCCTTTTTCTCTAAAAAACGAAAAAAAATTAAAAAAAAAAATCCCGGAGGGTCAAATCTAATATTGATCTTTACCGATCTCAACTTTGTCTGTGGTGCCGGCCGGCCGTCCGTAGCATTTTTCCGGAAAACTTCACGCCCAAAGTTTTCAACCGATTTTCACCAAATTTTCTTTAGTCGGTGAACAAGAAACTAACGAAGGCGATTTTTGAATTTCGAAAAAATGGCGGAGATATGTCTGTTTGAAATTATAAAAATTCGCTGCGGCCGAACCGTTGGTCCGATTTTCACCAAATTTTCACCAATTACTCCTTATTTTTTAAGAATTTTCGGTGTAAAAAAATTGCCACTTTTTAATTAATATTATTTTTTAGTAGGGAGAATTTCATACTTCTACCCATTACGAGAGGCACATCCCTAGGGCTAAGAGCCCATTATTTCTACCTTGACTTTTTCGAAAAAAAGAACTTAAAAAAATCATAAAAAAAAAAAAATAAATAAATAAAAGGAAAACCCGGAAAGTTTTTGTAAAAAAGTACTTAGAAATTTTTCGAAAAAAAAAGAACTTAAAAAATTAAAAAAAAGGAAAACCCGGAAAATTCCTGAAAAAAAAACTAGAAAATTAAAAAAAAAATCGAAAAAAAAGGAAAACCCGGAAAATTTTTGGAAAAAAAACTTGAAAAATTTTTCGAAAAAGAAATCGGAAAATTTTTCAAAAAAAAAAAACCTGAAAATTTCTGTAAAAAAACAAGAAAATTTTTCGAAAAAAAAAACTGAATAGTTTTCGAAAAAAAAGATAAGGAAAAAAACCCGGAAAATTTTTCAAAAAAACTAGGAAATTTTTTCGAATAAAAATAAAATTTCCCCCTTCCTTATTCTTCCCCTCCTTTATACTTTCCCTCCATTCGCTATACATACTTTCGTTCCATTATACTTCCCCTTCGTTATATTTTCGTTCCATTACACTGTGTGCGGTGGCTGAAGAAGGTCGATATTTATTATACAGGTGGGGCTAAGCAGCCAAAGGTGTTTTAAAAATTAAAAACTTATCGTCGAAACAAGTTGTTCGTTCCATTAGACTTCCCCCTCCGTTATACTTCCCCCTCTGTTATACTTCCCCTCCCATATACTTCCCCCTCCGTTTTACGTTCCCTCCGTTTTACGTTCCCTCCGTTTTACGTTCCCTCCGTTATACTTCCCCCTCCTATATACTTCCCTGTCCCATAATATACTTTCCCCTCCTATATTATTACTTCTCTTAAAAGGAAGTTTTCGTTGGAAGCTCTTCAAACCAGTACTTTTTTTTTTTTTTTTTTTTTTTTTTTTTTTTTTTTTTTTTTTTTTTTTTTTTTTTTTTTTTTTTTTTCATTCGACTGCCCTATTTTAAACGTACTTTATAGGACTTCCTTTTGAAAAGTAAAGTTCGCGTGTCTTACAAAGAGTCTATGATTAATTTAGTAGAAAAAAAAGGAAAAAAAAAAAAAAAAAAGACTTTCGTCCCCGAAGGGGGCTCCATGTAAGTTAAAAGGCGACATTGACCTTTCGTGACGGAACTACATTTTCAACGCAAAAATATTTTTTTCAATTAGAAATTACCATATGGTTTCACCCTTATTTCTGTAAAAAAAAATGAAAATGAAGGAATGAAGGGGGTAGAATGTCGATGAGGACTTGAAATATCAGCTGGGGGTCTATTTGAGTGTTCCATATTCATAACGGAGCCATTACTATTCACGCCTGGCCTTCTGGACTATTTTTTCTTTCTTTAAACAGGACTTAAACGCAAATAAATTTTACCTATCATTCCCAGGTATAAAAAAAAACTGGGCTACGTTTCGTCAATACTGATCCGAAAGATAAAATGCTTTACGTGAGTTCTATTAGTTGGGAAAGGGGAAAAAAAAGAAAGTTTCCTTCGGGTAAATTAATTGGATATTTCGTTTGCGAATAACGGCGTATAAAAACCGATTTATCAAAATTATCAGATAAGCCTCATGTGGTTTTTAACGGTTATAACGAAGATGAGTCGGCATCTGGTCGGGACAGGTTCAAAAAATCCTTATCAACCATAATTTTTTACTAGAAGTTGGTGATACCCTCCATGTCGGGTTTTTGGGGAAGGTATTCCAGACTCCGGAGGGTCAATTCGAATATTGATCTTTACCGATCTCAACTTTGTCTGTGGTGCCGGCCGGCCGTAGCAGTTTTTCCGGAACACTTTACGGCCACAGTTTTCAACCGATTTTCACCAGATTTTCACCAAATTTTCTTTAGGCGTTGAACAACGACTAAACGAGGGCGATGAAAAAATGGCTTTAGAAATTTAAGAAATTCGCTGTTGCCGACCGTTGGTCCGATTTTCACCATATTTTCACCAATTACTCCTTTATATTTTTGACGAATTTTTGGCTAAAAAATTGATCATTTTAGGTAGATTTTTGTACATTAATATTATCGTTTTAGTAGGGAGAAATTTCATACTTCCACCCGCTATAGAGGGAGAGGGACCTCCCTTGGGCAGAAATCCGATTATTTCTACCTTGATACTTGAAAAATTTTCAAAAAAAAAAAAAAAAAAACAAAACAATAAATCTTCCTCCTTTGTTACACTTCCCCTCCTTTACTTTTCCCTCCGTTACTTCCCCTCCTTTGTACTTCCCCCTCCGTTATACTTCCCTTCCTTTATACTTCCCACTCCGTTATACTTCTCCCTTCGTTATACTTCCCTTCCT
Source organism: Orius insidiosus (assembly GCA_014119065.1). Lineage (NCBI taxonomy): Eukaryota > Metazoa > Arthropoda > Insecta > Hemiptera > Anthocoridae > Orius > Orius insidiosus. The sequence goes on along the minus strand of JACGAQ010000304.1, from coordinate 19,210 downwards.
TTATTATACTTCCCCTCCTTTATACTTACCCCTACTTTATAAAAACTTCAAATATTTTTTGAAAAAAAAAAAAAAAAAACAATAAAAAAAAAAACTGCAAATTTTAAAAAAGCCTAAAAAACTTCAAAATTTTTTTTAAAAAGTTCCCTCTCCATTGTACTTCCCCCTCCGTTATACTTCCCTCTAACGTTATACTTCCCCTCCTTTGTACACCCCCTCCGTTATACTTCCCTTCCTTATACTTCCCACTCCGTTATACTTCTCCCTTCGTTATACTTCCCTTCCTTTTATACTTCGCCCTCCGTGATACTTCCCCTCCTTTATACTTCCCCCTCCTTTATAAAAACTTCAAATATTTTTTGAAAAAAGAACCCTGCAAATTTAAAAAAAGCCTAAAAAACTTCAAATTTTTTTTTAAAAAGTTCTCTCTCCATTGTGATTCTCCCTCCCTTATAATACTTCCCCTCCTTTGTACTTCCCCCTCCGTTATACTTTCTCTTCTGTTATACTTCCCCTCCTTTATACTTCCCCCTCCGTTGTTCCTCCCCTCCTTTATACCCCCCTCCCCTATATTTTTACTTCTCTTTGAGGAAGTTTTTTTCTCGAGAAAAAATTGAAATTTTTTTGTCGAAAGTCATAATTTTTCTCAATTTTTGTTGTAAATTATAATTAATTTATACCATTTTTTGAGAAAACTTAATTTTTTTCTTTTTTGGAAAATTTCAAATTTTTTAGCCATTTTAGTGAGGACTTGTATTATTTTAACAATATTTTACCTACTATTTTATTATTGTTTCATTATTTTCACTGAATTATCAAAAAATTGAAAAAATTTACGATTCGCTCTTTTGCATCATTGACTCTGCCGAAAGAAACGCATTCAAATCTTCTTATTTACGACAATAAGGGAATAATTTGACTTGAAATTACGTTAGGAAAGAAATTAGAAAATAAGGGGATCAATAAGATGAAGTGGGAGGACCTGGGATTAATCAACTAAAGGAAAAGGTAATTCCTTTATCTGTTAGAGACACGCGGAGTTTCTAGGCCTTTTATACCGAATAAAAAAACTTCTAGTTTAAAACCCAATTTAAATCTTTTTAAAATATTCTATTTTCTGTTAATTTTCTTTTTACCCTTTGGCCCCCTGGGTTCAACGAACTATTTGTCACAATAAGTACGTAGAAAGGAAAAAATTCTTACAACTTCATAAAACGACGGTGACTAATTGAAGATATCTGCGTTCTATAAATAAAACGCCGCACGCCTCTTTCTTCTGTTATGAAATAGTAAACTAATCTTCCTGTCGTCAATATGATCCATTCGACCGGTACTTGAGATTAATTCCAACTAAAATGGGAGCTCGAAGAATGAATGACTTTTGGTTCATTGTACATGTTAAAACTTCAATTTTTAGGCTGCTGAGTAGGAAATCGTAGAAGGTTGACACCCCTGATTCTTAGTTTTGTTTGTTTTCTTACGATTTATTATGAGATTGGTACCTTCTCATGCTTCCGTAAGGTGGAGAGTTTGGCAGCACTGGTTTGTTTTCTTACGATTTATTATGAGATTGGGAACTTCTCATGCTTCCGTGGGAGTTTGGCAGCACTGGTTCTTTGTTTTGATTGGTTTTATTAGGACTCATTAAGACTGTGGCAGACTATTAGCTTCTTTAAGGAAGTTATTGTGATACCCTCCACGTTGTGTTTTTGGGGAAGGGTCTTCCAGATCCCGGAGAGTCAAATCAAATATTGATCTCTACCGAGCTCAGCTTTGTCTGTGGTGCCTGCCGTCCGGCCGTAGCATTTTTTTCCGGAACATTCTACGGCCACAGTTTTCATCCGATTTTCACCAAATTTTCGTATAAGAATATAAAATTTTTTTTATACATACTTTCCTTCCTTTATACTTCCCACTCCGTTGTACTTCTCCCTCCGTTATACTTCCCTTCCTTTATTATACTTCCCCCTCCGTGATATTTCCCCTCCTTTATACTTCCCCCTCCTTTATTTTTACTTTTTTAGAAGTTTTCGTTGGAAGCTCTTCAAACTAGTACTTTAGTACTACCCTCCTTTATACTTTCCTTCCTTTATACTTCCCACTCCGTTATACTTCTCCCTCCGTTATACATCCCTTCCTTTATTATACTTTCCCCTCCTTTATACTTTCCCCTCCTTTATTTTTACTTCTATTTAGAAGTTTTCGTTGGAAGCTCTTCAAACTAGTACTTTTTAGTACTACCCTCCTTTGTACTTCCCACTCCGTTATACTTCCCTTCCTTTATTATACTTCCCCCTCCGTGATATTTCCCCTCCTTTATACTTCCCCCTCCTTTATTTTTACTTCTTTTTAGAAGTTTTCGTTGGAAGCTCTTCAAACTAGTACTTTAGTACTACCCTCCTTTATACTTTCCTTCCTTTATACTTCCCACTCCGTTATACTTCTCCCTCCGTTATACATCCCTTCCTATATTATACTTTCCCCTCCTTTATACTTTCCCCTCCTTTATTTTTACTTCTATTAGAAGTTTTCGTTGGAAGCTCTTCAAACTAGTACTTTTTAGTACTACCCTCCTTTGTACTTCCCACTCCGTTATACTTCCCTTCCTTTATTATACTTCCCCCTCCGTGATACTTCCCCTCCTTTATACTTCCTCTCCTTTATTTTTATTTCTCTTTAGATGTTTTCGTTTAATGCTTTTCAAACTAGTAATGGTGAACTGTCAAGTTATTAGTAAACGGCGAAAGTAGGCTTGCTCTGTGGCTGTCCCTAGTTTATGGTGAGATGTATTATGCCCAAACGAAAAAAGTCGTTGGCGAAACGCTTTATGTTGAAGAACTTTTAAGAGCTGTATATTCTCTTTGTTAGCATTATGCCGAAACGCATTATGGTGAAACAGTCGTTAGGGCGTCATACTGTAAGAGAAAAAGTCGTTAGATCGTCTTATTGTCAGCTAAACAGTTTTTAGGGCGTCATATTGTAAGAGAAACAGTCGTTAGATCGTCATATTGTCAGCTAAACAGTCGTTAGATCGTCATATTGTCAGCTAAACAGTTTTAGGGCGTCATACTGTAAGAGAAACAGTCGTTAGATCGTCATATTGTTAGCTAAACAGTCGTTAGGGCGTCATACTGTACGAGAAACAGTCGTTAGATCGTCATTTGTCAGCTAAACAGTCGTTAGGGCGTCATACTGTACGAGAAACAGTCGTTAGATCGTCATATTGTCAGCTAAACAGTCGTTAGGGCGTCATACTGTACGAGAAACAGTCGTTAGATCGTCATATTGTCAGCTAAACAGTCGTTAGGGCGTCATACTGTACGAGAAACAGTCGTTAGATCGTCATACTGTCAGCTAAACAGTCGTTAAGGCGTCATACTGTACGAGAAACAGTCGTTAGATCGTCATATTGTCAGCTAAACAGTCGTTTGGGCGTCGTACTGTAAGAGAAACAGTCGTTAGATCGTCATATTGTCAGCTAAACAGTTGTTTGGGCGTCATACTGTAAGAGAAACAGTCGTTAGATCGTCATATTGTCAGCTAAACAGTCGTTAGGGCGTCATACTGTAAGAGAAACAGTTGTAGATCGTCATATTGTCAGCTAAACAGTCGTTAGGGCGTCATACTGTAAGAGAAACAGTCGTTAGATCGTCATATTGTCAGCTAAACAGTCGTTAGGGCGTCATACTGTACGAGAAACAGTCGTTAGATCGTCATATTGTCAGCTAAACAGTCGTTAGGGCGTCATACTGTACGAGAAACAGTCGTTAGATCGTCATATTGTCAGCTAAACAGTCGTTAGGGCGTCGTACTGTACGAGAAACAGTCGTTAGATCGTCATATTGTCAGCTAAACAGTCGTTAGGGCGTCATACTGTACGAGAAACAGTCGTTAGATCGTCATATTGTCAGCTAAACAGTTTTTAGGGCGTCATACTGTAAGAGAATCAGTCGTTAGATCGTCATATTGTCAGCTAAACAGTCGTTAGGGCGTCATACTGTACGAAAAAACAGTCGTTAGATCGTCATAATGTCAGCTAAACAGTCGTTAGGGCGTCATACTGTACGAGAAACAGTTGTTAGATCGTCATATTGTCAGCTAAACAGTCGTTAGGGCGTCATACTGTACGAGAAACAGTCGTTAGATCGTCATATGTCAGCTAAACAGTCGTTAGGGCGTCATACTGTACGAGAAACAGTCGTTAGATCGTCATATTGTCAGCTAAACAGTCGTTAGGGCGTCATACTGTACGAGAAACAGTCGTTAGATCGTCATAATGTCAGCTAAACAGTCGTTAGGGCGTCATACTGTACGAGAACAGTCGTTAGATCGTCATAATGTCAGCTAAACAGTCGTTAGGGCGTCATACTGTACGAGAAACAGTCGTTAGATCGTCATAATGTCAGCTAAACAGTCGTTAGGGCGTCATACTGTTCGAGAAACAGTCGTTAGATCGTCATATTGTCAGCTAAACAGTCGTTAGGGCGTCATACTGTACGAGAAACAGTCGTTAGATCGTCATATTGTCTGCTAAACAGTCGTTAGGGCGTCATACTGTAAGAGAAACAGTCGTTAGATCGTCATATTGTCAGCTAAACAGTTTTTAGGGCGTCATACTGTAAGAGAAACAGTCGTTAGATCGTCATATTGTCAGCTAAACAGTCGTATTAATGTCGAAATGCAGATTTTTTTATGTTCAACTGCTTTAGGGCGAAATGCATTATGCTGAACGGTGTTCTCCCCTTCAAAAGTAGCAAATAAGCCTAAGTTTACAAGCCTTCGGGGACAGTCATCGAGGACTCCAGCCATTCTTGTAAAGTGCTACGTCTATTTGTCAGAAGGCGTAGGGATATTTATGCAGCTGGCAGACTTTTTTTTGGTGGCAGCGCTAGTTTTAGAACCAAAAACACAACTAACGCTTCATAAGTAGCAAAAAGCCCTGATTCATTGTTTTGATTGTTCTTTAGGATGAATCCTTTAGACATTTGGGAACTCGTCAGTTTTCCGTTATGTGGAGAGGTTGGCAGCACTTTTTTATTGTTTTATTACCCTTATTTAGACATTTCACATTCTACAGGCCTCCTTCCATCTTCCAGGTTGGCAGAACTGATTCCTTTTCTTATAATTTACGAACTTTGAGTATTAGTAGTACAATAATTAAAATAGCAAGACAAAGAACGTAAAGGGCGACAATAAATTGTATAGAAAACCCCAAAATCCATTAAAAGCCCAGAAAGCCATAACATATTTAATTAGTTATAAACCTTAACCGTAGAGTTTGAAGCCGTTAATAACAATTAACGATCCAATAAATTCGCTAATTACATAAATAAGTAGGGGGTAGAGGAAAAAAAACAATAAAACATAAATCCACGCCTCTTGAGGGGTTTTTCTTTGAAAATCTCCCGAAGGATTAAACAAAACGGGGTTTTCGTTGGCTCTAAATGGGTTTACGTAATAAAATAAGGATATAGAGAAGTTTGTGCCCCTTTTCCATGGGACGCAATATGTGCCCGGGGGTTAACAATTAGGGGCGGGTTGGCTTTAAAACTTCGGCTATTCATCACCGGCGACGGAGGAGAGCGAAACCGGCCTCAACAGACAAAATACTTACAATTCCACTTACAACTCGACTTTCCCTAACCGCACTCTCATTTTCTCATTCTATAACATTTTTTCCTCCAAAGTATTTCCACGAAAATTAAATTGTTCATCCAAACCAGGATGTTGAAAACCATGAGGTAATCATGGTTTTTACCCAACCAAATTATTTCTAGTTTTACATGAAAAGGTAGGGAGAAGTCGGATCAATGAAAACGAGCATTACCGCTTTGAATATCGATGTTCTTTTGTATTTTCTAAATCGTTTTATTTATGTTTCTCCATATTATAAATAAACAATTGTCAATACTAGAAAATTTATAAAGAATATCGATGTGCCTTCTAAGAAAAGAGGTTTCTTTTCGCTACTTTTGAAGCTTTACTTAATTTTTAAGGGAGAGGGAGATACTTCGGCCAGCGTTTTTTATTTTAAAACCAGCGCTCCCACTAAAGTACTAGTCTGGAGCTGGCCCCGACGGGAACTTCCTTAAAGAGAAGTAACAATATAGGAGGGTGAAGTATATGGGAGGGGAAGTATAACGGAGTGGGAAGTATGTGGGAGGGGAAGTATATGGGAGGGGATGTATAAGGGAGGGAAAGTATAAAGGAGAATTTTCCAAGTTCTTTTTTTCGATAATTTGTCTAAGTGTCAAGGTAGAAATAATGGGCTCTTTGGCCTAGGGATGTGCCTCTCGTAAAGAGTAGAAGTACGAAATTTCTCGGTACTAAAAAAAAAAAATTTTTAACTTTTTTTTCAAAAATTTTCTGGGTTTTTCTTTCTTTTTCTTTTCTTTTTTTTTCGAAAAATTTTCTGGGTTTTTCTTTCTTTCTTTTTTTTTGAAAAATTTTCTAAGTGTCGAGGTAGAAATAATGGGCTCTTTGGCCTAGGGATGTGCCTCTCGTAAAGGGTAGAAGTACGAAATTTCTCCCTACTAATAAAAATAGTAATTAAAAAGTGGCAATTTTTTTGCACCAAAAATTCTTAAAAAATATAAGGAGTAATTGGTGAAAATTTGGTGAAAATCGGATTAACGGTTCGGCCGCAGCGAATTTTTTAAAATTTCAAACAGACATATCTCCGCCATTTTCTCGAAATTCAAAAATCCCCTCGTTACATTCTTCTTCACCGGCTAAAGAAATTTTGGTGAAAATTTGGTGAAAATCGGATGAAAATTGTGGCCGTAAAGTGTTCCGGAAAAAAATGCTACGGCCGGCCGGCACCACAGATAAAGTTGAGATCGGCGAAGATCAACATTCGATTTGACCCTCCGGGGTCTGGAAGACCCTTCCCCAAAAACCCGACTTCGAGGGTATCGCAATAACTTCTTTAAGGAAGTTAATAAAGGAGGGAAAGTATATAGGAGGGGAAGTATGATAAAGGAGGGGAAGTATCAAGGAGGGGGAAGTATGATAAAGGAAGGGAAGTATAACGGAGGGAGAAGTATAACGGAGTGGGAAGTATAAAGGAAGGGAGGTATGACGGAAGGTAGTACTAAAAGTACTAGTTTGAAGAGCTTCCAACGAAAACTTCTAAAGAGAAGTAAAAATAAAGGAGGGGGAAGTATAAAGGAGGGGAAGTATCACGGAGGGGAAAATATAATAAAGGAAGGGAAGTGTAACGGAGGGAGAAGTAAAACGGAGTGGGAAGTATAAAGGAAGGGAAGTATATGGGAGGGGAAGTATAACAGAACAGCAACGCAACGCTTCTCACCATAAAAGCCTCTATTTTAAATTGCTGTTTCGCCATAAAACTGTTTCTGTCGTTTGGGCATAATACATCTCACCATAAACTAGGGACAGCCAAAGAGCAAGCCTACTTTCGCCGTTTATAACGCGATTATGGAGAAACGACATAAACCTTAAAACTTAACAGTTCGTCATAATGCAATTCAATATAAAGCATCTCACCATAAACAAGGAAAAGCAAACAGGCAGCCAATGGGATCAGCTCGTTTTATGGCACAATGGGATTAATTTTTTTCCTCTCGCGAGAATGTGCGAATTACAGTATGGTGAACTGTCAAGTTATAGGTTTTTGTCGTTTCGCCATAATCGCGTTTTAAATGGCAAAAATTGGCTTTCTCGTTGGCTGTCATAGATTTTGGCGAGATGTATTATGCCCAACGGACAGAAACAGTTATGTCGAAACGATAAGTGTTAAATGTCTTCTTTATGCTGAGATGTCTTATGTTCAAATGCATTATGTTGAACTTTTCGACTATTTTCTTTATGTTGAGTTGCAGATTTTTTATGGTGAACTGTAACTCGCGATTTCTGCTATTTATGGTCAAATGCATAATGGCGAACCGCATTATGTCGACACGTATACACTCCTTTTCAAGCACCATTTAATTTTTAGAGGAGTGGGAGTTACAGAATTGAAAACAAGCGCTGCCAACCAAATTCCCTTCTGCCGAAAAGTACCAGAAAAAACCCGTTTTTTCCCGGCTTTGCAGCAGTCTAAGGACTTCAAAGGATGACCCACAAAAGGCAGGCGAAATCGATAATTTTTTGCGCTGCACGTAGATCAATTGTTTATCTCCGTGTTCCGCTCGATATCGAGAGGCAAGTTCAGGAATTGCGTTATCACAACCTGAAACTGATTTATTGGTACAAATTCTAATCACAAGGAAGGAAAGCGGTGGAGGGGAGGGAAAAGCGGCGGGGTGGTGAGATATAATTTAGAGAAAGCTAGCGGGGGTGGGATGCCGTTAACTGTCAAACGAGAAATTTAGTTAAGTAGGGTTGTCCCGGACTAGCATTCACGCCAAAGGGGGAGGTTCAAATAAGTTTCGAAACGCCGTAAGTTGTTATCCATCCCCCGTTCTCGTCGGTGTGACAAATTAAGGAGAAATTATAAACCACTATTTAAACAGGGAAATTTCTAAAACCAGCGCTGCCACCAAAATTCCCTCAGAAAAAGCATATAAACTCCCCGCTGTCACATAAAAATCTGCTTAAAATACAAGACAAAACCAAATGCCCTCATCCCTCAGAAAAAGGCACAAAACTCTTCTACTCACATTTATGAGATCCCAAATCCAGGGCTACCACCTTCAAATTCTGCTGAAAAATTTCCCTATCCCTAAAAGTGCAAATGGCTTATCCATTGGTACAAACTCCCGAACGCTCTCTCCCAAAATTCAAAATCCAGTGCTGCCACATAAAATATGCTTGAAAATACAAGACAAAACACACCAAATTGCCCTCATCCCTCAGAAAAAGGCACAAAACTCTTCTACGCACTTTTATGAGATCCCAAATCCAGGGCTGCCTCCTTTAATTTATGCTGAAAAATTTCCCCTATGCCTAAAAGTGCAAATGGCTTATCCATTGGTATAAACTCCCGAATGTTCTCTCCCAAAATTCAAAAACCAGTGCTGCCACATAAAAATCTGCTTAAAAATACTAAAAAAAACTCCACAATGTTTACCTAATTGCCCTCATCCCTCAGAAAAAGGCACAAAACTCTTCTACTCACTTTTATGAGATCCCAAATCCAGGGCTGCCACCTTCAAATTCTGCTGAAAAATTTCCCTATGCCTAAAAGTGCGAATGGCTTATCCATTGGTGTAAACTCCCGAACGCTCTCTCCCAAAATTCAAAAACCAGTGCTGCCACATGAAAATCTGCTTAAAAGTACTAGAAAGAACTCCACAATGTTTACCAAATTGCCCTCATCCCTCAGAAAAAGGCACAAAACTCTTCTACTCACTTTTATGAGATCCCAAATCCAGGGCTGACACCTTCAAATTCCTCAGAAAAATTCCCTATGCCTAAAAGTGCAAATGGCTTATCCATTGGTATAAACTCCCGAACGCTCTCTCCCAAAATTCAAAAACCAGTGCTGCCATATAAAGTACTAGTCTGGAGCTGGCCCCGACGGGAACTTCCTTAAAGAGAAGTAACAATATAGGAGGGGAAATTATAACGGAGGGGGAAGTATATGGGAGGGGAAGTATAACGGAGGGGAAGTATAACGAGGGGGAAGTATAACGGAGGGGGAAGTATAACGGAGGGGGAAGTATAACGGAGGGGGAAGTATAACGGAGGGGGAAGTATAACGGAGGGGGAAGTATAACGGAAGGGGAAGTATAACGGAGTGGGAAGTATAACGGAGGGGGAAGTATAATGGAGGGGGAAGTATAACGGAGTAGGAAGTATAACGGAGTAGGAAGTATAAAGGAAGGGGATGTAGTAGGGAGGGAAAGTATAAAAATTTTCCGGGTTTTCTTTTTTTTTTTTTTTTTTTTTTTTTCGAAAAATTTTCTAAGTTCTTTTTTTGAAAAATTTTCCAAGTTTTTTTTTTCGAAAAATTTTCCGGGTTTTCCTTTTTTTTTTTTTTTTTTTTTTTTTTTTTTCGAAAATTTTCAAAGTTCTTTTTTTTTGAAAAATTTTCTAAGTGTCACAATCTAGTCTAAGTGGACAATTTTGCAAGTTTGTTTTTGCAAAAAATTTTTCGGGTTTTTTTTTTTTTTAAATTTTTTAAGTTCTTTTTTTCAAAAAATTTTCGAAGTTTTAACTTTTTTTTCGAAAATTTTTTAAGTTTTTTTGTCCAAAATTTTTTTTTTTTTTCAAAAAATTTTCAAAGTTTTTTTCGAAAAATTTTCCGGTTTTTCCTTTTTTTTTTTTGTCGAAAATTTTTTTTTCGAAAAATTGTCCGGGTTTTAGGTAGATTTCTTTTCTTCAAAAATCTACCTATTGTAATGTACCAAGTTTATATATACATATGTATATATTAGCACGATAACTGGAGCAATTTTAATGTGAGGGTGACGATATCCGGTATTTAGAGTTTTTATCTCAATAGCTCGGACGAGTTCGTTAATGGCTGAAATCGGACCAGCGATTCACCTACTTTACTTAGGGCTTAAAAGACAAAATTGGCATTTTCTATTGAAATCCTAGTCCTTTTGCAAAAAAAACTTTAAGACCTCTGCGAGGGCGTGTAAAAAATTAATTAAAGCAGGTTTGGACGAGCCAGGCGCAAAATATTGAACTAGCTAAACTTTAAAAAAATTTGAATTTATACCGGGAAATTATTAAATATTTTATTAATAAAATTATCAGATGTTTTTCTAGGGGCTCAGTGGCGCAATTTTTCTTATAAATTATGTATCATCATTTTTATAACATAATTATATATTTTGTGTTTATACATTTTAATTTTAATCATGAAAAGAAATCTACCTTTTAGTCCCTGCTACCGCAGGGTCATTATTTCTTTCTTTTTCTTTTTTTTTTTCGAAAAATTTTCTAAGTTCTTTTTTTCGAAAAATTTTTTAAGTCTCAAGGTAGAAATAATGGGCTCTTTGGCCTAGGGATGTGCCTCTCGTAAAGGGTAGAAGTACGAAATTTCTCCCTACTAATAAAAATAGTAATTAAAAAGTGGCAATTTTTTTGCACCAAAAATTCTTAAAAAATATAAGGAGTAATTGGTGAAAATTTGGTGAAAATCGGATTAACGGTTCGGCCGCAGCGAATTTTTTAAAATTTCAAACAGACATATCTCCGCCATTTTTCGAAATTCAAAATCCCCCTCGTCATATTCTTCTTCACCGGCTAAAGAAATTTGTGTAAAAATTTGGTGAAAATCGGATGAAAACTGTGGCCGTAAAGTGTTCCGGAAAAAAATGCTACGGCCGGCCGGACGGCCGGCCGGCCGGCCGGAACCACAGACAAAGTTGAGATCGGTAAAGATCAATATTCGATTTTACCCTCCGGACCCCGGAAGACCCCTCCCCAAAAAACCCGACATGGAGGGTATCACAATAACTTTTTTAAGGAAGTTAAAATCTGCTTAAAAATACAAGACAAAACTCCAGAAAGTTTACCAAATTGCCCTCATCCCTCAGAAAAAGGTGCAAAACTCTTCGACGCACTTTTATAAGATCCCAAATCCAGGGCTGCCACCTTCAAATTCTGCTGAAAAATTTCCCTATGCCTAAAAGTGCAAATGGCTTATCCATTGGTGTAAACTCCCGAACGCTCTCTCAAAATTTAAAAACCAGTGCTGCCACATAAAAATCTGCTTAAAAATACAAGATATAACTCCACAAAGTTTACCAAATTGCCCTTAGAAAAAGGCACAAAACTCTTCTACCACTTTTATGAGATCCCAAATCCAGGGCTGCCACCTTCAAATTTTGCTGAAATATTTCCCTATGCCTAAAAGTGCAAATGGCTTATCCATTGGTATAAACTCCCCAAAATTCAAAAAACAGTGCTGCCACATAAAAATCTGCTTAAAAATAGAAGACCAAAATCTACAAAGTTTACCAAATTGCCCTCATCCTCAGAAAAAGGCACAAAACTCTTCGACGCACTTATGAGATCCCAAATCCAGGGCTGCCACCTTAATTCTGGTGCAAAATTTCCCTATGCCAAAAGTGCAAATAAACGGCTTATCCATTGGTATAAACTCCCGAACGCTCTCTCCCAAAATTCAAAAACCAGTGCTGCCACATAAAAATCTACTTAAAAATACAAGACAAGTTTACCAAATTGCCCTCATCCCTCAGAAAAAGCACAAAACTCTTCTACGCACTTATGAGATCCCAAATCCAGGGTTGCCACCTTCAAATTCTGCCGAAAAATTTCCCTATGCCTAAAATTACAAAAGGCTCATCGATCGGAGATAAAGGTTAAACGCTTCCAAGATTCAAAAAGAGAACTAAAAAGAAACTTAAGAAAACATCCGAAAGGAGGGCAATGATTATGTGTTGACTGTAATGACCTTTGGGAGAAGAAGGGTTGATGCAGGCCACGTATTTCTCACTACTATTACCGGCAAATAGCCTAAGGGCCTAGCCTAGCTTCAACTTTAAACACAGGGGAGCACACACTAACCGCTATACAACTAAAGAATTCCGCAAAGCCCTTAGAGTATCACTTTTTTTAGGGAAAAAAGAGAAGAAAAAAAAGTAGAACTACAAAAAACTATTTAATATAAAACTTACATTGTTAAAATTTTATCCTTTAAGAAGGAAGAGTTTGGTTAATTTTTTGATTTTGTGAAAATGACTTTTTGGATCGTATGCTGCTTCTTTGTATTCGGCGTCGAAGTCTAGGGGCTCGCCCAGCGGTACTGAAGCTACCAAAGTTGCCAAAAGAAGAACAGCGAAAATCTGCAGTAAGAAAAAGAAATCTTTTTTAGTTGTTTGTCTAACAATTAAGTTTTTTATTAGCTTTTTCCATAGGTAACTATGTTTTTAAGCCAATATTGACTTACGGAATAACCTCTTTGAACCCCTTAAAATGTCCAATATTGGTTTTTTCCTGCATGCAAAAATAAAGAAAACTTACCACAAAATATCTCATGGTTGACGTAGGTGACTAATGCGTGTTCAACTAGTCCGGAGATTTCTTATATAGAAAAGGCGTCTGGTGAGGGAATCCCCGCCGAAGGCACCTCATTGGTAAATTTGACAATGAAATTAAGTGAAAGTTTTTTTTCTTTAGGCCCTTATCTTCTTTTGTTTGATCCATTAACATTTTAAAATATTTGATCTTCTAATTATAAAGCAAACAATATTTATTTCCGGAAGGGGTTTGCGCAATCTCCGGGGAGAAAAACAACATAATTGCGCGCCACTTTAAACTAGCTTAAATTAGAATTCACTATGCCTACACATGTCAAAGGAGATGTCTTCATCTCGAAGGCTTACCGAATTATTTAAATCCCCTTAAATTAGAGAGAAACCCGCGTTCTGAATACTTAAGCAGGAAACCCATGGGTTTTTTAAAAGATTTTTTTTTTACTTGAAGAAACGTTGAATATTAAAATCTTAATGCAGTTAAATCATAGTTCGCATTGTAAAACTGCAATTTGGCCCTCAATGCTCTAAGAAGAAAAATCTCTTTATAATGAGTTCAACGAACTTTAACGATCCGTTAAATGAATTCAATTTTTGTCTAAAATCTGTTAACAATCGGTTAGAGACGACAAAAAAGGAAAGACCGAAATCACTAAAATGGGGGTAAAAAAAATAGGTACACACGTTCAGGCGATAAATTTTGACGGGTCGTTTTCGTCGGTTTTCTGGTGTAGAAACACCCGTTTTAATCATGTATCCAGGCGTAATACTTCTTTTTTTCCGGGTTTTGGGTTGTTTTCGTCGATTTTCTGGTGGAGAAACACCGTTAAACATGTGTCCGGGTGTTAAACATCTTTTTTTTCCGGGTTTTCGGTCTTTTTCGTCGATTTTCTGATTGAAACACCCATTAAATCATGTGTCCAGGGGGTAAACATCTTTTTACCGGGTTTTGGGTTGTTTTCGTCGATTTTTTGGTGTAAAAACACCCGTTAATCATGTGTCCAGGCGTTAAACATCTTTTTTACCGGGTTTTGGGTCGCCTTCGTCGATTTTGGTGTTGAAACACCCGTTAAATCATGTTTCCAGGCGTTAAACATCTTTTTTACCGGGTTTGGGTCGTTTTCGTCGAGTTTCTGATGTTGAAACACCCGTTAAATCATGTGTCCAGGCGTTAAACATCTTTTTTACCGGATTTGGGTCGTTTTCGTCGATTTTTTGGTGTAAAAACACCCGTTAATCATGTGTCCAGGCGTTAAACATCTTTTTTACCGGGTTTTGGGTCGTCTTCGTCGATTTTCTGGTGTAGAAACACCCGTTAAATCATGTTTCCAGGCGTTAAACATCTTTTTTACCGGGTTTCGGGTCGTTTTCGTCGAGTTTCTGATGTTGAAACACCCGTTAAATCATGTGTCCAGGCGTTAAACATCTTTTTACCGGGTTTTGGGTCGTTTTCGTCGATTTTCTGGTGTAGAAACACCCGTTAAACATGTGTCCGGGTGTAAAACATCTTTTTTTCAGGGTTTTGGGTCTTTTTCGTCGATTTTCTGATTGAAACACCCGTTAAATCATGTGTCCAGGGGGTAAACATCTTTTTTACCGGGTTTTGGGTTGTTTTCGTTGATTTTTTGGTGTAAAAACACCCGTTAATCATGTGTCCAGGTGTTAAACTTCTTGTTTTACCGGTTTTTGGTCATTTTATTTGATTTATGGTGTAGAAACACCCGTTAAATCATGTGTCCAGGCGTAAACATCCATTTCCCCGGATTTTCGGTCGTTTTCGTCGGTTTTCTGGTGTGGAAACACCCGTTAAATCATGTGTCTAGGCGTTAAACATCTTTTTTTCTGGGTGTTGGGTCGTTTTCGTCGATTTTCTAGTGCAGAAACACCCGTTAAATCATGTGTTCAGGCGTAAAACATCTATTTTCCTGGATTTTCGGTCGTTTTCGTCGATTTTTTGGTGTAGAAACACCCGTTAAATCTTGTGTCCAGGCGTTAAACATCTTTTTCACCGTGTTTTGGGTCGTTTTCGTCGATTTTCTGGTGTAGAAACACCCGTTAAATCATGTGTCCGGGAGTTAAACATCTTTTTTTTGGGTTTTGGGTCGTTTTCATGGATTTTCTGATGTTGAAACACCCGTTAAATCATGTGTCCAGGCGTTAAACTTCTTTTTTTCCGGGTTTTGGGTCGTCTTCGTCGATTTTCTGGTGGAGAAACACCCGATAAATCATGTTTCCAGGCGTTAAACATCTTTTTTTCCGGGGTTTAAGTAGTTTTCGTCGATTTTCTGGTGTAAAAACACCCGTTAAATCATGTGTCCAGGCGTTAAACATCTTTTTTACCGGGTTTTAGGTAGTTTTGTCGAATTTCTGGTGTAGAAACACCCTTTTAATCATGTCTCCAAGCGGTAAACATCTTTTTACCGGTTTTTGCTATTTTATTCGATTTTATGGTGTACAAACACCGGTTTAATTAGAATTTAGGAGTTTAAACATATTTTGCTAGGTTTTGACCGTTGTTCACTGCGTGCTGCTTTGAAATTCGGTCACCTTACTCACAGCCACAATAGTCCGAAAATAATCGCTCAACTGGAACAAGTACTGCCAACCTCTCTCTCTGATGAGTACCAAAAATGTCTGATAGAGTCTGCATAATGAAATTTTGAGATCAAAACGTTGAATCAGTTGTGCCAACTGTATTATGCACCCGCAATTAATGTAGATAAAGGATTCTAATAATTTTATAGTCGAAAAAGGCCCAAATAATGCTTATTGAATGAAATAAGTACATAACCCGTTTTGTGTGAATCCGGAAACGATTTGAAATGCCAGGACGTGATAGGTCGAGTTCAGTAGTGACGGGGAAAAAACTTGAGAAAAATTCTTTTTTCGTCACTCTCGAATGTAAATATACGAAATCGTTAAGATGTTTATCAAAAAAGTTATTTTGAAGTTCCATATGCGGCGCCGTCAGGTAGGAACGTACTATTTCAACAAGTCTGTCAAACCCCGCGATAATAAATGACGAAATCGCTCCGTCACATTTTAAAATTTTCCGTTTAAGGAGAGGCCCTTTCGAAACTTTTTTTTCAAGACGCTTTTTCGACACCGAACGGTAGTTCTTTTCAAGTAGTCAAATGGCGTAAATTGCCTAGTTACATTACAAACTTTTTAAGCCACATATTTTAACTTCCTCAAAGAATTTCCCTCCTTATACTTCCCACTCCGTTATACTTCCCCTCCCATATACTTCCCCCTACGTTTTACTTCCCCTCCGTTATACTTCCCCCTCCTACATAGATACTTCTCTTTAAGGGGATATGAGGGTTTTAAGTTGGTTGCTTTGTACACATTTCGTTGTGAGCAACGGTTTTCGGTTTTTCCCTTCTATCTTGGAAACCGTCGCTCAAAACGAAAAAATGTCCTAATTAAAAGTTGTAGCTACGGAAATTTACTACATAAAATATCTTATTAATTTTTTCCGTCAGAGCAATATTTAGGAGATATGAAGGTTTTAAGTTTTCAGACAGGCTCTGTAGGATTATTAGTTTTAACCTCATAACTCCTTAAATATTGCTCTTACGCAAATAATGAATAAAGAAATTTTTGTAGGAAATCTTTGTACCTACAACTTTTACTTAGGACATTTTTTCGTTTTGAGCGACGGTTTCCGAGATAGAAGGGAAAAAACCGTTGCTCACAACGAAAAATTTGAAAAGCAACTCACTTAAGAACCCTCATATCTCCTTAAGTATTGCTCTGACAAAAAAACCAACGAGGTCTTTTTTGTAGGAAATTTCCGTAGCTACGACTTTTACTTAGGACATTTTTTCGTTTTGAGCGACGGTTTCCGAGATAGAAGGGAAAAAACCGAAAACCGTTGTTAACAACGAAAAATTTGCAAAGCAACCAACTTAAATACTTCCATATCTCCTAAAGTATTGCTCTGGCGGAAAAAAACTAATAAGATATTTTATGTAGTAAATTTCAGTACCTACAACTTTTACTTATGACATTTTTTCGTTTTAAGCGACGGTTTCCGAGATAGAAGGGAAAAACCGTCATTTCGTTATAAATGTCCCATGATACCACCCCTGACACTGAAACCTGACGTGATTCTACCCCTGATTCTGAAGCTTAAAATCCATACTTCTCTTATGAATAATAAATTTTTCTTGTTTTTCAGTTCGATGCGGTATCCATTAGGAATGGAATCAGGCGACATTCCCGACAGCGCCATCACTGCCAGTTCCGCCTACGATTCTGGCAGTGTCGGACCATCTCATGCCAGGTAAAAAAAATCCATATTTCCCTCTTCTCTGAAGTAGTCCCTTTTTTTTAAACCTCCCTTGTGCTTACCGAAACGGAAGGAGATAGCGGAGATTGGCTGAGGATCGTTGCCAAGCGTATGTTTACCTATAAAACGAACCTCGCCTCCAAAACTAAGATAACACTGTCAAATAAAGTCAAAGATAGAATCTAACTTTAAATTATCTTTTATGGTAAACCGAGACGTAATATCATTAGAAAATAATTGAATCCGACATGAGGTTATCCATCTGAATGTCCGATCTCATTAAAAAAGTGGACCAAGAGCAGAAGTGAAAATAAAGAATTAACTTCCTTAAAGAAGTTATTGTGATACCCCCACGGCGGGTTTTTAGGGTCTTCCAGACCCCGGAGGGTCAAATCGAATATTGATTTTACCTATCTCAACTATGTCTGTTGTGCCGGCCGGCCGTAGCATTTTTTTCCGGAACACTTTACGGCCACAGTTTTCATCCGATTTTCACCAAATTTTCACACAAATTTCTTTAGCCGGTGAAGAAGAATGAAAGGAGGGCGATTTTTGAATTTCGACAAAATGGCGGAGATATGTCTGTTTGAAATTTTGAAAAATTCGCTGCGGCGGAACCGTTGGTGCGATTTTCACCAAATTTTCAACAATTACTCCGTATATTTTTTAAGAATTTTTGGTGTAAAAAATTTGCCACTTTTTAATAATTAATTTTTTTTTAGTAGGGAGAAATTTCATACTTCTACCCATTACGAGATGCACATCCTACGCCAAAGAGCCCATTATTCTACCTTGACACTTACAAAATTTTCGAAAAAAAGAACTTAAAAACTTTCAAAAAAAAAAAAAATAGTAATAATAATAACAATAAATAAATAAAAGGAAAACCCGGAAAGTTTTTGTAAAAAGTACCTTAGAAATTTTCGAAAAAAAAAAGGGGCAAAGAAAAGGAATACCTACCCGAAAATTTTTGGAATAAAAACTTAAAAAATTTTCGAAAAAAAAAAAAAACCTTACCTATTTTCCCCTCCTTTATACTTTCCCTCCCTTCGTTATACTTTCGTTCCCTTATATTCCCCCTCCGTTATACTTCCCCTCTGTTATACTTCCCCCTCCGTTGTACTTCCCCCTCCGTTATACTTCCCCTCCGTTATACTTCCCCCTCCGTTATACTTCCCCCTCTGTTGTACTTCCCTCTCCGTTATTCTTCCCCCTCTGTTATACATCACCTCCCATATACTTTCCTCTTCCCGGACACATGATTTAACGGGTGTTTCTACACCAGAAAATCGACGAAAACGACCGAAAACCCGGTAAAAAAGATGATTAACGCCTGGACACATGATTTAACGGGTGTTTCTACATCAGAAAATCGACGAAAACGACTGAAAATCCGGGAAAATAGATGTTTAACACCTGGACACATGATTAACGGGAGTTTCTACACCAGAAAATCGACGAAAACGACCCAAAATCCGGTACAATTGATGTTTAACGCCTGACTGCCTGATAAAAAGGGTTTTCCTGGAACAGAGAATCAATTAAATTGACCAAAACCCGGTAAAGAAGTTGTTTAACGCACGGACACATGATTAAACGGGTGTTTCTACACCAGAAAATCGACGAAACGACGGAAAATCTGGGAAAATAGATGTTTAACGCCTGGACACGATTTAATGGGTGTTTCTTCACCAGAAAATCGACGAAAACGACCCAAAATCCGGTACAATTGATGTTTAGCGCCTGACTGCCTGGTAAAAAGGGTTTCCAAGAACGAACGGGAAATCGAATAAATTGACCTAAAACGCCGGTAGGCGTCAGGAATTTCCTTTTTACGAGTTAAAACGTATATTTTGGGATTAAAATCGGACTTTGAATGGAGGAAAATCATTTAAGTAGACGATTTTAAAAATTTGAACGATTTCGGAGCCATAATTAACTGTTTCCGATTTGTGAGGCTGTGGATTCAAACAATTCAGATGGCTGTAGAAAAAGTATT
>JACGAQ010000303.1:0-181490 GCA_014119065.1 Orius insidiosus | reverse complement strand
GAGGCAAGTTTTTTTTTCTTTTCAAAAAATTTTCTAAGTTTTTTTTTGAAAATTTTTTAAAGTTTTTTTTTAAATTTGCGTTTTTTTCCAATGATTTTCGAAGTTTTTATTTCGAAAATGTTTTTAAGTATCGACGAAGAAATATGGGATTTTTGCCCAAGGGAGGTCCTCTCGTAACGGGTGGACGTATGAAATTTCTCCCGACTAAAATGATAATTAATGTAGAAAATTGATAATTTTTTAACACCAAAAATTTGGTGAAAATCGGAACAACGGTTCGGCCGCAGCGCAGTTTTTAAATTTCAAACGTGCATATCTCCGCCATTTTTTCGAAATTCAATAATCGTAGACGATAATTTCTTGTTCAACTAGGTTGCGTGAAAATTTGGTGAAAATCGATCGGTCGAAAATCGGTCGAACGAACACATTCCAAGTATTTAAATGTAGTAATTAAAAAGTATAGATTTCACAGAATTCTTTTGAAATTGTTATTACATGTTTAAATATAAGGTAGAAGTTTTTAATCAAATTTATCAATTTGCAAATTAGTAATTAAATAAGGTTGGTGTCAAACATCGAAAGAGCACACAGGTTATTAAAATAAATTAATAAAATAAAAATCTTGTTGATTTTGATATTAATAAAAAAGAAAGAAAAAATACCGTCATCAGTGGCTACGGTTCGTTGGAACGCGGTGGACGACTTCCAGTTTTCATATTTTCCCGATCGCTCGATATGAATTTTATTTCATAAGGTAGAGATGCGAAGGGCGCTGGGAGGGGAGGTGCCAAATGCCAGAAAAGGAAGGTAAGCTTCGTATTTGTTCACCGGTTTATAAAAAGAAAATGGAATGAAAATGAGGGTCTGCCGAAAACCCGACATGTAGGGTAAAACAATAACTTTAAGGATGTTAAAAAACGATATGATAAAAGTCATGGGTGTAAACACATACAGTTCTCGATGAATTTGAGCGCCAGCTCTAATCGCACAGCGAGTTACTAAAACTTTAGTGTAGTGAATCTCCGAGTAGGCCTACCTACTTTATGAATAGACCAAAACACGGCTCTCATTGTAGGGTTTTCGCAAAAGGCTCTTCCAGACCCAGAGGCGCCGCTAGAACAATGGGGCCCTGGTTCCAAATTCTCTTCATGCCCCCTCCCCCTTGAAATATTTTTAAGCTTCTCAAAACAATGTTAATAATATACCCTCGACAGACAGTTCATGAAAAAGGTACATTTAGGATCAAAATAACCTGCTCTTTATCGATCCCGTGGTAATGTCCGTCGCCGTTGGAAATACCTGATTTTTCTTATCTTCTTTTCCGTCCGAAAAAAAACAGCAAATTTTTCGAGAAGAAAACCCCTCCATTATACTTTCCATCCTTTATACTTTCTCTCCCTTATACTTCCCCTCTTTTATACTTCCCCCTCCTGTATTGTCACTTCTCTTTAAGGAAGTTTTCGTTGGAAGCTCTTCAAAAGTAGTACTTTTTTTTTTCTCTCTTTGTGGATTACTTAAAAAAATTTAAATCATGGTTTCTGAAAAATGAACCTTGAAAAACCAAGTTGCTCTTGATTTTGAATCGACAAATTGGCTGCTCAATACTCTCATCATTTCCTTGTTTCAGTTGAAACGTATTAACCTATTAGATGACGATAATACGTACGAGTTTGGAGGAGTTTCACCATTTCGGTATTGAAATTACGTATTGAGGCTTAGCAATGCCTCCTCTATCGACTAAGTTACGAAAATTATGGCCACTTTCGGACGGGGTTCGCTTGGCGCGCGTTCCTAGAATATTTTTTAAATTATGAAATGGCATTTATTGTTTTCAAAATTAAGGCTTTGATTAAAATTTTGATGCCGTGGGAAGGATATTAAACGATGGTGATCGAATGATACATGACAAGTTCAGCTGCCAATTCACAATCTGTTACCGCCAAAGCAATAAATCTAGATACGAGTTCAAAAATTTCATATATCGTCAATTTTATTGAAACCCCCAACTACTTTTTAATTTCGCGGTCAAATCATAGGATGCTTAAAGCAGGTGTAGCAATAACCCCGAGTTGTTTTTCTAAATATAATTTTAAGGGGGATATAAATTTGAAGTACTTAGGACAATCGGAGCAGCCGGAGGCAGGGGGCGAGCCGTGATAAACGTTACGCTCCCTGAAAATAAATCAAGAAGAAAAGCTAAATCCGAGCCGCTCGGGGAAAAGCGACCAAACAAAATAGAAATTTAAACCTCCTTCCATCGCACATCGTACTTTTTGCTCGGCGATCTCCAAGCGGACCCCCATTCCACCGGACTCGCCCCGGAGTACAATATAATGGGTATACTCCGGCCACTTTCTAAACGGGAAGAGTAAAAAAAGAACAATAAGAAATAGGTGACAAAATAAAAAGAATAAAGGTTATTCTTTACTTCATTTTTTTAAATTAATATAACTTTTTTTCTATGACACAACTCCTCTTCCTCAGTATTCAATTGAGGCGCTCCGGGTACGAAGGGCGAACTCGACAAAACGTAGTTTCGAGATATTCGCATTTTAAAGTTTCGGTTTTTACGTATTTAAAGGGGAAAAAATGGCGAACTCAACATAAAAATTATATGGGTGTATTCACCAAGAGGTCTAGAATCTGAAAATGAAAAAAAACTGGAGGACCCTTCCTCAAAAACCCGACGTCGAGGGTATCACAATAACTTCTTTAAGGAAGTTAAAAAAATTTGTCCGATGTCGAGTTCGCCCTTCGTACCCGGAGCGCCTCAATTATTTTTATCTTAGGCGTACTCGTAATCGACTTTTAGCACTTCCTTTTTAAAATGATTACAAAAGGAAAAAAATCTGCGGCCGTCCAATTAGTAACGTCGAAAGAATCCCAAAGATCTCGAAATGGCTAAAGATACAATTAATTTACTTATGTTAGTTGCTTCAGCTCCCTTGAGGAATCGGACCTATACCATCTTGAGGGAATTACCTTTCTATCGATATGTTACTGTCAGTTCTTGTCCGTAGGATGCCTTCTATAGATTATATTCCCCAAATGCCAACATGCTCAAGGCCCAGCTATCAATTTTGAAGGAATTTGTTTTTTAAGTTCCATTAATCTATCATCCTCGTTCTATTTTAAACAATTATATTTTGTCAGCCAATAAGACACGTTTGAACACGAATCCAATTTTCGATACACTCTAAATGATGGAAGAGACAAAATACAACTTGTTTCAGGTCGAAATGGCTAAAAGTAACATTAGTTCACCAACTGCCTAAATATTCAGAATGGGATCCAAATGAAACATCTTTAAAAATTAATGTTGACTTAACGGGACCGACAAGCAAAGCGCTTTGCTCATCAAAAAGTTGAATGTATAAATACGATTTCTTTATCATTTTTTCAGGGATATGGGAATAATATTGAGGTTCTTATTACCTATGAATGAGTTAGCCTCATAAAGCACATGAAAGAGATCTTCGGGGAAACAAAAGCCAAAATCTTCTTATGTTCCTATTAATGTAAGCTTTCGTCGACCACAAAAGCGTCACTGTTAACGCTAAGTTTCTGAGTATTAGTTTATAAACTTTCTACTATAATCTTCGCTAAAAATAAAATCCATTGATTGAAATGAAGATGAAAAATCGCTCTGGGAAAAAAAAAGTTGAAAAAAAATGAGGCGCTCCGGGTACGAAGGGCGAACTCAACATCGGACAATTTTCTTTTTTTTTCATTTTCAGATTCTAAACCTCTTGGAGAATACACCCATATAATTTTTATGTTGAGTTCGCCCTTTTTCCCCTTTAAATACGTAAAAACCGATATGCGGCAAAGCTCTAACTGCGATATCCTAGCGGGTACGAAGGGCGAACTCCACATCCTAGTCCACAACCCCCACTCCTTTTCCCATTCCAGGGCATGACTTTTCCGTTGAGTTCGCCCGTAACATAAAACTTTAAAAAGCGAATATCTCGAAACTACGTTTGTTGAGTTCGCCCTTCTTACCCGGAGCGCCTCAAATTCATTTTCATTCTGACTATCGAAGGAAAATTCTCTGAAAGTTTGATGAAAATTCAATAAAATATTGTGTCCATGAAGTCCCGGGAAAATGCGATGGACGGCCAGCACCACAGATAACCTCATGATCGTAAAATTGATTAGTGATTAGTTTTGAAAGACCCACTCCCAATACCAGTATACCTATGAATAGTAATCCAATAACTTCCTTTGGGAAAGTTAAAAGAAGATACTGGAAATTTTTTAAAAACTTTCCTAAAGAGAAGTTATGCGAGGGCGCGACTGTCAGGAAAGTCAAGAACTACTTTAATTTAGCCAAACACTAATGATTTTTCAGCATTTTGCTTCTAAATTAGATAAACTTTTTGCCAGCAACGCCTTAGGTATATTTTCTTTTCTTCAAAATCAAGTTATTAACATTCTCAAAGAGAAGTTATTGTGACAGCCTCCATGGTAATCACTTGTCTGTGGTACCGTCCGTCCGTTGCCAGTTTTTTGTGTGCTGAGGGGCGCCGTACGGCCTCGCACAACCCTAAAGCCAGCACTGTGAATAATGAATCTTTTTGGTTGTTAATCC
Source organism: Orius insidiosus (assembly GCA_014119065.1). NCBI lineage: Eukaryota > Metazoa > Arthropoda > Insecta > Hemiptera > Anthocoridae > Orius > Orius insidiosus. The sequence goes on along the minus strand of JACGAQ010000303.1, from coordinate 176,899 downwards.
TACAGAGGAAAAAATATCTGGCACTGAAGGGTAGAATAAAATTAAGGGGACGGAGTAATTACTACCTCGCAAAATAAAACCAATTAGTATTTTAAAATTCAATGTGTGAAATGAAATGATGGTTAGTATTCGAAAAGCGTTCGATTTGTTTAATTAGCTCTATCAAAAAGTAGAGGACGAAAAGGATGAGGGAGCTATCGGTTTTCGAATTGGAAAATGAAACAAAATAACGGGGGTCGAGCCCGGGGAAACCGACTTGTAATTAATGTTTGGGAGGGAAGCAGGGAGGGAGGAGAATACAGGTTCAGGGGCGCTCATTCATTTGATTATCATTATTAGTAGAGACGAGAACCCTTATCAGTAATTAATGGAAATAGAAACATTGCTAAAATTAACCGGCGTCTAATCAGCGGTTCGATGAAGCTAACCGTCGAGAGACTTCACAATCTATTCCTATCAACCATTTCACACAAAATTCAAAACTGCGTTTTTTCGGTTTCCCTGCGTTATTACCGAGTGGATTCATTACTCCCATTTTAACTTGACGAAATGATGGAAATGGCGGCAAATCAAAAATCGGCTGTACCTGTATCCTGAGTTGCAGCTTGGAGAAGATAGTTTGAGCTTTTGTGAATAGACGGAAGAAGGTGTATGAAAGGTTTGAGAAGTACAATACAATAGGGATATATAATACTAAATAATTTCAGGAAATACCAAATTCAAGAATGCTGAGCTTCTACGTCGTATTCTATGAATTTATTCATCCGTGACGGCGGCTGTGCGGAAGAATTTTGAGTATTCAATGAAAGAGTCGATTGCAGAGAGGAGAGACATTTATTTACATCATCAAATAGAACCCAATTTTTTGGAAATATCTACGCTCCAAACTGGGAACAAATTCTAGCAAGAAAATTGATATTTAAGTATTTGATCAATGATCTACACAAAGAAAACAATATTCCAAGCGAAATCATAGCGTTTTCAATGAACGGTACGGAAACTAGAAAAAAAAGAAATTGCGAGGAGGTTTGAAAGCAATAAAGTGACTCTTAAAAGGGCGCACTAAACGTTTAACAGTTGTGCCGCTACTATGAAAGTCTAGGGATAAAGGCCTCCACTTTCTTTTCAATTGTTTCAATACGTAATTGCTTTTTTCTCCCCTCTTTTTTTCTCTTTCCGCATTCGGCTCCTTTTCATGTAAGAAATAATTGAGCGTTTTCGTTTTAATATTTCAATTTGAAAGGAATTTCATTTGGTATTAAAAATGATCAAAATTCTATTATAAAGTTAATTTTGTTTTCTTCTATAATGTAGACTGCCCGAAACAAAGCAGCTCGCTAAACACTATCCTATTTCGAGGCCATGGCAGCTGCGATTCCATAATTCCTCCCCGATACGAAAATATTGAAATAATAGTAATCTAAATATAGAATTACATATTTGAATAGAAGAAATATAGAAAAGGACAAATATCAAATCTTTTAAATATTCAACAAAATCTTCTTTTTTATTTATAACATGTAGTTTTTCTTTCAAAAATTATCTCATTTGAAAATAAACCGGATTGTCTGAATGCGTTCAAATGGTTTTCGTCTTAGCTCCAGGGAGTGAAGTGTAATTTTATGATTTCCGCCAGAATCGAGTTTAGACGATTGATTTTCACAGGAAGTGCTCCGTCAGTTGAGAAACAGCATACAAAATAAACGAAAGCTTGATTAGGTTTCCTTAAGTTGCAGTTTTCTTTTCTAAGAATCTGAGAAATCAATTTTATTCAAGAGTACTTAGGTTAAAAGAATTGTAGTCAGAACTTTATTGGTTTTTGATTTTTTGCATTGGGAGCCTGGATTTCCGTACTGTATGGAGAAAATTGAAGGAATGTTAGCCGATAACCTCAATAATGAACAGCGCCCACTATAATTTACCAATTTAAATCGTTGAAGATTTCTGAATAGGCGGAGAAAAAAAAAAGGTTCTAGAACGAGAACGAGAGCAATCAAATTTCAACGCTTTTCACCCTCTCTAAAAACTAGGAAGGTAAGCGGTTGAGAAGTTAGGTATAAATTGTGGGGGTTCGGTGTGGCCTCCAAGTGCCCAATTACTAGCCAATCTGCAAAGGCTCTCTCTCTACGTTGAGAGAGAAAAAAAAAAAAAATCCGAAGTACGTACTTAAAAAGTTGTATAAAACTGCCTTGCATCGTTAATTATCCTAGATTTTGTACCCTTTTAGATGTAACTTCAAATGTTTGAAATACCTTTGAAGTGATATTGAAAGTTGATAAGTTCAAATGAAACTCTCAATATAAAGAAAGTTATTGTGATGCTCCTCGTTATAACGGAAAATATGGGTTACCAATTTAAATCGTTGAAGATTTCTAAATAGGGAGGCGGAGACAAAAAAAGGTTCTAGAACGAGATGTCGCCAAGAACACCTCACGGCCGTAACTATCGGATTTTCATCAAAACTAAGTTTTTTTTTTTTTCCCAGAAAAGCGTCATTTTTGATCAATTGAGCCGGCCTTATCTTTTATTTTAGGAATCTGCGTATTTTGGAAAATGACAGCAAAACACAAGTTTTATGTACGCGATGCACCATTAGTAGATAATGGAATAATTAAATTAACATTTTTGGTTAGGAAGTGGCCATTCTAGGTATAGTGAGGGTACACATTGGCCTCCTTCCAACTGACTAAACCCGACGTCAAATAAATTTCTTCATTAAGGCTGAAGTTGCGCAAATGTCTCGTAAGTAGTAACAAGGGCTCGGTTATCTCGAAATTTCCCTCCTGCCCAAATAATTAGGCCCCCTTTACGGTGACTTGATTACGTTTAATTTTTTCCCCCCTTCTCTTCTTATTAACTTTAATGCTCTTGGGCAATAAAAGATAATTATACTATTTATAAAAAGAGCGAAATAAAAAGGAGAAGAATCCTTATTTTTTTTTGGGACCATAGAAACCTGTGTTCTCGAAGTAACTAAAAAAATGCGGGGTCGAAGGTGGGGCCCGACGGGGCAGGACGGAAACTCTAAGGAGGGACTCAAGGAAAAAATGGCGACGTCCGAACCCCACCACAGACAAAATCAGTTTTCATTTTTCCTCAGAATTTTAAAGAGCCATTTTCCAAAACTGCTGATGTTATCACGGTAACTTCCTTTGAGGAAGCTAAAATTTGAATGGAAAAACATCTTGCCTCCCCCAGGTAGTTAACTTTTTAATGGACAAACTTCAAAATTGAACCCTTTATAAGAACACGGCTCCATTAATTTGTTGGACCGGCCAAAGCTGTGCAAGGAGACAAAAAAATGTCTGCGTTAAAATAATACATTTAAAAACGATCGATCAAAAAGTCTGGAGCTGGCCCCGGCAACTTTCTCAAAAGGGGGCTGTTTCGACCCAACGAAGTAAAAACGCTTGTTCCAGTTTAAAACAATATCAACCTTTTTGAAAACTCTTAAAATTATCATAAACGAACTTTTTAATCAGTCGTCTGCGAAACAAAAACTGCCCGACTTCTTTGGGGGTGAGGTCAGGTGTAAAGGCACGGTTATATTTTAAAGCTCTCTTCCTTCCTTCGTTTTTATTCGTCTACCTTCCACCTGATATCAAAACAAAGGGGCCATTTTGAGGTCGCAACAGAACAATTTATTCAACCACACTAACGAAAATGTAAAACAAAATTTCTTCCCCGGAATTTTATGGAAAAATAGCGATTTCCCACATCACCGACGAAACTTCATGAGCTTTATTTTTTTCATTTTAAAAATTCCAAGGTAGGTATGAAGAAAGATCGCAAGATTGGCTGTTCATTATGAAGGAATCGCGTAAGAATTTCAAAGCTCATCCCTCAGGTTGAGGGAAATTTCGTGCAGAATCTTCCGATAATAAGTTTTTTAACAAACTTTCCTTGTCTGCTATTTTGACGATTTTGCTGCATATTTTTCCTCCTGCTTCGCCTGAATCGGCAAAACGATTTTAACTTAACAGTTCGAAAACCCAGCCAAAATAAAAAGGAGCTCAAATGAAATGCGAATGCGATGTCGAATTAATACTTTGTTAATAAGAAGCATTAAGCGTTGAGTTAAATGGAAATGACGCTCTCTATTTAACCGTTCCTACGTGGGTACATGTTTTGCATACATAAGTTATCATTGTGTTCATTTAGCCCAAATCGCGTTTAAACGCACAAATGCATAGACAACCCTTTTAACTCCCCTTCTCTTCTTCTCGCGGATAATTCGCCTACACAATGCCCATGATCAAAACTATTGTACTCAGCAGATCTCAATACGTTCCGAAGACGCACAAAACCGCCGTCTTTATTAGATGGCAGATATTGTATTTCAATTACCGTAGATACTGCAGAACGTGTTTACTTCTTACGTCAGGATAACCACATAAAAATAATTGTTTTTTTGTGCTACCCCATCCTTATAACGTAAATATTATCTTGTTTGTAGATCGATTTTAGTTCTCAAATCGGAATGGTAATTGAATTCTAGACTACGTTTGTTTGCTTTTTTTCTCTTTCTCCTCGGGGATATCTTTTTCGAAAGAGAGAAAAAAAAATAATTTCGTAATTTCTTTTAATGTCGGTAGTCACTACCTTAACCTCTTGCAGTTCTGGCTTTATAAAAGAGAATTCATTGTGATACTCTGGATGGACGGCTTTTGCAAATGGGTCTTCCAGGAATGAAGAGCTAGGTATGCGACTTCCCGCCTCAAGTTTTTTCGCGTTAATTTTATCCGTTTTTCAAAGACGGTGGGGATTCTGCTTGTGAAAGGGTGTATTAATATTACATTGAAAGGGTACCATACACAATTGCGGTTCCGGTAGGGTGAGGCGTTGAGTACAAAATCGCTATTTGCTCCCATCCGGCGCCTGATGGCGATTTTAAAGGGGTAAGGGGTGTAATTGTGCATTATCTACCGAAAAAAAAAGAGAGAGAAATGAGCCTTTTTTTTCGAGATCAATAGCATATTAGCACATACTTGGCGTTTTTACGAGATTGGGTAGCGAAGTTTAAAAGTGAGAGACAGGCCCCAGTTTTCAGCGGAAAGACCGAGGAAAAAATCTATTCAAAAGGAGGCTCCAGGTTAAAAAAACTAGAGGAAAAAAGAGAAAAAAACGTCAAAAAACCGGACGATCAGTTAAAAGTTTGAAGTACGGAGTACGCTTCCGTCTAAAAAGTGGTTGTCAAAAGGGGAATTCCCATTATTCTTCATTTCGTCTTCTGGATCTTAAAAACTAGTCTTTGAACTTCGTTATTTTACCCTCGATTCCGACATTTTTTGGAAGAAAAAAAAAAATCGTGAGAATGCCTGAATTAATTAATGACGGCCACAATGATTGATAAAATGGACCCAATTACCCGTTTGGATCCCGAACTCATGTGAACATAATTGATTGGATTGTACATTCTTAAATTAAACATCAAAGAGTATTCAATCAATTATGGGTGAAGTTAGGCGACCTGAGTAATTGTTTTATAATGAAATACAGTCTTGATTTTATTTGACACTAAATTTTTAAGTTGGGCGGTGATTTTTTTTTTTCTTTCGATTTATTAAACGAGCTGAAATTTTCTAAAGGGGAAAACACTAATTAGACGGTCGATCGAAAGCGGTAAAAGTCATGAATGAATGAAAAACTGGCACCGGCTTTTTCCCCCCCATGCCACTTTTCACAAGAGGGAAACTGGACCCAATCACAACTTTGGAACTTTAAAGTTAAAACTCTTTCCTTCCACTTTTTTCTTTCTCTCAAACTAAGAAAACAAAGGGAACCCCTTCCCCCATCAATTTTACCAGTAAGTATTAGTGCAGTGATTTCAACAGAAAGATGAAAAAGTTACTTTTTATGTACTACACATAATTTACTCAAAGAATGGGGTGTTGAAGTAGTTACAGAATATTTTCATTTTCGTATAAAAAGAAATGGTATAAAAATTTGTTGGTGGTATAAAAAGGAAGAATGATTTGTCAAATTGATCCCTTTCTTAGATATTGACACAAGTCTTTTGTCGGACGGCCAGTATAAATAAACGGTCTCGGTTGCCCATTTAGAATTCTTAGCCAATAGCCGCTCCCTCCTCCACCCCTCGGCCATCACCATCTCCGGGCGCCACTGATTTAACGGCGGCTTCCCTATCTTGGCGTCGTGTCAAATGCCAGACTGCAAAACCGAATTTATCCGTCTATTATAAATAATTGATTCAGATATTAGCTATTCCATAGGGACCCTCTCACCTCATGAATTATTTACGAATTTAATACTTCCAGGGGTTTTTAATCTTTTAACGTCCAGTTTGAAGTAAGCACCCTTCAACTAGATTTCACAAACTTGAGGTTCTAGTAGTTAGTAAAGGAATAGATTTTTTTTTGACAGTTAAAATTGAAGCTTTGAAACTGTTATTTCCAGTATGTACATATTATTCTTACTCAAACATAACATTTGATTTAACTAAATAATTCCATTAGTCTCAAAGCTTACAAGCTCCCAGTTGTGAATGCTGTCCCTACATTCTCACCATCAACCTAGGGATGTATTACTTAATTATTATTAGCATAAACCGCTCTTTTATCACTAATTCATTAAAAAAAGAAAAATTTTCTTTTTGGAAGATACCAATGTTTAATTATTTTAAACGTCCTTTTCTTAAAGAAAAAAAGCTTTGAGTTAAACTGTTATAAAATATCGTCGACATGAAAAGAGCTAGAGAGCGATTAAGTTTTATTTTCCTCTTCTTTTCGCACGGTTTTACGGGGCAGTGGAGCTTGGAGTAAACATGGCTGGGTAGGTACACTATAGGATTTAAAAAAGAAGTGTTTTTAAGGCAATAATCGTAAATTTTTTTTCTCTTCTAAACTACTCTATTTCGGTTTATAGGTGGGCGGAAATAATAGTTTAACTTTTAGGATTACGCACCTCGAGGACGGAAAAATTTATTATTTTTTGCTACAGAGATAATGACTGCTGTGACCAATATCCTATGAACCAACACTCAGCTCATTTCGCCCGGCTGCCGCCTCTGTATCACATCCCTAATGTTCGTTCGGCTATGAAATTAGAAAATTATTCAACAAAAGATCGGGTATGCCCTGGCGAAGCATCGTATATGCATTTATCAAAGAGATCACTTTATCAGTTTCATCCATAGTAATTGCTTTTCTTCATCACCAGCATTCCGATTAATGTGTTTCATGTGTGTTGGTATGTGGAGTAAGCCAAATGCTAAATCTCATTATAAAAAACTATCGATTGTCTAAATCTAATTGGGATACGTCTCAAATTTTTCCCCCCTTCTTTATATTCAATTTTCATTTTTAAGCGGGTTTCCAACTAAAGGTTTATAATTACACACGCGTAAGCACTGTTTTCTCATCTGAAAAACCCATTTAGGATCCCTTGGGTTCAATAAGGGGGCCGCTTCTTTGAATCCTGGACCCCATCGATGAGCGCCGATTTTATAACGGTTGGATTGAAAAGTGAGGCATTTTTTGCTGGGTGGTATTTTCACTGCAAACCTTGGTTTTGATTATTTAAGTCAGAGTAGGGCTTATACCGTTTGGCATAACGCATTTCACCCTAAAGCAGTTGGACATAAAAAATGGACAGTTTACCATTATGCATTTCGCCACAATTAAACATTATGCCCTCAAAAATTCAAAAACTTTCGTCATAATGCATTTCGCAATAAACGACTTTTTAAATAAGTGCAGTTCGACATAAACCAAGTCCAAGTCACCATATTTGACCCTAAAAGCCTCCCTTTGAATTTCTCGTTTAGACTGATAGTTCACCAGAATGCATTTCGACATAATGCATGTCTACATAAACTAGAAAAAGCCAAAGAGGAGATGCTCCGCAAGGAAAGCAGGTTCGATATACGAAGGGGTAATTTTTTCCCTAAAAGGTCGCTCTTTACATTTATGTGGCACTTTCCATGGAAATTAAATTTTATTTTTGGATCACACAGAAGTCGAATAAGTTTCGAATTCGGTCACACGCGGCCACCACGGCCCCAAACAAATTGATTGAAAAACGACTAAAACGGGAGAGGAGTTTTTTTCCATATTTAAAACTTGGGATTTTATTCTCAAGGAAATCATAATTAAATTCAAAAGTCGTTTGATGAAATCAAACAAACCCTCAGCACTGCGCAACTTCATTAATTAGACGTTTTATAGAAAAGGAAAAAGCTTCAGATGGAAACTTAACGCCAATTACCTTTCTTTTTGATTGTAGAAAAATCTTAAAAGATATTGGAATAACAATCTTAAGTTTGAAGCTCTTTTCAAAAGGGTCTTTAATTTCAAAGTTCAATGTTATGATGAAACTTAAACGTCTGATTAAATTAAAAATCAGAAAGTATGCATCTACTTCATCCCTTATGAAGTTGGGAAAAATAATTCAAGTATTAAATTAATTAAGTATTAAGTACAACCTAAAACGTACTAACTAAAATAGAGTAAAGTGTAAAATGACTGGTAACTGCAGCTCTGTTACGCTGAAACTTTTCGCGAAAATTCAGGTTTTTTAGTGGCGGAACTGCTCCTAGATAACTGACCTCTTTTTGACCCATGCCGAAACCATCTCCGGAATGGAATGTGAAATTGAATTACGAGCTTTAGAGGAATAGAAGATGCACGGCATCGTTCAAATTCTTGACTAACGGATCATTTTCATTAAGAACGGACGAGAGACGCATATGTATCTTCTACATTAACCAGTAAAACGGCCAAGCAGTCACGGACGTAACGTACTTAGGGATTTTAATTTGTGACTCGCTTATTATCTTGAGAGTCTCAATGAGGCAAAAACATTTTTCATTGTCAACGAACGCTTCGCCACCAATATCAGGGTCAAATGATATTGATTCCTGAGAAAAGAGTTTTCTCCTCCGTCAGAGATTTAATGAAATTTTCGACTGGTCGAAGTTACGTAGACAGAGGTTGTTGGTGACGGGAGTTAGCACTTTGAGAAAGTTAATATATCTCGTGTGTTTTTTTTGTTTGTTTTGTTTTTATTTAATTTATCTATTTAGAGTGAATCCGACAAGGAGTTAAAGTAGAAATCCTTTCGTTTTATAGCGTTTTGAAGTTATTTAACGATAGAGGAATATTAATAATGTTACTCAGTTGTTTAATTAAGTGGGGAACTAGAGGCTAATCAAGTTGGACGTGCTTGTATTTGTAATAAACTCCCTCGACCTTTCAAGCAACTGCTATTTTAACAAAGAACTGAAATATTTGAAAACAAAGACCTTTAAAAACAAGTGGATAATTTTCTTCAACCTAAGGCTAACCAGTTCTCTCCCTGACAGTGTTGATACAACTTCCATTTGGGTTCTTATCACACAAGCTTTATTTTTACAAAGCGGTAGCCCGCCCTATAAGTAATCCCCTAGCTCACTTATTTCCCTGATTTTTATTATTCAAACTGCCATGACCATTAACTTCATCAATGCTGAATGAGGACAATTGAGGCGCTCCGGGTACGAAGGGCGAACTCGACATCGTACAAATTTTTTTAAGTTATTGTGATACCCTCGACGTCGGGTTTTTGGGGAAGGGTCCTCCAGTTTTTTTCATTTTCAGATTCTAGACCTCTTGGTGAATACACCCATATAATTTTTATGTTGAGTTCGCCATTTTTTCCTCTTTAAATACGTAAAAACCGAAACTTTAAAATGTGAATATCTCGAAACTACGTTTTGTTGAGTTCGCCCTTCGTACCCGGAGCGCCTCAATTTTAACTTCGTGCCACAGTAACTTGAAAAGGGAATTATTGAACTGGGCCGATTAGAGATTGCACCCTTTAGGAATGGTCAAAGTTACCTTTTACAAGTATTGAATTGGGCCGAAACTGTTTTTCTAAAAGTATTGAATTGAGCCGAAACTGTTTTTCTAGAAGTAGGTATTTACTGCAAAGACAAGCTGAGACTTCAGAAAGGCCAGCAAAATCGTTAGGACTTCTCTTGACGAAAATTCAACACGTTTGTTAGGTACCGTGGATCTAAAATATGTATGTTAAACAGAATCTTTATCGAGAAAGAAAGAAAGTTTATCCGATTTTACCAAAAAGCACTCGGGAACTGCAAGATCTTAGAAAACATTATATCAAGAGAGATTCCACACAACCTCCTCTGCTATGGGCTGAAGGTAAAGTGGACTTCACGAGGACAACAAATGCTTGTGAAGCTTTTCACAAGCATTTCAATGACCAATTTTCAAATGCGCATCCACACATTTTCATATTTCTGGACGTTCTGAAGAATTTTCAGACTGAAGTGTACATAAAAATTAACAGCCGTCATCAACTATAAAAAAATAAGTTCTGCTGACTTAAAAAAAAATTTTTTTTTGCTTGCTCTTATGGCCAAATTACGAGATAATACACTAAGCGACATTGATTTTGTAAAAAGCATGAGTATGTATTACTCTTAGTAGAAAAAATATTAAAAAAGCTCAGTTCAATACTTTTCTTTTTTTACCTGTTTTTTTCCCAAGCTCAATTCAATATACAGATTATAACCAGGTAAGCTAAGCGGCCCAATTCAATGTCTGCCCTTGAAAACGCTACACAATTTTATGTTACATGTTAATGTTACACGGCCGTAGAATGCTGACCCCCACAGCGACATCTGAGACTTCATCATTGATGGTATTTGTTCAACTGTAAATAAAATGAGAGATATAGAAATAAAAAGATACTTTGAACTTAAAAACTATCTCTCATTTTTATAAAAGAACGAATTTTAATTTAGAAAATGTATTTCCCTAATGGGTTCTAATTTAAGGTAAGTGATTCATATCCTAATTAGAAACGTTCAGGAAATTAGTCAAAAGAGACCCTCGATTTGGTACATGGGCGACTTAGTTTACGTTACATTGACTGACACCATTTTCAAACATATTCCGCAATAATTGGGTAATATGCAATGTGTATTTGCAAAGGACAAACTTGTGTTATGACTCTATTATAGTCTATTTGTACTGTCCATTACATTTGTTTGCAAGCAGATTAATTAGTTTTTGAAATAAAATTCTGCATAATCTTTCTCGAGTGTTCTACCTACTATACCAATTACTAATAATGATAAGTGATAACTTTAGTTAGAAACTATACTAATAACTAATACTTACTAATTACGCTTTGTAGATCTAAGTCTTCTTGATTGCAATGTTCCGATATTAAAGCTAAACCCTCATGAACTTTTTTTCTATGGCCCCTTCCTGGGTCTCCAACAACTCCAGCATTTGCCACTTCATCACTCAAGGTTCGTAAGCATTCTTATTAAAAGGCAGCAGCCTTCCATTTATATTTCAATATCTCAGGCGCCACCACTCGCATACTCTAATATAGAAGCAAAATGGGAGTGAAGGCGAGGGGGAAGGTTACATTTTGAATTATGGATCTCTCTTCAAAACATCGTTTTCCTTCTTGCAATGCTTCTCTTTGACTAAATTTAACCTCCTTTTTTTTGTAGGGTTTCTTTATTTTCTCTTCCTTTCGTCGATTTTCACGCACGTTGATTTGGATCCGACCCAAAGAAGCATGTTCTCTCAGCGACCTGGATACGGAGGGGGGAGGAAAAAAAGTTACTCCACAATTTAATTATTGACCTAACCTAACTAAAATAAAGAGAGACGTTTTGAACCTATGGGGTCTCTAAAGCCTATAAGAAAAAGAGGACAAGGTTAACAGTTTTTTCATTAGCTATATTAGCTCTCTCAAAAGAAAGTTATTGTGATACTCCTGATAGTCATTTTTTGAACTTCTCCACAGGTTCACAAGGTCGTTACTTTTGTGAATCTTTAACCTAAAAAACGTAACCTCTCTCCCCCTCTCACCACCCGTTCGTATGAAGCAACAAATACTGTACAAATCTTCCTTTTATCCTCTCTGAAAACCTTATTGAATACAAGGCTAGAAAAGCAGAAAGGGCGTTGAAAATAAAGAGACGGCCATTTAAGCATTTATAACACCTGTTGATTACTTTTCATGTTATCCTTTCTATTAGAAATAAAACACGAGCTCATTGATCACTTAAGTAGCTACCGAGATTTTATACGGCATAAAAACCAACTTTATCGCTGCATTAAAAATAAAAAATTTAAATGTAAACACGAATAATTTATCAGAGTATCTCACAATACGTGAATATTTGACATGAATTTATTAAGAGCTATTTACTCGATTTATATTTTTTTTCTCCACTCTCTCTTCAAATTAGATGATTCAAAAGAAATATATTGCGATTTCAAGAGTGAAAGAATGTACTTTTTGTGCGGGGGAAGACCCTGGAGAGCTGTAAGAGCCACATGTTTTAACAAAAGAGACAAGAAGTTTCGATTTATTGTAGTAGGAGAAACGGAGACAAAGGGGTTCTTCTTGTAAAGTATTAGAGGGAATGTGTAAAATACATACTTTCCTTTGCCTTAGTTGATAATTCATAATCATAAAACTTTTTTTAGGCAAAAAAAAAAATCCTACTTCTTTTCAGCTACATATTATGGTAAAAAAAAAGTATTTCGCATAAGAGACAAACGAAACTTATTCCGCTTATTACAAGCTACCGTTTAAGCGACTTCTCTTTATGAATAATAATACTTTTCATAACTTGAAACTCGTTAAAAAAGTAAATAAGAACGCCCAGAGGCTCATAAATCATAATTCATGAATCTTTCACTCTGAATCTTAATTTCGAATTTTTTTTTATATGGCTCAAATTTTTTTTATTTTTGGTGAAGATATTACTGTAGACATAGCTCCGCCATTTTTGAGGGTTTGCAAGAACGATGAAAAATTGATGAGAGAGGGTCTAAAAGACCCCACAAAACTGTTGAGCCAGGAATAACTCCTTTTGAGGAGGTTAAAATAATATTCTGCTTTTCTAGTGAATTTTAAAATGAGAGAGTGAGAGAAAAAAAAGCATACCGATTTTCAATTTAGCGGAGTGTCTCCTTATTCTAAATTAGTTTCCTTCAGATGAGAAGGAAGTAAAGAGTAGGTAGACTATTTTTTATTTTTGACGTCCTCGGCAGTGGATCTCACTTTCTTTATTTCCTCCTTACTTTTGTTCCATGAATATTTTTAACTTCCTTAAAGAAGTTATTGCGATACCCTCGACGTCGGGTTTTTGGGGAAGGGTCTTCCAGACCCCGGAGGGTCAAATCGAATATTGATCTTTACCGATCTCAACTTTGTCTGTGGTTCCGGCCGGCCGGCGTAACGAGGGCGATTTTTGAATTTCGAAAAAATGGCGGAGATATGTCAGTTTAAAGTTTGAATTTTCCGGAACACTTTACGGCCACAGTTTTCATCCGATTTTCACCAAATTTTCACACAAATTTTTTAGCCGGCGAAGAAGAATGTAACGAGGGCGATTTTTGAATTTCGAAAAAATGGCGGAGATATGTCTGTTTGAAATTTTAAAAAATTCGCTGCGGCCGAACCGTTAATCCGATTTTCACCAAATTTTCATCAATTACTCCTTATATTTTTTAAGAATTTTTGGTGTAAAAAAATTGCCACTTTTAATTATCATTTTTTTAGTGGGGAGAAATTTTATACTTCTACCCTTTACGAGAGGCACATCCGTAGGCCTAAGAGCCCATTATTTCTACCTTGGCAAATTTCCGAAAAAAAGAACTTAAAAAATTTTTCGAAAAAAAAAGGAAACCCGAAAAATTTTTCGAAAAAATAATTTTTTTTACAAAACTTGAAAATTTGTCGGAAAAAAAACCCGGAAAATTTTTTGGAAAAAAATTTGAAAAAAAAAACTCGGAAAATTTTTGGGACAAAAACAAAACTCGGACAATTTTTCAAAATTTAACTTATAAAATTTTTCGAAAAAACAAACTTGGAAAATTCTCCTTTATACTTTCCCTCCCTTATACATCCCCTTCCGTTTTACTTTCATTCCCTTATACTTCCCTCTCCGTTATACTTCACCCTCAGTTATACTACCCCTCACTTATACTTCCCCCTCCCATATATTTCCCACTCCGTTATACTTCCCCTCCAATAACTTCTCCCTACGTTTTACTTCCCCTCCGTTATACTTCCCCCACCTATATAGATTCTTCTCTTTAAGGAAGTTTTCGTTGGAAGCTCTTCAAACCAGTACTTTTTTACTATTTGACTTTTTTATCAGGGGTGGGGGACTAGTAAGCTTCCACCCTGTATAGCAGAATTAAAGCACCAGATAGAAATAACGCACGTCCGTGGAAAGATTGAAAATGACGCAAAAAGGGCCTTCATTTTCGATACCCATCGAGAAGTTTGGAAACTAATTATTTTTTTCGTTTTATATTATTCTTTGGGTATCCCCACGCGAAAAAAAAGAGAAATTAGAAGTTCAAAATGTTGAAAGAAGAAAAGGGGGAGGTTCTTTGTGGATCGATGTTGAAATAAAAATCAACTCAGCGACTTATCGAGAGCCTATAAGACAATGGAAAACGAAGCGGAAGGGGAAGTTGCGGTGGGATGAGGGTGATCCTAATCCCTACCCTCTTTCGTTGATATTCACTCTTGTCAGCTCCTTATTAAAAGGGTTCGGATTTCAAACTTGTTCACCGGAGAGGGTACGCTATTTTAAAAGTTTTAATCGACATCATTGCCCTCCCCTGAAGGAAAAATTCTGTTTTTCCGGGTAACGGCAGGTATTACTCAATCACAGTTTCTTTTCATGAGTTTTAAATTTTTTTTTCTTTTCTCATTCTTTTAGAACAAGTTTTTCCGTTTTTATTGATCATCTTATGTTTTATTGACTTCAGCATCTCCATAAAAAATTGAATCTCATCGAAGTAAAACGGGAGTTGTCAGTCCTATATTAATCTGTCTACGAATTTAACTTTTACATTATCGACGTTTTGGAATTAGCATTAAATTTTTTTACAAAGAGGACGTTCCCATCAGAAAAACCTTTTGACAAGTCCCTAATCGGGTTATGCAAAAATACAAAAATCATTTACCTACTTTTTCATCCAAAATAAAATTTCCTTGACATTCAGTGGCTACTTCATACTCTCGTTAAAAAAGAAAACAAAATGACAGCAAATAATGACTTTTCCAAGTAATAAAGTTCTTAAAAATAAATAAAGAAAAACATTTTATAACGTAACTTTTCCATAAGCTTGTTCGACCTACATTGTTTTACTGGTTTGGTATAATTTAATTATCATTTTATAGCAAATAAAACAACTTTTCCTGAAGTAGAAAAACAGGTGCGTACAAGAGAAGACTTATAAAACCTTCGCGTAGTATAAACTAAAATTTTCAAACTTTTTAATACTTATGAAAACTTTATATTCTACAACAAACTAGACGTAATTATTATTTGAATTCCGAAGAAAAAGCTTAAAGTGGTCTATAAAGTTTAAGAAAAGAGCCCCCCGGTTTTTTCGGTTGGATACCCCATAGAAATTTGGATCATGCAAACTACTGTTGCTCTTTAGCCAAATTACCAATTGACTTGAAATTTAGTAATTTGGTACAGATCACCTCTGATATGACATAAGTATATGCTGATTTGAAATCGATCGGCTTTGAAGGCTTTGAAAACCCGGTTTTTCGCTTACCGTCATCTTCTGCTTCTTGTTCTCCTTGAGCTATGCAAAGCATCTCCTAGTGCTTTCAACAATTAAGATACTGTCCCATTTGGGTTTTATGCAAAAAAAGATTAAGTTGCCATTGAATAAAACTATACTCGGTAGAGAAAATCCGCGCCTAACCTTGTCGTGCGTTTCCAGGTGAGTTATTTACTACTTGAATAAAAGGAGAGAGGGAAATCTAAAGATTCGACTGTGATTGTTTTCTTTCGGGTACTTTCCGATTGAAATTTCTTTTCCTTGAGAAAAGTTTCTCAGAAATCTTACTTAGAGAATAAAAAAAAGAGGCCTTTCCAGTACGTATCTTGGTAAAAATAAAACGTTTCCCACTTCCATAACATCTATTTAAAGTAACATCCTCAAAGAGGCCTATTGTGATACCCTAAACAGACTTAAATATTTTATACTCTTTTTATTTTTTTGAGCGAATGAAACGGAGCAAAAAAGTAAGAAAGTAAAAAAAACGAGCACTAAACTAATAACTTTTTCAATAAAATAAAGTAGGTTGATAACAGATTGGAAAACTGCGGTATTCCTTTTTTCGCGGAAAGGTCGAACCGTTTTATTCATTTATAACAAGACAAAACCAGGCATTGAAACAAAAACAGAGGTCGATGTTTGCTCCATAATGGTGAGTTTAAAAATAAACAATCCTATGAAATGTTACCCGAAGTATAAAACAGCGATTGCGAACATATCGTTCTGGATAATTAATTAATTTTTTAGACGTGGAAATCACAACAAAAATAAATGACAGCGTTCGACCCACCTCTGCTAAATCCATAATTTCACGTAGGTACGGTTTTGACTTCCAGCCTTTAAGATCAGGGAGATGTAATTACAGTCGCTAAAATACTGGGGGCCCTGTTCCGAATTCACTTATAATTAACATTACATATTGGGCAATGGCAATAAAGATAAAACGAGGTGGAGTTTGTGAAAAAAAAGTGGTGAGAGTTGAAGAAGTTAGACGGTGTGACGGAAGTCCACTTTTCCTCCCCGCATGCTCGGAGAAATCTTTTTTTTTTTACCCCTGGTTCAACGGACCACCTCGGTAGTGATGTCACTGGATGATAAACCAGATGGTAGATAGATATAAAAATCACAGTTTAAAAATAAGGAATAAATATGGGGAAAACGTAAAGAAATGTGGCAATGTGTTCCCTCACGCCTCAAGTCTATGCAAAGATTCCTACCCTGATTAATTTCATTAATTCCGGTTCGCTCAACTTCAGCCTCCCGGGTTTTCATGGTGTAAATCCCTATTCGGTATATGCATGAAGGCATTAACATTTCTCATGTTAATAGGAACAGGAGAAAAAAAGCCTTTGGCAATAAAATAATCAATGTTCCTGGCCTATTCCGCTGTCTCCATGGCAACATGGAAGGGTTATTTTTTTTATTACCGCCTATTAAACACCTCTTATCAGAACTGCCAACTGAATCGAATGATTCTGATATCTCATTATCTCACAGAGTGAAGGTTTTTCAAATTAAATAATTATAGGAAACTTGATGTTTCCTTTTAAAAATTCCTGAAAGCGAAGGTATTTAAATCTTTAATCAATGGATTGGAAAAAAATGAATGTTTTCGCCCAGCCAGGTCACACAGAACCGGCGAGGACATCCCAAATTTCTCCCTACTTTATTTTTCGAGAGTTTTCTTTAGAGAACATCGGACCAATAGTCTTCCAGACCCTTTTCCAAGATGTCACAAAAACTTCTTTTCCAGGAAGTTAAATAGTCTTTTCTAATTTTCTTATTTGATTTCATAAGCACCTCATCAACTCAATTGATTTAGGCTCTGGTATAGAATGACATGGGAGAAGCGAGGATTTCACGCGAGGGCTGGAGGAACAATCGAATATGATTCACAAGAGTGATTCTATTGAATTATCATGAGTGTATAGACTTTTGCTTATCCTCAATAAATCCTAGGAGGATTACACACGCTTTTACTAACCTAGTTTAAAAATAAATTCATCATGCACAATAATATTTTGCAAAACTTTTTGTAATTATTATAATTTGAAATAAACGACAAACCTTAAAAAAGTTAAACAATAATTGAAAAATTCACTTCTTTATTTATTATTATTTTTATGATATAGGCCCTAAGAGTTGAACATTTTTTTTGTCTTCAAACGTAAGCTTTTCGTTTGAAGACGATTTTCTGTGCCATCTCGCTTTTTGTCCTTATCACGAACTTCTCATGGCTATTCAAGGATAAACTCTCTTTACTCTTTTAAAGAGCTTTTGATTCGCAATAGAAATCAAGTTTTTTTTTCTTAGATATCGGATTTTCGTAGGATACTTTGCTAACTTTTTAGTCGACGCGTCCGTTTCAGGTGCTAAAAGTCCCTTCTCCAAATTTTTCTTGGCTTTTACACGCAGGAAGGACTTTCCACAGCCCCATTGATGTGAAAGCATTTTACTATCTATTCACGTATTTTAAGCTGGTTTGTTGTCTTGAATAGCAGGAAAAAAGTGATCGTTTATGCGAATTTAGGCAGTTTTTTAAAAATGAAATTGATTTCGGCGAACAGTCAAAGTTTAGCGGGAGTCCTATTTTGGATGATCCATACCGAGAACTCTAATCCAAATCCGTTATGAATTGTCGTGGCGAGATTGGGAGGCGAGGGAAGAATTAGATTGAAAACCGCCTCCACAGATAACCTTACCTGCACACCCTTTTTCATTGTCTACCCTTCCCATCTTACCCTCTTGAATCTCTCCATCAATATTACAGCCTTCCCTTTTTTTTCACTTCTTCTAACCAATAACTAAAGAAAAAAGGTTGAGATTCTTGATAAGGAAAAGATCAAAAATGTATTATTAATATTTCATAAATATTTAGGCCTCCAACACTTCTGAAATGGGGACAATAACTTCAAACTTTGTCACTTTGCTGTTATTTTTTCAATAAATACGAGCGGGATATTATGATAGTCAAATATACTTTATACATTAACAGCATTCGCTGGGGATATGCACAAGTTGTATTGATATTATGCATTCCATTTTGCTTATCAGGAAAACATGGATCTGCGGTGATTTTTGCCAATACCAAACATCCCCCTTTACAATTCAGTAGGTATATAGAATATTTTTGCTTATATTCCTGCTTTTCAATACACCCTCCCTATGGTATAAGTATTTTTTAATAAAGTTAGAATTCAAGATCTCTTTGAGAATATAGCTCTTAGTGAATGATTGAAATGTTTGTTTCGTCGGAAATTGGAGGAGGGTAAAGGTGAGCAATTGAGATTGTAAAAGAAGGTCTGAGGACTTACGGAGGGCATAAGTAGTGCAAGATAGTCGTTATTGCGCTCCCTCTTAAGACAATGACGCTTCACAAGTGACCCAACCCCTTCTATTACGACCCGACTCGATTCGAGGATTCTTTGTTTTTCTTCTTCTTTTTTTAAGGTAATATAACTTTTCAAGTTAACACGTCAAAAACAGTAGCCACACAAACTTTAGGGTTGTAGTAAACTTCCGTGTCTTTTCTTTTCCGGAAACAGGAAGATTCATAGAAAATGAAAGAAGAAGAAAATAAAAGTGCTGGTCTACCGGCTTCGACGGAAACTTTCTAGTAAGAGAGGACATTTTCTTATTAATTTAAAAAGTATTTACTTTCTTTATTTTTTGCATTCCGGATCACAAAAGAAGTATATTTTGTGTACAAGTAGGTACGATCATTTTGCAGAACTACAGACGGATCGCCTATTCAGCGCGTTCGATTTGTGCAGAGAGATTTTGTTTGAAAGTAAAATTTAGGATTTGGCAAGGGGCGCCACGGTAATATGGTGAGAGCCCCCGCCTGGGCTCAGTCCCCCCCCCTCTAGTACAAGGTATAAAGGAAAAGGAATAGGGAAGAAGGACCTCTTTTTTAATTAACACAGGAAGATTTTGGGGGAAAATCCGATGAAATGGCCCTAAAGTGTTTTGAGTGAGACGTTAAAATATTAAAAATTTCTTATATAAAATTTTATTTCGCCCAAAAAATCCTTTTTCAGCTTGCCATTCTCATTCCGATAAATTTCGCTGCCAAGGAGGATCTCATCAGGTAACCGCTTGTGGTTAACCGGTTTCCCACAACTAAGAAACTTCTCCATGTCGCATGTGAGACGAACCTACCTATTTTCCAAACATAAAACTGCATACCTAAAATGAAATACACATTTCATCATTTAGGGCAGATGGCGTTGAATTTATCCTATTTTAAATTGAGGCGCTTTGGGTACGAAGGGCGAACTCAACAAAACGTAGTTTCGAGATATTCGCATTTTAAAGTTTTATGTTACGGGCGAACTCATCAGAAAAGTCATGCCCTAAAATGGGAAAAGGAGTGGGGGTTGTGGACTAGGATGTGGAGTTCGCCCTTCGTACCCGCTCGGATATCGCAGTTAGAGCTTTGCCGCATATCGGTTTTTACGTATTTTAAAGGGGAAAAAAGGGCAAACTCAGTATAAAAATTATATGGGTGTATTCATCAAAGGTCTAGAATCTGAAAATGAAAAAAAAAAATTTGTCCGATGTTGAGTTCGCCCTTCGTACCCGGAGCGCCTCAATTTTACAAGTCATTTTAGGAGATTCGCTGCCAAAAATGAGTGCTCGAAGAGAGGAGTCGAGGGAGGTTTATTAACTTTTCAGGCTTCGAGTACGATTCGGGAAGGATGTTCATTCAATTGAGACGAATAGCAAACGGCATTTTATTATACAGAATCTATCTAATAAAAATTCACTTTTTTTTTAGTTCAATGAACAAGTGAGGATTCGGGGCCTTCGGAAGTTATGTTTTGACTCCCATTTCCATAACTTCCCCGAGCTTATTCATGGGGAGAAAACAACCCCTTGGGGACTACGGCGCGGCACTCACTTTCACCCGACATCACTTGTAGGGGCTTTTTTTACGTATAATTTTTGCAAATGTTTGAACCGATGTATAAAATTTATGCAAGCCCTTTTGATATGCTATCTCTCGAGGGAATCAGACTGAAGATAAACCTGAATTAACCTCACTGTTAATTTTATATTGGGGTTAGGGGACTTGTTTGAGCACGTTTTAAACCATTTATCATTCTGGTATTTTTAAAAGCAGATGAATAGTTCTCGCAAGTAAAATTTTGAGTACTAACCTACCTGAGAGGGATGGGGAAAAACCCAGACATCAGTTTGGCTTATTAAAAAAGTTATGATTAGAGGTTCTAGTTCAAAGTTATTCTATTCAATCAATAGAAACATCAAAGATAACTTTCATCCGGAAAATTTTTCCTATAAAAATGTCAGACACTTTCTCTATGATAAAGGAAAAAAAAGTACAAAAGTGGAAAGACATCTGTGTCTCTTGACTTTATGAACGTGAGGGTGAAAGTTTTGTTTTACGATCTCTAAAGTTATAGTGGAACGAGAAACGGTAACGGCTCGGAGACCTGCCCAACTTTTGGAAATGCTTCCGAATAACGAAAGTGTCCATTCATCGAGGTGAAAGTCAAACAAATTCATCTTCTGTTTTATATATGAAGCTGGAGGGAAAAGTAAACTCGCACATATTGCCTTCACGTGATTTACTAACTCAGGGTATATTTTATTTCAAAAAATAATTGATTCTTATATTGTACAGCTCACTTGATGATTTATCCTCGACGGAATTAGGGTATTTATCGGTCGGGCCGTCCGGACGTCGCCATTTTTTAAGGGAGGATTTTACGGAAATCAGATTGTATTTCCAACGTTATGAATTCTAGACTGTTTATGAGTGAATTAATGGATCGGGTGAGGATTTTTTTTCACTTTATTTTTTCCTCCCCAACATCTAATCTGAACGCCTCTAATTTTTAACCCAACCTGTCAAGAACACTAGCACCCGTTCAGTATTTACGACAAAAACGGGGTACTAAAAATCAGAACGGCTACGAACAGTGCCAACCTCACCACAACTTTATTGCCATTTATGTTATACTTGATTGCGTTTTTAATTTATATGGCTTTGAATTTTTACGCCTGAATAATTAAGAGACTCATATGATTTAAAAATGAGTTGCAGTACTTAAATAACGAATGGATGAAGAGAAAAGCGCGTTATCCTCGCCTTTTTTTTCAGGTGGTACTTCCTCCTCATTCTCAAGCCCTCTTAAGTTCCACATTTTTCACTCAGTTCTCATCATCCCTCATCTTACTGAGCTTGAGATCCAACTCTTTTACAAACTTACTTTTCAACCCTCTCAAAACATTTTTCATTGTTTTTTTTTTTCCTCCCTTCATCCCTAAAAAAATATAAATATGCAAGAGCCTATGATGTTATGAAGATTCCCGTAAAAGAAAACTTACTAATACTTAAGTTGTACTCGTATTTAAAAGGAATAAAGACCATTTTTGTGTGTTGTCATCACTTTTGGTTTCTTTAAAGTGTACATGAAAGGCTTCTTTAACTGGGACTGACGAAATTCCGTCCCACTCGTTCCTTCTTTAACTTCCCTTATTGTTAGATCATTTCAATAATGCTCGGAATTGAACCTTAAGGGACCAAAAACACGGTATTCAAAGAAAACTTGCCTTTCCCAAGTTTATTCGAAGGGGAGGACTCGACAAAAGTTTTGTCCTTTTCCCTTTCTTCTTCCTTCTTATCGGAAAGTATTTTCTTCTATAAACATAAAACAGTAAGAAAATCCAGCAGATGCTAATTTATTGTAGATTAAATAGTTTCCCCAAATATAGATTTCTTTTTATCAGAAAAATGTACTGGTTTGAAGAGCTTCCAACGAAAACTTCCTTAAAGAGAAGTATCTATATAGGAGGGGGAAGTATAACGGAGGGGATGTAAAACGTAGGGTTAAGTATATGGGAGGGGAAGTATAACGGAGTGGGAAGCATAACGGAGGGGGAAGTATAAGGGAACAAAAGTATAACGGAAGGGGATGTATAAGGGAGGGAAAGTATAAAGGAGAATTTTTCGAAAAACGTTCCGGGTTTTCCATGTTTTTTTTCGAAAAATTTTCCGGGTTTTCCTTTTCCTTTTTTTATTTTATTTTTTTCTTCGAAAAATTTTCCGGGTTTTCCGTTTATTTATTTTTTTTTCGAAAAATTTTCCGGGGTTTTTTGAAAAATTTTTTACGTTCTTTTTTTCGAAAATTTTTCAAAGTGTCAAGGTAGAAATAATGGGCTCTTTGGCATAGGGATGTGCCTCTCGTTAAGGGTGGAAGTACGAAATTTCTCCCTACTAAAAAAATTAATAATTAAAAAGTGGCAATTTTTTTACACTCAAAATTCTTAAAAATATAAGGAGTAATTGGTGAAAATTTGGTGAAAATCTGACCAACGGTTCGGCCGCAGCGAATTTTTTAAAATTTCAAACAGTCATATCTCCGCCATTTTTTCGAAATTCAAAAATCCCCCTCATTGCATTCTTCTTCACCGGCTAAAGAAATTTTTGTGAAAATCGGATGAAAACTGTGGCCTTAAAGTGTTCCGGAAAAAATGCTACGGACGGCGTAACGGCGTAACGGCCGGCTGGCACCACAGACAAGGTTGAGATCGGTAAAGATCAATATTCGAAATGACCCTCCGGGGTCTGGAAGACCCTTCGCCAAAAACCCGACGTGGAGGGTATCACAATAACTTCTTTAAGGAAGTTAATTAAGTGACCTAAACGTTGTGAAATGGAAATTTCGTCATCACATAATGGAAAAACACCCCGTATAGCGTATATTAGTCCCCGCAACTTTTTTTTTTCTTCTTCTTTTGGGTAACCTAATCAGAATCTTCAAGCGGAAAAAAGGCTTTTTACTCCAAGATTCCTTCAAAGAGCTTTTATTTTGTTTTGTTTCAATTACGCATCTACCTGAGTTGATCTTTTATTTCATTTTCGCAACAAAAGAGAGATAGAGAGGGAGAAAAAAGAGATATTGAAGGTAAAAAGTTATATAAAAAACAGAAAATATTTCATCCGTGTAACTCGATATTAACTTGTGATCAAAAGGTAAGCCTTCTTTTAAAACAAAAAAGAAAAATAAACTCCTTAAAAAAAATATCTAAAGGATTATAAAAGGAATAGGATGAACAAATGTTCGAAAAAAAATTTATGGATAATAATATTTAAATTATACGTCGGGGAATGGATTAGTTTTTGGTTATGGAAGTCTTCCCGGATTATGTGTATGCATCAGTAAGTCGAAAGTTGAAGACAAAAAAAGTCATTGAATTCCCCACAGAATTGAAACTGCTAAAATACCGGTCTAAACGGTTTTGTCCAAAAGACGGGGTGTTTCATAGCTCTCATGAAGGCTTGGGATAAAGGCGAGTTACATGCGCAAATCGGCTGCAATTGCAAACAAAGACATTGTTTTAATGGAAAGAGCGACTAGAGGAAATGTACAGGAAAGGTATTGAGTTAAAATTGAGGGAAAAAGATGTTTTAATGCATGGTAAAGTTTCGTTTTCAAATGCATTCTATTTTAGCCTCCCTAAAGAAGTTATTGTTTTACCATCCTTATATTTTAAAAAATTTTTTGTGGGTATACATTTTTAAAAGTTGGGAGAAATGTGATATACGTATAGGTACTTTCACCATGGGCGAGAGGGACGTCCCTCTCTTCCAGAGGGTCCATTATTTCTACGTTAAAGAAATTTCAATTTTTTTTACAATTCTTTTTGTTGACCATTGCCTAGAATTCGATCACACCTTTGATTTTGACAACGAAAAAATACTTAAAAGGGAAAAAAAATGAACAAAAAAGAAAATTTTTAGAAGCAGCGTTCATTGAAAAGGGAAAAAATGCTGTTAATTGCAAGCAAGAGACAGCAGGTCTCCTTCGTTATTATACTCCATTACTTTTCGAAAAGTGACGTCACAATGACGTCATATGTTCCCCTGGACTATAACCGTCCATTTTCAAAAAAATTGTTAATGCTGCCACGTTTCACAAAATTTTTTTATATACTTTTAAAAGTTAAAAAGTTCCAAAATTGTCAGGTCCAAGGATACGTTCGATGTACACAACGTCTCTATGTTTAGAAATTTTGACTGAGTTTATTAATAACTGTTGTTGTGCCATGTACGTTTTTTCCATTATTCAAGATGTATAAATTCTCTTTCTTTTTAACTTCCTTAAAGAAGTTATTGTGATACCCTCCATGTCGGGTTTTTGGGGAGGGGTCTTCCGGGGTCCGGAGGGTAAAATCGAATATTGATCTTTACCGATCTCAACTTTGTCTGTGGTTCCGGCCGGCCGGCCGTAGCATTTTTTTCCGGAACACTTTACGGCCACAGTTTTCATCCGATTTTCACCAAATTTTTACACAAATTTCTTTAGCCGGTGAAGAAGAATATGACGAGGGCGATTTTTGAATTTCGAAAAAATGGCGGAGATATGTCTGTTAGAAATTTTAAAAAATTCGCTGCGGCCGAACCGTTAATCCGATTTTCACCAAATTTTCACCAATTACTCCTTATATTTTTTAAGAATTTTTGGTGCAAAAAAATTGCCACTTTTTAATTACTATTTTTATTAGTAGGGAGAAATTTCGTACTTCTACCCTTTACGAGAGGCACATCCCTAGGCCAAAGAGCCCATTATTTCTTCCTTGAGACTTAAAAAATTTTTCGAAAAAAAGAACTTGGAAAATTTTTCGAAAAAAAAAAAAGAAGAAGAAAGAAAAAGAAAAAAAACCCGGAAAATTTTTCGAAAAAAAAATTTTTTTTTGACAAAAAAACTTAGAAAATTTTTCAAAAAAAAGAACTTAAAAAATTTTTCGAAAAAAAAAAAAAGGAAAACCCGGAAAATTTTTCGAAAAAAAAAAAGGAAAACCCGGAAAATTTTTCGCAAAAAACTTTGAAAATTTTTTGAAAAAAAAATTTTTTTTTGGACAAAAAAACTTAGAAAGTTTTTCGAAAAAAAAAGTTAAAACTTAGACAATTTTTTGAAAAAAAGAACTTAGAAAATTTTTCAAAAAAAAAAAAAAAAAAAAAAAAAAACCCGGAAAATTTTTCGCAAAAACAAACTTGCAAAATTGTCCTTTATACTTTCCCTTCCTACTAAATCCCCTTCCTTTATACTTCCCCCTCTGTTATACTTCCTACTCCGTTATACTTTCCCCTCCGTTATACTTCCCCCTCCGTTATACTTCCCCCTCCCATATACTTCCCCCTCCGTTATACTTCCCCTCCCATATACTTCCCACTACGTTTTACGTCCCCTCCGTTATACTTCCCCCTCCTATATAGATGCTTCTCTTTAAGGAAGTTTTCGTTGGAAGCTCTTCAAACCAGTACTTTCTTTTTGTAGACGGAAGAGGCACAAGAAGCCTTGATAAAGGGGACAAATATCCCCGAAACGTTGGCTACAATAAAAAAAGGTTAATAAACTGACTATTCTTTGGCTGCAAAACCTCAAAAAAAAACCAAAACAGAATTTTTTTTACAAAAAAAAAAAAATACTGTTCCCGTCGGGCCAGCTCTAGACTAGTACAATACTTTCATTTAGTGTCAGAAGCGGGATAACACAATTTATACTAACCGGGAAGTTGATATTGGCGGGATTAAATGCGGCTATAAATTTTCAGTAAAAAATAAAAAAATCTCGTTTCCATGAGAAACGTCAATAGGTTGTCATATTAGCCGATTTTAATAACATAATAAAGGTAGCAGTTTTCCACCATTTTATACAATTAGAGCATTTTTATTGTGATTTTTCCTTTTCAATTAACACTAAAAATTACCGACTCTTTTGAATTGATGGATATATTTTTTTAATAAATTTTATATTAAGCTAGAATGTTGTAGCAAAAGAGCAGTAAAACACAAAAATGGTGACTACATTTAATGCGGAGACAATGGAAGAGAATTAAGAACGTCAGCGCGGGGGAGTCCATACAAGCTAGGCCAAGTAACAAAGGCTTTCTCACCGAGCCGGATTCCGTTTTCATTTCAGCTGTACTTCGGTTTTGTTATAGGCAATTCACTCGTCGAGATCATTCAATGTATGCTAATACAAGGCACTTTGTTACCCTTTAACGTCTTCCCCTCTCGGTAATAACAAAAGGCCCTATCCTATGCAATAGTGTTCCCGATTTTCCCTCCTTCCATGAAACTTTGGAATTTATTTACAATATTTTTGTTTTTTATTATAAAAACCTTTGCGATTTTATTAAAACATAATATATTTTAGGTAGAGTATTTTTCCTCCAGTATTTTCTCAGGAAAAAACCACGGAATTTCAAGCTCCGGCATAGCTACAGAATTTTTTTTAGAATATACGGTATTTTATTTTTGACATTATTTTTGCATGAGCGGGATTAAAATATTACAGTAAATTAAAGATTACATTAATAAAATTGAGATGAGCTGAAATGATTGAGAGAGGAAGGCTCATTGACAATGAAATAATTGAGGCGCACCGGGTACGAAGGGCGAACTCAACAAAACGTAGTTTCGAGATATTCGCATTTTAAAGTTTTATGTTACGGGCGAACTCAACAGAAAAGTCATGCCCTGGAATGGGAAAAGGAGTGGGGCTGTGGACTAGGATGTGGAGTTCGCCCTTCGTACCCGCTCGGATATCGCAGTTAGAGCTATGCCGCATATCGGTTTTTACTTATTTAATGAGGAAAAAAGGGCGAACTCAACATAAAAATTACATATATGGGTTTATTCACCAAGAGGTCTAGAATCTGAAAATTTAAAAAAAAAATTTGTCCGATGATGAGTTCGCCCTTCGTACCCGGAGCGCCTCAAATAATTAAAAATTCAGAAAAGGCGCGGAAATGGGAGGCGCAGAAAAGGTATCGATTCTAGGTACTTTTTTTTACACGCAATTACGTAAATCACGAAAACTGTAAATTTGAATAATAAGACTACTCATTGAATTTTAATTTTACTTATTTATTTTATTCTAAATTTATTTGCTTTGATCTCTTTGCTAATAGCAGTGTAGTTGATAGGCTGTGCAATTGATATTTTCAACATTTCGGTGCAGTTGATCGCCGCTGGTGCAGTTGATGTCGGCTCCGGTGCAGATGACCAACGCCCACCGTCGGAGCCAAACTACGGATCATTTTCCTACACTAATGAAAAATAACCGAGTCTAAACAACACAATAAATAAGGTCTCTTCGTTATTTTCTGCGAAATGATCAAACCTCCTTTCATTTTGAATCTTAATTGGGTACCTACCTCCTTCTATTCATTATTTAAAAAACAAGAAGGGAGAAAAAAAAAAGGAAAAAAAAACGCAAATGAGATCATTAGGTAGTATACGAGTGGGCTTAAATCTATTCGTAGAGGGATTAGGTGAAAATTTGAGTAAAGCCTCTTTCCTTATTAATGAAGGACGCTCAGAATAAAATCACTATTCTACGCAAAGTCTATCGACTACTGCCCATTGACGTTGTAATCGTGAGCTAAATTTTTTTTTTACTATTATTAATTTTGGACCTGCTCTGATGGAATTGTAAATAAAAGTACATAATTAAATAAAATTTCAAGTTCACTCGAAAATTGTTGAAGTAGTTATCTTATTGTTAACTTCTACTTCGAAAAAAACTCCACAAAAATCAATAAATATTTTAACGACTACAACATTTAAAGCTCACCCAATTTAAAAATTAAATTTTAGGAGGTTTTGTCAGTTCAACGATGAAACAAATGAAACGACCTCAATGATAAAAATACGCATTTAACAATAAAATCGATTAAATATTTAACCTTTGCTTTTAAAAATATGAATACCTAATAAAACTTGCAAAAATTCCGAGACTATTGAGCTGAAAAGCTTTATTTTTGTGATCACGACGTTCAGAGGATCATACTCGTAATATTATGGTGGAAATGTAGGTTATATTTATTTTATTCATGGGTATACGCTTACGTACTCGGCCGTATTCGGCATATTTTATGTTGGTCAAAATATTTAGGGGCAAGAAGCTGGCCTAAAGAAGAGTTCACTCGATGTGAATTTCGCTCAGATGGTTCTGCAGCTTATACAGGGTGTCCGGAAACACATGGCAAGCGTCTGGGAGAGCGTTAAAAAGTGGTTTTACAAAAAAAAGTTAAATGTAAACCCCCCTTAATTTAAATCAAAGAATTTGATGGTGTAGTTTAAAATCCGCCTGGATATACAGGGTGTCCCAGACACAACCTAACTTCGTTATTTCAAATGAGAACCCCTATTTTTTATTTCAGATTCGTAATCTACGCAAAATTTCAAGTAGATTCGAGTACTCATATGACAATTTTGGACAACTTTTAAAAAATGTCAAAATTTAGCGTTTTTTGCGCTAAAATCCGTTAAAATTGACCTAGGAGACTCGTTTTTTTTTTTAATTCCACTTATTTTTTCCCGAAGAATCCAACTGTCTCAAATTTGAGCATCTTCGCATTCAGCATCACGAGATTTCGTCGCTAATGGCCTTTTTTCAAGTTTAACTCCAAATTCCATACTTCAAAAATGGAAATTAACGATTTGTTGACGGAATTTTAATTTTTGATGCATAAACACAAAAGACGCTGTAGCTCTTTCAAAATTTGTGGTCCGAAAGAAAAATTCCATTCAACAAGTGCTAATTTTCATTTCTGAACTAAAAATTTGGGTTTTAACTTGAAAAAAGGCCATTAGCGACGAAATCTCGTGATGCTGAATGCGAAGATGCTCAAATTTGAGACAGTTGGATTCTTCGGCAAAAAATAAGTGGAATTAAAAAAAAAACGAGTCTCCTAGGTCAATTTTAACGGATTTTAGAGCAAAAAACGCTAAAATTTGACATTTTTTAAAAGTTGTCCAAAATCGTCATATGAGTACTCAAATCTACTTGAAATTTTGCGTAGATTACGAATCTGAAATAAAAATAGGGGTTCTCATTTGAAATAACGAAGTTAGGTTGTGTCTGGGACACCCTGTATATCCAGGCGGATTTTAAACTACACCATCAAATTCTTTGATTTAAATTAAGGGGGGTTTACATTTAACTTTTTTTTGTAAAACCACTTTTTAACGCTCTCCCAGACGCTTGCCATGTGTTTCCGGACACCCTGTATATCAATCAAAGTTTCAGGGGATTACGCCTTGAGAGAATGCAGCGCATTTGGCTTATAATTTATTAGAAGCATCATCCGATATAGGCGCAGAACGTATAGCCTAAACAGTCCAATTCGCATTATAATAATTAATAACTACAGTAATCAATAGTTAAATAAATTGGAAATATGGATTATGTTTATTCATTCTTCTGAGAGAAGGGCTGGCTGATACGGTAAAGTTTGGTAGAGTTTCCCATGTATGGCTATCGCCAGTAAGTGGAAAATTTAAAGCTAATGTTTGATTCAACTTCATTGGTAAACGAAATGGGAGAATAAAAAGATTTGAGAAAAACCTTGGATAACGATCAATCGTTATAGTTATAAATGTTTAAAATAATAAAGAAAAAAGAAAAAAAAAAACAATTGAGTGATTTATGACTATTTGATACTCAGGGGATTTAAAATTTTGATCTTAAAGACAAATAAGGGAACGTAAAGCTTCAGATTTGGCTTAGCCTAGAAAGATAAACATTTTACGTAAAACTGGACAAAACCAGAGTTCCAATATAGGAAATGAAAGATTTTTTTTACTCTTATCATTGTATGATCAAAGGGGGATGTAGAATTTTTGAAGCTCTGACCACGCATTTCTAAATGGTGGCGGGCTTTTGAATTTTGACGAGAAATTTATCAGAGAACTTTGGAGTCGAAGTAATTGGTTTACTAACTTTGACGAGTTCTCGAGTTGCCATTGTTCTTTTTGAACGGTCCATTCAAAGGATTTTTGGTGAAACTTGAAAAATCAAGAGATTCCCTTGATTGTTGACTGAGAAAAGAAACACCGAATGAGGCCACCGATTTAATGAAGCCCCTATGATCAACAATGAGAATGTATTCTGATGAATGATAATTTATTATTCTCTGATTTTCATTTAAGCTTGTGGGTACACAACATATGTTGAAATTATAATCAGAGTCAAATACATCATACACAATACATCTTCTTCCTTTCTTTCTAAATTTAGTGGTGGAACCATCCCACAATTGGTGACCCACGACGAACACGAACACGAACACAGCGATGAAACATAAAAAGGTACATATGTACACTCTCTCAACATACAATCATAGAACGAACGAGAATAGCTTCCGGCACGTCTTGATCATCCATCGACGACGCGTCGCAAGCAATTCTTCACTCGTCAACAGTTCTGCACCTCTTCGACCCACTGAATTGGTGGAACTTCAACAATTTCAACCTCGGAACGAACATCTCGACATCTGCGATACTCACGTCACAGTTCGACAGTTCGCGTTCCAGCAACTGCACAGACATTATCGCTCGACACACAGCACCTCAGACCTTCACCCTTCTTTTCTCCCTTGGGGGGTAATGTGGGTACACAACATATGTTAGAATTATAATCAGAGTCAAATACATCATAAATCATCTTCTTCCTTTCTTTCTAAATTTAGTGGTGATGAACCATCCTATGCACAAGATTTGTTTACATTCATTGTTGAACATAAAAAAATGCAATGTTGAACATAAAAAAATTTAGCTGGGTCATGTAGAGCTGATCGAAGACGGAGTAAAAAATAGAAGCAAAAACCAGAGGAAGCGTATGAATTAAAAAATATAATATATAGACAGAGAAATGTTTGATGCACCTTTTCGCAGTGGGAAAAGCGTTAATTCGAATTCAAACGGTGCTCTGCGCTAATCGGAATTGAATAAAAAAGGAAAATTGTTTCATTTAGATTCAAGCCGATGTGAAGGGATGCAGTCAGACGAATTCGATTTCGGATTTTAGCGCGAGGCTTTTTAGCTCAAAATCCTATTGAAGGTTTTTCTCCTGCATTCGAATAATGAAGGGCTAAAATGATTGTTATCTTCATCGATTTTAGGATGTCAATAAGGTAATAATGGGCTATAAATATGACGTTTCTTTGTTTTCAAATTTTTAAAAAACATTTGAAATATTAAAGGACGATATGGTGTTCACCTGTCAGTTTACGGGTCTTGTAAACTCTGTCTAGAGTGAAACTTGGTTCAAAATCCCTTTAATATTTGAACATCACTTCCGATAATGTGATCTCCTTACTTTCCACTTTCCGGAAGCCTCAATGACAACACCTTTTATATCAACGTTTACTCTTCGAAGGTTTTTTAATCGAAACTGCGGCTTTGGAGGGTGTAAGGAAAAAAAAAAAGGTTTTCTCGTTCGAGAATGTGGTTTTAGATAATCATTAAAATGAGGCGTCCCGTGTTTGACACACAAAATAGAGTAATTGCTTTAATTTCGATTTAATCGCAGGCGTCCTCCATTAACCAACTTGCCCAATTTAATGCCTCCATTAAGAAGAGTAATTGAAATACTATAACAAATCAAATTAGTCGGAAAACTAGATCGATTCTCACATATTGAAAGTCCTTATTTAATATATCGTTTTGGACTCTAAGGTTCTACGTGTATTGGGCATAAAGGGGCGAATGCTTTCGAGGGTATTTCAACAGTTGTGTTCGCCAACATGTTGCATCTAATATATCTTCCTCTCTCCCGTCTAATTCAATGTGAACCCTCTCCTGATGGGAATTAAATTTCTTTACATGCTCGGTTCAACCAAGTGAGAAACCACTTTAGTTGTAGGTAATACTCTTATCTGATAATTTTACAAAATAAAAGAAGAAAAAAAAACCCTCAACACCTTCAGAGATAATTAGGTAACAATGCTCATGTTAGGTATATTCGGAGAAGTTTTCATAATCGCATTAAAATTGCGGTCTTGAGGTACCGTGTTGTTTTAGGTAATTCCCAAACAGGGTCTCTAAGATATCGACATTTAATTATTTTCAAAAACCCATGGCAACTGTAATCGAAATAGATATGTAAGACACGGTATTCAGTGAAGTTTGTTGGAAGTAAAAATTAAATAAGAAAGTATTCTCTATATAAATGGCCCAGCATTTAATTAAAAACATTATAATAAAAAATTAAATTTTTCTAAGGCATTCTTAGAGGTTCAAAAGATCGGAAACTTATATTTACATAAGGATAGTGGAAAATACGTTATGAGGAAGATGAAATGGACGCTATTAATAATTTTTAACTTCCTTAAAGAAGTTATTGTGGTACCCTCCACGTCGGGTTTTTGGGGAGGGGTCTTCCAGACCCCGGAGGGTAAATTCGAATATGGATCTACACCGGTCTCAACTTTGTCTGTGGTTCCGGCCGGCCGTAGCATTTTTCCGGAACACTTTACGGCCACAGTTTTCATCCGATTTTCACCAAAATTTCACACAAATTTCTTTAGCCGGTGAAGAATAATGTAACGAGGGCGATTTTTGAATTTCGAAAAAATGGCGGAGATATATCGGTTCGGAATTTTAAAAAATTCGCTGCGGCTGAACCGTTGGTCCGATTTTCACCAATAAATGCTTATATTTTTAAAAAATTTTTGGTATAAAAAAATTGCCACTTTTTAATTAACATTTTTTTTACTAGGGAGAAATTTCATACTTCTACCCATTACGAGAGGCACCGGAAAATTAAAAAAAAAACTTGGAAAATTTTTTGAAAAAAAAAAAAAAAAAAAACTCGGAAAATTTTTCGAAAAAACAAACTTGCAAAATTTTTCGGAAAAAAAAAAACTTCCTCCTCCGTTGTACTTCCCCCTCTGTTTTACTTCCCCTGACTTATACTCCCCCCTCTGTTATATTTCCCCTCCCATATACTTCCCCCTCCCTTGTACCTTCCCCCGGTTAAACTTTCCCCCTCCTATATAGTTACTTCTCTTTAAGGAAGTTTTCGTTGGAAGCTCTTCAAACAAGTACTTTAAATCTCGGTTATATGTATCGTTCGTAAGTGTCTGGTGCTTTAGAGGGAAAAAAGTGAAAAAAAGGTAATTTCAGAGTGTTGAGAGCTCTTAGCGTGTTTTATTAATTAAAAAAAGAGTGTTTATAAGTAACCAGAGCTTTTAAAACAATAGTGGAGGTTTTAATTGCTCACTTAAGCAATGAATACACTTTATTCCACCTTAAGAGTTAGTGTCTTGAAATAACCCGAGGGGAAAAAAAAGTTGAGAGGTCAGAAAACATTCGCAAAAAGAGAGAGAGAAAAAAACCTTTATGGGAATGTTTAACTTCGGTCTGGTTTTTCCAGGATATATTTATCTTGTTTTTTTCTCACTTTCCCCCCCTTTTTTTACTCGGACATCTAGGGAGAATAAATTATGAAGATAGAGTCTGGCAGTCTCACTTGTTAAACATGGTTGCAGTAATACATGAAATCTTCAGGATTAAAAAATTGGACATTTTAGAACTTTGTTTTCCTAAATCAAAATAATTAATTGCTGCCCAGTCGATTATTTATTAAAACATGCAATCGATTAATTTTTTGTGAGTTTACATGATTTAAAAAAAATTCGATTACCCCTTCTATTTTAAATACATATTTAACTAAAATCCCCTTGATTAAGGGTAAAACTGTGTAGTTTTTCCGGAAAAGGGGGTCGAAGATCCACAGATACTAAAATAATTAAGCATTAATTTCAAGCATGAAACTGAATATTATATGTTTGCCTTCCGAGTTTAAACGTTTTAGAAATTAGTAGGTATAATGCATGTATTTCCAACTATGTAAACCCTCGCAACACTCCAGCAATGCAGAAGTGTGTAATGGTTTGAACCCTGAAAGGCAAAACTTTCTGAGCCTCATCGAATAGCTCAAACAGTACATTTTCTTCATTAAAATTTAACAATTGTTACCCAGAAAAAAATTAAGCTTCTCTCGAAGAGGCCGAAAGGAAAGGAAAATAATTTATTGATTGCTTACTTTGACCTACAACAACGCTTTGGAGAGGCCGGATTTAGGTGGACTTAAGATACCGGACCTTCCAAGTTTGAATTTATTACTTTCACTACTAAAAATTTATTTTTTATAATATATTGTTTAGTTTGATTATAGTAATAACACAGTCTCTAGATTACCCAGTAATCTAGAGATATGTTGTTTTCACTCCTCTCTATGTGGAAGCGGTAGTCTCGAAAGGGAAAAGCTCCTTATCAAAACGAAACAGAATCTGTTATCTTTTTCAGTAATAACCAACACTTTCTTCAACGAAACAGAAGCAATGAAAGAGGAGGAAGAGCTTCAAAATCTATAATAAATTTTTAACTATTTTACCCTGAAAACATTTATAATTGACCCTTTATTACTCGCTCCGCTTGACAATTAGCAATTTGCCGGAATGAGGGATGAGTTTTTATTGAGATATTAAAGAATCAATTGATAAAATGTAAGCTGAATCTCGACGTTTTCAAGGAAGATAGTAGAACGAGGACGGTGAGGATGCTGAAGGTGAAGGGGAGACATGCACGTCCGTGTGTGTGTGAGAGAATGAGAGAGGGCCTGGAAATTCAATAGATGTAATAAAGTGGGCAGAAAGCCAATAGGAGACAGTTGGTGTGAAGTCAGTTCCCTTGCCCCTCTTTGTACAGCAGTCAACCGTCCTCGGTGCCTATTGTACGGCAATCAATACCTCTTATCCTTAGAATCTATTTTAGAATCGTAATTCTGTCATCTAAAGATTTTTTTTCTTTTATTTGCGGAGGGGAGGTAATAGTCTACCCAATTGGGCTTATTAAGCTCTGAAAGCGACGTCATTATCAACCTAAGTAGCAAATTAATTTTTTTTTATGAATATTTTTAAATCTTTAAAACTAGGGCTAGTATATCCTCAATAGCAATTTTTAATCCTGACAGAACTTGGTAATAAAGATATCTGTCCCTCACTTTCCCTATCGGAACAGCACAAACGACATTTCAGGTGCTCTGCTTTAAAATAAAATCAGTCTAAAAACGCCTTTAAACTCTAGAGACCACCCAGGGCAACAGAAAGATAGACTTTAATATGCTGTTCAACTATACTTCAGTCTCCTTTAGAAGGGTTTTTTTGAAGATTTTACTTCCAAGTATTGAAAAAAGATCTGAAGTTTTGAAAATTTCATCTGATAAAAGTAAAGAACCTTTTCAAATCACTCCTTTTTTGATCAGATTTTTTTCCATTAAGGATTGAGTCCAGTTTTAATCAAGTTA
This sequence comes from Orius insidiosus, assembly GCA_014119065.1. Lineage (NCBI taxonomy): Eukaryota > Metazoa > Arthropoda > Insecta > Hemiptera > Anthocoridae > Orius > Orius insidiosus. The sequence continues at coordinate 141,174 of JACGAQ010000303.1, read as the reverse complement.
AGTAAAAATAAAATTCTAAATAACATTAACATTTGTCAGCTGACAGTTGGCTACCCCGTCGGTTCCAAAATGAGATACTTAAGCCCCATGCCTTCCCATCTCTAAATTTCAGTATACCCGATGCATTAACATCATTGTTTTACCCTCCATGTCGAGTTTTTGGCGAAGGGTCTTCCAGACCCCGGAGGGGTCATTGAATACTGATCTTTACCGATTTTTTTAACATGGAATAGTGCTTTTTAGTTTAGATTCAGCATACCTGCCAAAATGATTTGAGGAAGCACCTCCCTTACTAAATAAACATCGGGTAGGTCGCTTTTGTAGAAGCCCAGAGGCATGATGTTCCATATAGATAATACCTACGCCCCGGGACCCATGGGGATGCATCTAACCCTGGGTTCCCGAATCACGGACAAATTCGAAAAGTTGTCCGAATAGCGGAATGGGTTCTATATGGTCCGGGCTGGGTCTTTAGATATTTAGACATCCGGATTACGGTCACAGCGATAGCAGTTGGGGTTTGTTTTACTTGCGAGCCCCAAGGGCTGGTGCTTCCGAAACCATATCTGCCCCAATGAAAGCGGCAATGATTGAGTGTTACGCCGGGCCCAACAGCTCCAACCGCCGATTCAGATTCAGCCGTCTTCTCCTTTCTATTTTCTGCTGTACCTTTACCACCAGCAACTTTTTTTACGGTTGATGCCCCTCCTTCCCAGGCTGTTGGGGCCCAGCGAAGGCCGCCTGCTCGAGATGCGAGGGAGGTGCATAGCGCCATTTCGCCTACTGGTGTGAATTTTTATTGATCCTTTACAGTTGAAGAGCTTAATCGAAACTTTAAAACATGCCTTCGTTTTCTCATAGTGGGTCATTCGAATAGAGGGGTCGTTATAGTAGGCCATATCATTCATTGTCCCGATCCCTTGAGTTTGCTGATGGGAATATAACACTCTGTTTTGAACATATGTTTGACAGGGGTGGACCATGTTTTGACCTCAACTGACTCCGCTTAATTTCGTTCCCCTGATTAAAACAGACTGTAAGTTATTGTATCAGTTATAATTTTATTATACCGTTAGTTCTTCATCAATGCTAAACTTATGTTTCCTTAGCTCTTATTATGCACGTTAAACGACTAGTAAACATCATTCACGCGAATTGATTTAGGTCACTGATTTTGACTTCATACCGGATGTGGTAGCGCGGGTTAAGGCGTTAATCCCATACGGGAAAACACCACTGACGCGAGGGTGATATAACTCACTCTTTAGTTGAAAGCTCCTCGTAATTAAAAAAAAACCTAAAATATGCTACTTCTCCGTTCGATTGCATTTGGCAACTTCACCTATTTGCATAAAAGTTCATACATTTACGTATTTTTAAATTCGAGGGACGCTTGCTATTGCCCGGTTCACCCGCAATAACTTTGAAATGCCAGAAGTTATGAGTAGGTTTTATTTATTTCTATTGTCGTTTAAATAGAGCCTACACATTTAGAAACTGGGCAAAAACACGGATCGAAGGAAACGTAAGAGGCCAATAGCAGAGTCGGTCCTAAATGAAGTTTTAAGGAGCAGCGCATTGTCGGTGTACACCAAAACTTCGAAAAGAATACTAAATTAAACAATTTTTTTAAAATTCAATAGTAGTTGGGAGTCGCCTGCAACTACTATTGAATAAAATAAATTAATGTAATCCGGCTGACTATCACAAAAATAAAATAAATTAACCAAACCTCAGCTGAAAAATGACGAAGGTTAAGAGGAAACCACTCGGTCATTTGTAAAAAAAAAAAGTTTAATTTTATACGAATTTACAGACTGGTGAAGGGCGGTGTCAAGAGCAAGATTGAAATTCAATCAAGGCGAACGAGTGTACTTGACTGGCTGACTGTTTTACAGCATCGAAAAAAAGGGGAGAATATAGATCACTTCGCGGGGCATTATTTTGGTCAACGGCATAAGCAAAGGAGTTTCACACTAATAATTTACATGCTGATTTTTATAAAAGGCAAAAAATAAATCATCATTTATTACGTTGAAAAAAGAGGGATCAGAGTTTAAATAATTTGGTGGTAGCCAAATGGGATTAACTCAACTTTGAATCCTCGTAGCGGTGGGTGAATGGGTTGGAGGCTAAAGTCGAGGGAGCATCTTGTATTAAATTCGTTCCGGCATAAAGCTTAGTGCTACATCTTACCCCTTTTCCAACCATTCATTTAATTCCTATTTACTAAGCTCTTGGCTTTGTTTAGATTTATTTGGGAAAGATAAGAAGCTTTTCTGTTGAAGAATAAACAAAAATGGGATCATCATCATTAGATAGAGAAAGTATTTTATGGCTTCAATACTTTATAACCCCGCACACGTTGAACCATGTAAAATCGTTATAAACGGACCTTTGCATGTAAAAACAAACCAGCTAACCAGAATAAATCACGGAATGCCACATATGTCGGGAGGATGGGCGGAAAGGCTCGCTCGTTTCGTACATCGAAAAATGCTTTGGTATATAAATCGAGGAGAGATCGTGAACGATTGTTAAAAGAAAGACCCGCCTACTTCTTTTCCACTCTAATTTTTCTCCTTTAAAAAACTTCTCCTGCTATTCTAAATCGGTAGACAGTTTTTGGAAACTTAACGTCCCCGTAGGCCGTCCTTTTTAGAAAATCGCAACGGAGACAGTTGGAGTTTCGAAGGAAAATTTTAATGCTAAAGAAGTCCATTTACTGGAAGTCCTTAAAGTGCCATCGTTTTTTCTTTCGGCTTTCGGTAACTTTCCAATTTAGTTTGACATATATGGAAAAAAAATTGTATGATTGCTATAAAGAAGCTGTTAGGTTTCGACAGATTTGAAATAAGGGCCAATTTTGTTTTTATATTTCTTCAGAGAGAGCGATGTTTTCTGAAATGTGAAAGCATAAAATCCTGAATACATTTGATGGTTCCGCTTTTATTGTTTATAAAAATTTCCTTGTTCGTCACCTTTTTTTTTCCTCTCAACCGGGCACCTAATAATGAGGATTTAAGAGAGTAAGTATATTGAAAACTTTGTTTGGCCTCATTTTAGCTAAAAAGGGGCTCGCTATACACTGATTATAAAGAAAGGACGCGTAAAAGCATAACAGTGTTTTAGAATAAAATTTAAATAAAATTGCCTAAATAAATATGGTTTGCTCGAGTTTGTTGCTTCACTTTCCCAGCTTTAAGTTAATCTTTAAATTTATAGAAAAATAATAATAATAAGAACCCACCTGCCGGGAGCAAATACAACTTATCTTTTGTTAAACGTAAAAAAAACCTTTATAAATTCGTTTCTTCAAGAAAAGAAAAAACGGAAATGGGTTTTTACGACAAGGCCAGAAGAAAATTCTAGTCTCTTGCCAACAATACCTTCCTCCAAAGGGTTACTCGGAGATTTATGATTAGGACCTGAGTTAGTAATCGGAAGGGATGGATGGAATTATAACGAATTAGGCATATTCATTAGCCCTTTAAGTGGGCCCCCAATGTGATTCCTGACAGTTATTCTTCGGACGATTAATTATAATTGTTTCAAAACAAATTTAGGGCATTGATATTCAAGCTGTAATAATTATTCTCCGTTATAAATGTTTTTCATGATTCATTGGTGAAGGTTCTGTCTTTACTTCCACGGCTGTATTCCTGTACTTTCTATGTTTCCTAATTTTTTTTTTTTTCATTCTTTGTGCATCCAATTATGTGTGTATTAACAAAATGTCAAAGGTCATCTCCATCTCATTCTTTTCTCAAGATTTTACATTTCCGTCTGCTTATTAACTTGCCTTCCAGTCAAATCCTCATAGGATTTTCTTGGGGAAAGGGATGTTTGCTTTCCCCTTATGCTTTGAATTATCCAGGAAAGCGTATCCCGCCGGAAAAAAAATAAAAGCACTACATAATAATATATAAATTAATAATTTAACAAGTGAAGGTTAACACAAAATTCACAGATTTTCATTGATAAATTGTCTTTTTAAAGATTAAGATTTGGCGTGTTTTTTAGATATTGTTTTAGAGTTATCGGGTTTGCGTTTTGGGGCGATATATTGTGACGTCGAGTGTATTCTTGTGTGAGCGTGGGTGATATCTGTCCTAGGCCGGAGGGGTGTTAACATCCAGGAATTTCGCATCCCTCCTTTCATAGTCGAAACGCTTATCAGCGACTAGATAATGTCGAATCTGTCGGCACCGTTCCTTAGAGTTACAAATTTCTGAAATGTTTCTAACATACGTATAAACATTCGATGATGAAGGCTTCTTCACCGAACCAACATTTTTTCTAGAGGGTATATTCATATGAGGCGCTCCGGGTACGAAGGGCGAACTCGACATCGGACAAATTTTTTTTTTTTCATTTTCAGATTCTAGACCTTTTGAAGAATACACCCATGTAATTAACTTCCTTAAAGAAGTTATTGCGATACCCTCGACGTCGGGTTTTTATATTGAGTTTGCCCTTTTTTCCCCTTTAAAATACGTAAACACCGATATGCGGCAAAGCTCTAACTGCGATATCCGAGCGGGTACGAAGGGCGAACTCGTATCCTAGTCCACTGCCCCCACTCCTTTTCCGGGAGCCCCACTCCTCTTGGAACAGCTCACCGCCACGAAATAAAAATATATTGGTGTATTCTTCTTATCCTAGTAAGTATTATTTCGACGTGAAGGATTTTATGGATAAATCTAGGACGGTTTTTTTTGAAGATTTTTATTATGCCAACATGTTTCGGAGGTTTTTCACCTCCCTCTTCAGGGCAGTTTTTTTAGATGTTATCCTTATATATATATGTTATTGTCATCCACAAAATCTAAAAAAACTGCCCTGAAGAGGGAGGTGAAAAACCTCCGAAACATGTTGGCATAATAAAAATCTTCAAAAAAACCGTCCTAGATTTATCCATAAAATCCTTCACGTCGAAATAAAAATATAGGTATTATACATTTTTTGAATTAATAATCGTAAAAAATATTCGAAAATTTTTAAAAAACCCTTTCCTCTATGATTCTATAAAATCTAAAATCTCGCCACGAAAATTTCAGAGAGTGACTTTTCTGTCGAGTTCGCCCTTAACAAAAAACTTTAAAATGCGAATGTCTCGAAACTACGTTTTGTCGAGTTCGCCCTTCGTACCCGGAGCGCCTCATATAAAACCTGATGATTCACCCTAACCGTATGATGTTATCGAATCTCATTTTCTCAAGTTGAAGATCATTAGTTTCTATTAGGCCGTTGAAGACGTTCAATTATCATTTTCTCAACTCCGCTCCTTCCCTTTTAATTTCGAAATTAAACTTTCAAAAGATTCAAACCATTTGTTAGAAGGGTTAATTAAAATGGTATTAGAATGTTTTTGAATGCGTTTAATTAAACATTTTGTTTTATCTGGTTGTCTAGATGAGCTGTCTCCACCCCAAACCATGAACCCTTCTCATTACTCTCACTACACGGAGCTAAGAAAATTAACATGTTTTTTACATTTCTCTTCAAGTGTTGCGAAAAAAAATTGCTAATTATAACACCGCCATCTTGATTAATCAAGCGATTAATCAATTTTTCGGGCACTTCTTTCGTACGAGAGAGGCTTTGAACGTTGGATGAAGACTAAGAGGACTGTGGGAAAAAAGGCCGTGAGAAGGGGGTTATGATTAAACAGGGCCATTCCTGATTAATATTAAACCGAAGACTTGGTTTCATTTTTGTCTGACAGTTGCTCCCCCTCTTTCAAGTCTTCAAGCTGGAAAAAGGGACGGGAAAATTTTAATTATAAACTCATAAATATTAATTTTGGAAACATTATGAAGATGTTAATAAAGTATACGTAATACTTGGAGATTTATGGCAATGAATGGCGAAATCCAGTTACATTTTTTTTTCACCCTCGGTCACGAATCCTGTTTTTTCAGTCAGGCCGTCCGGTCCCATTGGACGTCGAGTTCGGGAAAAAAATGTTTCCCGCGTCCCCCCACAAAATGACATAGTGCCAAAAACCACCATTTCAAGCCCATAGAAATTCAATTTTATTACTTAATTAGTGATTTTAAAAAAAAATATTTTTCCGAATCAAATGAACAACTTCAAATATCCCCGAATAGAAAAGGGGAAAAAAGATTAAGAAAAGGATCGAATCATTTTCCTTTAGACGGCTTTCAGTCAAAGCTATTGCAAAGTGGCGACAGCTGGAAGGGTCAGAGGAAACTTCGTGAATATTTCCCCGCTCTCCGACAACGACAACCGTTGCCCTTTTCATCCGTACATCTCTGTTCCGAATTTCACGATTTGTCATAAATCAGCATAAAAGTGCTAAACCCGTTTTACATTTTTCACTTAAACTGTTTCTGTGAGGGGATTTTTGCGTCAAAAAAATATCAGGGTAAGTAAAATTGTATCAAAAATTCATACAATACGCTGATAAAATAAGCAGGGCGCACATCGCTTTAGCAAACCAAGATCAAGTAGTAAAGTGTCCATAATCACATAAAAGAAAAAAAGAAAAAAACGTCCGGCGAGGGTACTAGAATAATTTCCCTTCAGATAGGAGAGTTAAACTATTATCCCCGATCTGTTGGGAAGGAATTATTCCAGTTAAAATCCTTCCACGAGCAGCTGGGATTCCAACCCTCGGCGTGAGACTGACTCGAATTTAATTAAACTATAATTTGTTATTCATTGAAATAATTTCGGTCCTCATATTTTTCGGTGATGTACATACAGACAGTAAAGATTAAAAAAATTTACGTTTTTAATTTTTATTCGTATGTATTCCGCAGGGGGTTGATTTTACTATCACATAATTAACCAATAAAGGAGGAAGAAATGACTGTGATAACGGGTATCTCACGACGCGTTTCGGCATAAAAAGCCTCGTCAGGTGTGCTATTCCTTCTAATCATTTCTATCTTTTCACTGTGCCTTTATCTCCGAGAGATTTAGTAGACACAGCGGGAAGCCAGAAACAAACAGTCTCCCTCAAGCTCACCGCCGCCACCGTTCTCCAAGAGATAGAGCCACTCACCACCTCATTATTGGTTTTTTAATTTTTATGACATATTTGCTGTCATGGCCTCTACATTTACATTTTAATTTTTATTGCGTTTTTATTCCGCAAGGGGGTTGATTTTACTATCATATAATTAATCCATAATGGAGGAAGAAATGACTGTGATAAAGGGTATCTCATGACGCGTTTCGGCTTAAAAAGCCTCGTCACGTGAACTATTCCTTCTATCTCAATCATTTTCATCTTTTCACTGTGCCTTTATCTCCGAGGGATTTAGTTGGACACAGCGGGATGTTATCTCAGCCATTTCTTCCTCCATTATTGGTTAATTTTGTGATAATTAAAAAAAATTGTACTAATAATTTTATACAATAAACTCGATAAACTCGTTAAAATAAACTTTCAAATAAAAAATATTGATAAAAATAAACTTTTTAACAAATAAACTTAATTTTGATCTTGAAGGGTGTGGTACTAAAGAAATGTGAACACCCTGCATGTTTTGTCAGCCTGTTTTTTTCATCATTTTAACACTTAAGTTGATTAATACCGTGAGTAATTGAAAATTAAAAATGGAAAATTTTGCAAAAATCGGACTATGAAGGAAAAAAGTGACATCCAGATACAGATCTAACGATTAGGGAAAAAAATCATTTTAACCCCGTGGGGCCTAAAAGAGCCATTTCCGAAAAACTGTCTAGGTTATAAAAAAAAAGGAGGAAAATCCACTTCATCCTGTAGCAAATATTAATATCCTTCTGGAAGACAATATCAATTATTTTATAAACCTTTTTTTAAAAAGAGAATTAATTCATCCTTTTTTTTTTTCATTTATACTCTTTTCATTTCTGAGCCATATTGATATGAAAAGCTCTTTTACCTTGTTAAGCAGTGAATACAATATAAAAATAGAAAAGTATTAATCCTGCCATGCAGAAAAACATGGTGAATTTTTTTTTTAAATTGTTGATGTATTTTAATTGATGCCGAAGTATTATAATAAAATAATAAAGTTTTGTTTTTAATGTTAGTTAAGGGAGACGCTCTTTTTTTCCCGGTATAATTTTCCTAAATCATTATCGAGAAAAGATGTTTGAACGAAGGACGTCGGCTAATGGAGAAATAATACAAGAGGCACGTGCCACTGGTTATGCTTTTCAGATAAAGTAAAGCAATAAAGAGGAGCGAAGAAAACTTAATTAAAAGAAAAAGAGGTAAGGGGCGTGATGGAATTCGGAGCGATACCGGAGCTCTGAGAGGGGAATTACGCTTTTTTTTATTAGAATCCAATTCATCGGAGGAAAAAAAAAATCAATCACACCCTTTATTCTAAGATTAAACCTTATTCTAATATTTTTACCCATGTATGTTTTTTCAAATAAAATCTTAAAATTATCGATAATACGAGTCATTTCTCTGAACCACCCACCGTTTACCACCGAGAGTCGAGGAATGTGCTTTTAGAAAGCGTATTCCGTGTTGAAAGAGCTGTTTCGCCTCGCCAAGTACCCAATAAAAATCTTTTTTTAACCTTTAGCAGAGGGGGCACAAACTTTATCTCGGAGGTTATTTTCCTCCTTTTTCACACCCGACATATAGTTCCTTTCTCACCTGTCTTTTGATGAACTTTTCTTTTGATGGACCACTCTTTTTTTTTTTTTACTTTCTCAAAAGGTTCCGGGAAAATTTGCTCATATTCTTTTTAGAAATCCCAGAAAGTTCAAAAAAAGGAATCTTAAAAAGTACCTTCTGTAACAGTAAACGTCGGTATTTATAAAGGAAAGACCCTCTTATAAATAAAATAAATACACGTTGGAAAGATTCAAGATAAGAGTGGAGCCAACTACTTATTCCCGTAAAGTGGACGTTTTGGAGCCTTTTACTCCCATGTCATTCAATAACCATTCATTTTTATTTCATACAAATTTTCTCAATTCCATTTTTATCGGTAATAGAAGAAATACTCGTTTCGCAAACATTCACTACTAGTAGTTCAATGACAAAAGTACATTATTATATGCTTATAATGTTGTAATTTATAAATAACTTCTCCCCTCAACTTCATTTAAACTCCTTCATTAAAACTAATTTACAGAGGGAAACTTTTTTTTCTTTTAAATACGGATTTCTTAAAGTTCTTGGAAGATTTATAACTATGGCTTTTACTTTTCGCTTAAAAGTTATCTTTATAATCCGGATTATCCCATTTTTTTTTTATAATGAGTAATTTGTGGTGAAATATTAAAATGACAATTATCTATTCATATTCCCTTCATAAGTTGATTGAAGAGGATTGTCTAGTATAGAAAAGTTGGTATCTACACTCCGCAGTATAATTACTTAGGGAGTTCAAATCGCAAACTGTGATTTTAATTTTTTTTTTAATTCAAAAATAATTACATCTGGTGTGAGCAAACAAATGTTCCTATTAGTTTTTTTTGGGGCTTACTCTCGATTCAGCGCTTCCCAGTTCGGCGAGAAACCATTTTTCAATCGTAACCTTTACATTAAAAGGAGAGCCCCAATTTTAACTTCCTCAAAGAGAAGTAAATGTGACACCCTGTATGGTGCGGTCTCTGGAAAAGGGCTTTTCAGACTCTGTAGAGAAAAACTGAACGTTGTCTATGGTGCCGGCCGTCCGTGGAATTTTTCCGGAACACTTCACGGCAGCAATTTTCATCCAATGTTCATCAAATTTTTAGAGAATCTCTCTTTTATGGTTAACTGGAAGAGCAATGCTTTTTCGCAAAAATGGCGGAGTTCTGTATGTCTTAAGTTTTGTTTCAAGCTCTATGGCCGTACTGTTGGGTCAATCTTCATCTAATTTTAAAAAAAGTACCTAGGTAGGTTAATAGTTGGGGGGAAATTTGGGGTATCCTCGCCTGTTCCGTGTAGCCTGCCTGGGCGAAGACTTCCATATTTTCCACGAAGTTAAAATGAGGTTCTCATTCAAAAGTACTGGTTTGAAGAGCTTCCAACGAAAACTTCCTTAAAGAGAAGTAACAATATAGTGGGGGGGGGGGAGTACAACGTAGGGGACGTACAACGGAGGGGGAAGTATAAAGGAGGGGGAAGTATAAGGGGGGAGTATAAGGGAGGGGGAAGTATAAGGGAGGGGGAAGTATAAGGGAGGGGGAATTTTTTTCCCAAAAATTTTCCGGGTTTTCCTTTTTTTTTTGCCCTTTTTAATTTTTTTTCCCAAAAATTTCTAACTTTTTTTGTACAAAAATTTTCCGGGTTTTTCTTTTTTTTGCGCTTTTTTAAGTTTTTTTTAGTCGAAATTTTTTTAAGTGTCAAGGTAGAAAGTAACGGGCTCTTTGGCCTAGGGATGTGCCTCTCGTAATGGGTAGAAGTATGAAATTTCTCCCTACGAAAAAATATTAATAATTTAAAAGTGGCAATTATTTTACACCAAAAATTCTTAAAAATTATAAGGAGTAATTGGTGAAAATTCGGTGAAAACCGGATTAACGGTTCGGCCGCAGCGAATTTTTTAAAATTTCAAACAGACATTTCTCCGCCATTTTTTCTAAATTCAAAAATCGCCCTCTTTACATTCTTCTTCAAGGGCTAAAGAAATTTGAGTGAAAATTTGGTGAAAATCGGATGAAAACTGTGGCCGGAAAGTGTTCCGGAAAAAAAATGCTACGGACGGAACCACGGACAAAGATGAGAACGGTATCGATCCATATTTGAATTTACCCTCCGAAACCCGCCGTGGAGGGTATCACAATAACTTCTTTAAGGAAGTTAATAACGAAGTTGACTTCGCACGCCCTCTACACCAAAATTAAAATTCGCTAATTGCATTTACGCGTTATTTTTGTAGTTGATAGTTTAGGTGAAAGACATAGCGAAAAAATGAAACAAAATAAAAGGCCGGATAAAAAACCGTCAATTATTTTCTCAACTAAAAAGGGAAAAAAACAATGCCACACACCCTTAGGTTCATTAAGAACAATAATAATAATAAATAAAACAGTAATTGGTAAATAGAGGAATTTTTATTATAACACGTATTATTTTATCCGAGGAAGAAAAAGAAGGTCGTAAATGCTTTCAGCCAGTTCATTTACCAAAATGAACTGAAGAATAATTTACCCATAAAGCCTCCCCACCGCGAATGTAAGGGGCATCCGTAAAACCTTCCATTTTAACTTCGGATTTTTCTCCTGTTTTATTTATCTTCCTTATTTTCCTGTTTAATTTATAGGTGGTGAAGCGAGTTCGTTTTAAATAAAAGTATAATATTTGGAAAAAAGTCATATTAGGTAGTTAAATGAAAAAAAAAAAGATAACCCTTGGTTAATAATCTAGAATGTAAATTTTGATGGTAAATGCGCTTGAGCAAACATGCGGAGCATCAATAAAATCGTTGAAATGGTTTTTGTCCAAAATTCAAATGAAGGGATGAAAACGATATTCATGTTAATGATTGATGTGATAACTGATTTTGTGAGAGAGTTCTTGTTTACGATCGAAGTTGATTAGCCTTTTCGGACTTGAGGTTCAGGTGTTCGCTCACTATTAAAGTGAAAGATAAAATAAAAGTTGCTTCTTATTCCATCCTTACGTTTTTTACTTGATTAAAGGAACGCAATTTGTCTTTGTACTACAGGCCGTAAGAGGAGACGCAATTAGTATTGATGAAGTTTCCCTAGCCGTCCAACGAGTGGAAGGGTGTAGTAGGGAAAAAACGGGTCGACTCTCTTATAGACGCGAAATCAGCATTTTATAACAGTGGTCTTTCCTTATCTGCCATATTCCCGTGGTTTTACTTCGTTACCCTTATCTTCAACTTTAAACTTGGCTCTTTTGTTTTACACAACTCATCCGCCAACCTGGAATAAACCCATTATGAATTTTTTTTTTCTTTTTAACAACTCCCCTTCCCCACTTCTCCCATTCTGTTTCTCTTTATTTATCTTATTTAATTTTTATGTACCAATGTATTAAAACTAAAAAGTCCTGACAATTTTTCTGGCGCCTGGAAAAGTCTCTATCGCTCCGGACATCCGTCGCAGTTTTTTTCCTCAACTTGGGTGGCTTATTTTAGTGGCTAAAATGGGGGGAAAAATCCTTACAACCATACTCTAACCAAAACTGAAGAAAAACAGTCATTGGGTAGTCAAACCCGGCGAGCTTAGAAAGCGTGCCTGAAGGCGAAACGCCCCTAAACGCCTAAAATAAGGTTAAATATCAGAAAAGACCGTAAAATTCCACGCTTTCGCTATCCCTAACAAAGGATTTTTTATCCAGAGATATTCCTTTGTATTAGTGATAAAACAGCGAATCTGACAGCGAAATTCATACGCCCGAAATACTATTGAAAAAGGGTTTAACGGCTAAAATGGCTAAAAGAGAAAACACGATAAAGGTAAAACATTTTGCGGCCTCCCATTGTACATAGTTCGATACTGTACAATGAATAAACAAATATTCTTCAGAAAACAGGCGGTCAAAATGAGGCAATTTAATAACTTTTCATCCTATCTATTCGTTGAACGTATATGCGCCGAAAAAAATGAAAGTTTTCGCCAGTCTAGAACACAAGGAACAGGCGTGAACAGCCCAAATTTCTTCCTACTACCAGATCGGACCAAAAGTATAAACTGCCGCAGCGCATGAAACATTTAGACAGAGATCTCCGACGTTTTTTTGCGAATTTCGAAAAAAATCTTTTGTCATTTTCAAGATAAATACAAAACGAAGCTTCCGTGAGAATATGGTGAAAATCTGATTTTAAGTGTTCCGGAAAAATGAGACTGATGGCCTGCACCACAAACGGAAGACCCAGAGGAGTGTGTCACTGTAATATCTCTCTGAGAAAGTTAATTATTATATTTCTTTTTTCAGACTACAGATTACTTATAATAATTGTGGAAAAAAGTTTAGATCAGTTATTTTAGGACATTTTGACAGTAATCTATAAACAATAAAGTAGGTACTTAATTTTATTTTGAGAAAAAGGTCCCTTTTTACTAATTTTACACCCTCTACAATAGAAGTGCGCTCATTACTCCGCTGGGTTCCCCTTAATTTTACTATGGGTAGTAGATTTTCAGAAATTCACGTCTAAAGCATAAAATAGATGGAAGGGTAGCAGGATACAAAGCAAGCTCATACGTGATCCGTAAACATATAGGCGCACTTAAGGCTGTCTATATGCAGGGTGTTCTTCAACCGTCGAAGATAAATAGAAATTAACCCCGCCGAATAATTGAATGATGCTTTATCCATATCAACTCTTTAATTTTTTACCAAATATTAATTTTTCCTAATGCCAGCGACATCCCTGGCTTTCAGTAGTGGTTACATGTTATATCTTGAAATTATTATTTTATTATCTATAAATAATAAAATATTCTAGAAAGCAACAAATTTGATTTCAGTAAAACGGAAGGGAAAATTTTATTTGACCTTTTGTTGACTATTATGTCTCCCTTATTGGATTTCAAGTTTCAATACTAAAAAGCCTCTTTTTTCACTTTGAACTGTTTGGAATTAAATTACAGTAGGTGGGTATCTATTTGAATTTCGAATGAAAATGATTAAATCTTCAGGTCAATATGTATGTGGTTACAATCATTCAGGGGTCCGATGACCATTTCATTTATAGTTGAAATTCGAACCGAAAAAAAATCCAACTTGTTTTTAGTTGGTCTGACAGGGGTCTAAAAAGCACAAAGGAATTTTTTTTTGTGTGTATTTGAAAAGGTTGATTTTTAATATCAAAAAACAAATATTGGAGGAAGAAATGACTGTGATAACGGATAACTCGGCTTAAAAAGCCTCTTCAGGTGAGCAATTCCCTCTATCACGATAGTTTCAGGGAATCGTAATTTGCCCGTCTCCGACTAACCCAAGGTCATACCACTCGATCCTCGAATCGGAATCGTTGAGCTGAGTCGAACTTCTGAACGACTCACTTCCCGACTCCTAGTAAACGTAAGGTTATATTTTACGAAGGTTATTTTGTTATCTCGTTTAGTTTCAGATTCGGAAGTACTAGATTCTCAACAGATTGACTAAAATCGAAGAAGGAAATTGATTCCATACTTTTTGGAAGTTAAAATTAAAAAACTATCAATGAAACTTTATACCTACGCTAAGTGAAAATTAAAAATAGGTAATTTCTATGTGCTGTTATAGTTAATCAGAAAAACCATGTTTCGATTCATGAATATGCTCTAGTGAGAACATCGTAAACTAACTGAGTCGGAACGACTCCCTGAAACTGGGTTATAAAGCCGCTACGAGAAGACCTTTCCTGTTTTGTGATTCATATACGTGAAGAGGAAATTACGATTCCCCGAAATACTCTAATCATTTTTTTTTCTGTAACTCCCATCCCCTGAGAGACTACATGGATCCTCCATTATTGGTTTAAATTTTAAATTAAAATCAACCTTCATAGAATACACACAAATTGAGGAAAACTGTGTAAAAAAATTGTGGCCATAAAATGTGGGAAAAATTCTACGGAAACTGGAAAACCTACATTGCAAACCACCTTTCGAAGTTATCGCAATTCAATTTATTATTTTAAGACCGTACTAATTTCGCATATTTTTGCATCTACGAATAATTTCAAATGATAAATTTTTCCCCCCTCTACAGTTTACATACTTATTCCCATGGCTATATCGACTATTATTATCCTGCCTTAGGGAATCGTAAATTACCAATATCAATTTATATTATAATTTATAAGTATCTTAATTGCTATAGTGGACATAAATCAGAATAAATTTTAATGAACTAAATATTACAAAGTTTTAATAGGAAAGGGTTTTAATTTTTAAGGAATTACAATTAAAAGTTACAGAGGGAGAAGAATGAAAAAATAATACCGTCTAATGGAAGTCAAGTGTAGGAGAATGAAAAAATAAGGAAATAGTCCACCTGATGAGGCGTATTACGCCGAAACCGGTCGTGTAATATCCGTTTTTTTCATTCTTCTCCCTCTGTAGCTTTTAATTGTAATTCCTTAAAAATTAAAACCCTTTCCTATTAAAAATTTAAGTTCCAAGATCCAAATAACCCAAACAATTACAAAGTTTTACTTTTATTATGTATCAATGGAGCTTTATTATGATTTAAGGAATTTTTATAGCGGAAACGTAAAGGTAAAACGATTTTTATTTTTGGAAAGTACTAATAGTCCGAGAATTACGTAAGTAAAGTGAAGGGATCGGTAATTTTTTTCCCATTTAAGTCAAGAAAACGAATCAGTCCTTAATACCTTCTGGTCCGTATGATGCGAAACCTTTCCCCTTTTTTCGCGTTCTCGAAAAATACTTAAGCTTTAATGCTCTTTACTTGGAAATGATTGAATCGAGATTAATGGCGCCCAATGATATCTCTCGTTTGCCACGCTCGTACCTATTTCCAGGCTTCGATCCACACGCGTCAAATGGAGCACCAAAGTGTCGATTAACAAAAGGGTATTTCACCATCCCCATAGCAGTCTATCACTTAACGGCTTTTTGATAAAATCGAGCAAACATCTCGCATCAGCATTCAGAGCATTCAATATTCCTTCAACAGACTTGTATGGCAAAGCGAGTGAATACACTAACTTTCTAAGCAAGATTTTAATCTCTTAGAAGTCAAAATCAACCAAATTAATTTAGGATAAAGGAGTTTAGGGAAGGAGTACTATCCATGTAAAATATGGTTATTGCTTTTTAAATTGCAACTCGATAAAAAGAGGTGAAAAAGCCGATAAATTTACTAGTTGAGCAACGAGCATTCAAGACGTTTCAATTTGTCAGTAGGTCAGTAAGAGTACTATAGTAGAAGAGGGACAATAGAGTTTCATCAATAATCGATAGAAAGAATAGAAGGTGGATAAAAAAGGAATGAGTGAATGGGGGTTAGCACTCTGCGCGCGAGAAAAGGAAAAGAACCTTCGCCTTTTCAGGCTGCGGCTGAGGAGTCGTGAGAAGTGCGAAAAAGGGGAGGGTGGGGTGCCGAGAAAAGGGGCCTTGCGGTCGGGGCAACTCCCTTCTCTTGTGGCCAAGTTCACTTGAGCAAAGATGTTACAAGGGCACAAAGGAAGGGCAAGATTACATTAGCAGTACTCCAACACTTCCGCTCCTACAAAATGACATCTTTTATCTTTACTAAGAAATCTTTCACTATTTAAAACTGAAATCTTTTACTTCTTTTAGTAGCTCCCACGTTCTAATTATTAACGAAACTTCGTTATTGGCATCGGGGAAAAATCTGACATACAAAATAAAAGAAACGAATAACACGATAATCATAACTTTTCTCATTCCGCTAGGTATTGAAAAGTTACACTTCACTCGACAAACGCACCAAATAAACTTTTAATTGTAAAAGTTAAAATAGGTCGTATACAAAATAAATTACGGATTGGCATCGACATGTCCACAACCCTACACATCCATAAACCTGAAAGATCGATCCCAAGGAATAAGTGCTTTGAAAAGATTTTGCAATCTCTTTACTCTCAAGGTAGAGGCGAGTGCTTTTGGTGCAGCACTAAACGAGTCATTTTTAAAGTTTGACCTCGCAGCTCGAGGAATTGCCTCCCAGAGGTAAAATCGTTTTTTTTTTCAAGAAAAATTCAGGGGAACACGTTTTTTCTTATAAAAGAAATAAAACAATTTTCTACCCTTTCTTACGATACCTAGGCATTCCATCGAAGTTATTTTAAACTTATGATCCTTTGATGTTCAAATAGTTGCTATTCTTTTATAACTGAAGACTTCAATTTTTCTTCTGACTTTAAATTAAGTTTTTCATTTTCTACTTTCTGGTGGGGAAAAAAAGTTTTAAAAAACTAGGGAAAGTAGAGTGAACTATCGATCTAAAATAAAATGATGAAGTATCACTGACCTTTTTTCAATTGATATGCATTTTAAAATGTAGAGAAACTTCAATATTTTGATTTCATACCTGAAACAGAAAAAAAAAAGGCTTGGTTAATGATCAATTACAAAATTTAGATGAAAACACTATTGAGGATATCACAATAAATTCTCTTTGAAGAAGTAAAAAACGCCAATTAATTATGGTGGCCGCGCGTGTTCTGGCGTAAATCCCAAACTCTGGGGTCCCCAAATTGACCTCAATGAACCTAAATGGATTTTTCTGATGGGAAAACACCACTGACGCGAGGAAGAAAAAAAAAAGAAGTTCGTTCAATTTGAAGTTCAAATTGAAAGTTTAAAAGAAATGGTTAAGAGTAGGCGGGATGAGATTATTGAGAATCAAGACGCGCTATAACGGAGGGTGGAAAAGTGTTTTAAAAAAGTCGTCACGAAGACGGGGATGTGAGTGGTGTTATCAGTTGGTAAACTCTTTCAAAAGAAGGAGTATATTTGCCTCCAACAGTTTTTAAGTAGAGTGTGTGAGAAACAGTTTCTAAACAGGTGTTCGAAATACGCTTCGGGGTCCGCCGGGATGCTTAAAAGGGAACGGAACTTGTTTGAATGCTAACAACGGGCTTTAACGAAATTTGTAAAACTTATGCTTCAGATTGTCCGAATTCACTACAAAACTTCAACCTGTAATTGCTTTTCCCATCATGCTTTCACAATTGGAATCTAAATAAAATAATGAAATGCATTTCTCAAATTCGTATTTTCAATTAAAAGTTATTTAAATCAGTTTCCTAGCTGCTGAAACTTGTTCTTTTTCTTTCAACGCCCATTGCTGTAGTATCACATTTTTCAAAACCTTCATAAATAATAAAGTTGTGGTTTGAACGTAAAAAAAATGGTGACAGACGTCCAGATGGTGCGCTCACGGATGAACTCATGATCGATAAAGACAATGTCAAATTGACGCTATTCGCCTGGCTCATTTTCAATACTCGCCTGTAGAAGGTTCCATAATAACTTTAGATATCCAGGATCCTGATGAAGCTGAATTTCCTGGTACTACATAATAATTTCTCAAAGGAAGCAGCAGTTCTCATAATATATCCAACCATGCGGTGACCTGGACCCATCTTTCTTAATATGCTGTTCATTAAATATGACCTCTAGATCACATATGCACAGAGACACTCTATCCAAAGGAATATTCGAAAGAATTACTGACTAAAATGTTGAAGGCCTGTTATTTTTTAATTCAGATTCTAAACTTTTCCCTTAAACGCTTCATATTTTTTATGTCAGGTCTGGAAAAAAACGAACTATTTCTTTAAAAGAACGTTCGTGATCAAAAAAGCGAGAGAAAAGTTAAAACAGATTGCTTGTTTATTCATAATTCTAGCGACTTTTACCGCTGTGCGGTTTAGCCTCTCACGCCAGATTACCTCCGTTATACATGGGGAGAAAAAAAATAATATAATATTTAAACGTTTGTTTTTGTCATCGCGTGTCAAAGCAGACGTTCTACACGGTTAATTTAAAACGTCCATCACGTAGATTTCTATATTTATTAATTTCGTAAAAACCTAGAAAAAAAAAGGGAGTAGGCCTCCAGGGGGATTCTAACCAATGGTTTCTTGCAGGGCTGTAGAAGTGGGCAATGTAGTTTTCAGGATAAGAAGCCATAGCGGTTCATTAGGTACCTACAGGCTGCCTCAATGTCACGTGTCTTCCTGGATAGCATTTTAGATAAAATAAGACTAAATGGAAAGAAGCAATAATGTAAACGTGCGAGATGAGAACCAAGATCAAAGGTTCATTCAATACGGCTTCCATAGCTTAGTAGAGACTTGGGCTAGAAACCCAAAGGTCGGAGGTTCGAAACCTACTGGGGCCTAACTTTTATTCTACTATACGTGTAAATTTTAGTCTTTCTTCGGTGCGAACATCAAGCAAAGCGCTTTTCAGGATTTTTTATAAAATGACTTTCATTGTAGATGGCGAAGAAAATCAGGCTAAGATGTTGAGAATAAAGGTTATTCACAATATGATTGCAATCTTTTTATCTAAAAGCCGTTTTGAATGGATTTTATTGTTAGGGTAGGGTCCTCTTCTATTGTGTGAGTAATAAAAGAGCGTAGAAGCGAGGGAGAAATCGGCCGCTGACCAAGCTCTCTCTGCGTCCAATATCTTTGAGTAAGTCAGGAATCTTCAAAAAGGTTGAATTGATATTATGCAATTGATAACAATTTATGCGAGCCTAATATAGCGTAATAATTCAGAAAAATATTTTCGAAATGGAAATGGAGTTGTTCTTATTTAAAAAAACAGTCAGGATATTTTGAATTCTCAATAACAAATAGCGGGTCGATTTCCAAACGTTACGAAATCCCCTTGGGGCGTCTAAATCATGACAATTTCTTCATCCGGGCCTTTTTTTTTCAGCCCCTCGCGAATTATTGAGTTATTTTAGAGTAGGGAGAAGGGTTTGAAAAAGGACGAGGGGATGGGAAGAAACCTATCGGTAAATGGGCGGAGATTTCGGCGCTTGTTTTTTAACGAGCCAAGTTGGGGAAATAAAAATGTCTTTGGGATTAAGGTTTAGACCCTGTGGAAAACTAAGGTGTTTTTTATTCCCTTATTTACGCAATTTCTTTAAATTGAAATCTTTTACAAGAAAATATTTTTCCCGAGGTGCATTTCGATTTAAACTCGGAATTAAAAATTGGAACATTTTTAAAATGCACGATTTGTAAACAATGCGTTCATCCCTTTGGAATTTCGAGATTGCAGAGAGAGAAAGAAGAGAGGAGGAAAGAAAGGAAAGAGGATGAGAGGTTCCGTGGGAAGGGAATAACGAGTAGTAGCCTCAGCTTTTTCAATGCTTCTTACGCCCCTAAGCAATTTCCCTCGAGATTGGAGAAATATTCAAACCTCTTGAGTTTTATTTCTTTTGGCCACCAAAACCACTACTACTAACCTTCCGATACATTTTCTTTACTTTTTTCAGCATTTTTAAACTTTTTTCTCACTGGAATTTGACTTGATGCTTTTCTTTAAAACTTCTTTCCCCGGTTATTCTTGATGAATGTTGAATGTCGGGAATTCCCTGAAGAAAAATGGATGAGCGAACAAGGTTCATAAAATATTTGAAAGATTTCGATTATTTTAGCAGGAAATTTCATTACGGTCGATTGGGCCGAAGTCATCAAGCTTGCCTCGCAGAGGGGACGGCGGGGAAGTTACGAACCAGCCCCGATATCGTATCTCAGTGT
Organism: Orius insidiosus; assembly: GCA_014119065.1. NCBI lineage: Eukaryota > Metazoa > Arthropoda > Insecta > Hemiptera > Anthocoridae > Orius > Orius insidiosus. The sequence goes on along the minus strand of JACGAQ010000303.1, from coordinate 121,030 downwards.
AAATGGGCACAAATGCATAAAATAGCGGTTTCTATACCCGCCTTCCCACGGACAAAATCGAACTTCAAATTACCTGTCCAATCTGGCCAATGGAGCGAGCTCAGATTAACAAGACTAATTTTCCTCCGCCCACTCACCCCACCGTTTTTAACCCTCCTGAACGACAAAATGGAAAACCGTGAGACAAAATTCCCATTTTTATAATTCAGATCTATGTTTTTGGGTGACCAATTAAGAAAAATTCATTTATTCCTTAAAAAATACTGAAGCTTACTGATAATCCAAAAGCATTGATCATCAATCGACCCTGAAAGTTATAATTAATACAACATAATATTACTCTCTAGCAACGGTTTAGGAAGTGGCTCTTTAGTAAAATGACGATGCCCTCGGTTTCGCTGGAATTGGAAACATAAGTTTAATCAAGTAGAGCCCGAACAGGATACCGCGATATCTACATTACTTCCTGCCTCATCCCCACCCCTTTCCTACCGCACCAACGCAACGTTCTACCTCAATATAAACCAACATCAACCCTTATCATTATCCGCTGGTCAGCACCTATCGGTTTTTGAATAAAGGATAATCTTGGTTATTACATGCGAGAAAATTAATTAGAAAATTAATCAAAGAGCTCATTTTTTTTGTCGACAGAAGATCGCAAAACGTTTAAAACTTCTAAATTTCATTAAACGGAGTGCAAATTAAAATGTTGACAGCGTTGAATAGTGATAAAGCGAAGGTGGGTAGGGGTTAAATGATGCACAATGCAATTTGTTACATTAATGTCTCACGTCGTGTCCTCGTTTAAAGTAGAGTAGTTTAATGCCAGTATCATGTTTATCTACAGCCATTAAACCTAGCTGCAGATGACTTAAGTTGGCGAGAAACTCAAAGAAAATTACTAAAGTACCCCCCCTCCATCAACTCTACACACGAAAAAAAAAAAAAAAAACGTTCTGCAGTTCTAGATGAGCAGCTTTCCCGCTTTTGAAAATTCTCACGAAACCCGTGGATGAAAAACATGATCCAAACGCCTTAAAAAAAAGTTGAATATTGCTACCCTATTTTTCTTCCTCGATTTAAAGCACGATGTCAGAATCAACAAAAATGTTTTCATCTTTTGTTGTGTAGCTGAAGTGTATAACGTCTTGATGTATTGGTCGACTCTTTTGTATTTTTCAAAGGTTCGATAAAATTTTATCAACAGAAGGTTTGGAGGGTTTTTGATTTTTTATAGGTACGAAGAAGATAAAGTATACACAATATTTTACGAAATTCCTCATTTTAAATTTCCTTGACGTTGTCCCTCGATAGAATCCATAAAAAAAGTCGGATATTTTACGCATTCTATGAAAAGGGCGATCCAGAAAGATTTTGAACTTGGAATAAAAGCGTACCTTGTTGGCGCCTCAGCGAAAAAATCAACCAAAATCTAAAGTTGCAAAACATCCACCATTTGCAAAGCTAATGGAACTTGATAGTGTGTTGTCCGACCTAATAAGTGATCTTGATGAAAAAATCATCCTTGGTGATTTAAACATAAGCTTACTAGATTCAATGGCTCCTCGTTCTTTGAAAGTTAAAGATATCCTCACTTCTTAGCATCCTTCATTATGGACCTACATTTTGCCAAACTCACTGAGGATTGGGTATAGAGAACAGAAAATGTACCATCGACTACTCAAATGCTTTTCCCTCTGTGAACCACAATCTTTTTTTATGTAAGTTAGCCAATCAATTTGGTTTTTCACCATCTGCAATTAACTTAATGGAATCTTACTTATTCAATATGACTCAGGTTGAACAACTCAACGTCAGACTTCAAGCCCTCGGCGTGCCACAAGGTTCAATTCTTGACCCTTTGTTATTCTCTATGTTTATTAACATTTCCTCATCCTTTTCCTAATATTGTTATCATCTTTATGTGAACGACACTCAAATATGTCTGCAATGTGACCATAACAGGGCTGGAGCGAGGCTGTGGAGCACCCTCCCTCTGCCTGCCCGGTCTGCCAGAAGCCGTGAAGACTTTAAATCCATTACCACCAAACAGCTTGCCAATCAATGAATAGTCAAGTCAACTTGAAATTTTGCGTAGATGACGGATCTCAACATTTCAAACCACACCCATCAATTGAGGCGCTCCGGGTACGAAGGGCGAACTCGACAAAACGTAGTTTCGAGATATTCGCATTTTAAAGTTTTCTGTTAAGGGCGAACTCGACAGAAAAGTCACTCTCTGGAATTTTCGTGGCGAGATTTTAGAATTTATAGAATCATAGAGGAAAGGGTTTTTTTAAAAATTTTCGAATATTTTTTACGATTATTAATTCACAAAATGTATAATATATTTTTATTTCGTGGCGGTGAGCTGTTCCAAGAGGAGTGGGGCTCCCGGAAAAGGAGTGGGATAGTGGACTAGGATACGAGTTCGCCCTTCGTACCCGCTCGGATATCGCAGTTAGAGCTTTGCCGCATATCGGTTTTTACGTATTTTAAAGGGGAAAAAAGGGCAAACTCAATATAAAAATTACATAGGAGTATTCTTCAAAAGGTCTAGAATCTGAAAATGAAAAAAAAAAAATGTCCGATGTCGAGTTCGCCCTTCGTACCCGGAGCGCCTCAATTCTTTCACAATTTAGGGGGTTTTACATTACTCAATGTTTTTTTTTCATATATCCCCTTTTTTAAAGCTCTCTCAGCCTTGTGCCGTATGTTTCTGGCCATTCTCCACAGGCCCTTTTAGGATTGATATTAACATCACTTTTTATAAAAGTAATAACATGATGACATGAACAAAAACAATACATGTAAATAAGTTTTAAATAAATATTTGTTGTAAAATTGTATTTTTATTAGATATTGTTTTCGCTTGAGTGGAATAAAACGGAAAATCGGGATTCTTTTTTATTTTATTGGTCCGCACATAAATTGGCTCATTCAAGATTATAATATAGATCGACTTAACTCCCAGGTGAGATCAAATATACAAGGGTAGCCTGCGGAAATGGTGAAATAAAAATGGCTTTTTTTATATTTTTAGTTCTTTATAGTTCGTTTTTTAAACCACTCGACGCGACGAGTTGGGCTTGTTAAGAAAGAAGGAACTAAACCAAAAAAAGGTCTTATAGGATAAAAAAAAACCTCAAGTCCATCAAACCACGTATTATGCGGGTAAAATCTTTAGCGTTGCTGAAAGAATTTAAAACATGGAAAAGCTATATAAAAGATAGTATAAAAGTAAAGTTATTTGGGTTGAAAAATTAGGCTAGGATTTATTTATAAAGCTAAGAAGATCCAACTTGCTAGAAAGAATATTTCAGGTAGAATCGTTTTATAAAAACCAATGAGGTTCATCATTGGCAGCGGAAGAAAATTATTGCAATCAATATCGCAGAGGTTAAAGGCTGAATAATAGCGAAGGGGGGGTTCTTCAATTATTAAAACCGAAGAAATTCTTAAATAACTAGAAGTGCCTAAAGGAAGGCCGGTGTGGCTAATAATACCATGAGATAAAAGGGAGAGAAGACTTGGTATTTGAAAATTCTAATAAAGACGATAGGAGGCAGTGTTGCCGAATTCCAGAGACCTTCCCTCGCGAATGCCGAAGGCCGACTTTACCCTTCCGCGGCGGGCCCCCGACCCTTTCCCTCTCATGAACCACCACACGGGAACCGCTTCTGTTCATCCGAGAACCCCTTACTCATAATCCTTCCTTCTACATTCCCTCCACAAAACACATTTCGAAGACCTTAAAAGCACATCATGAATATTCTTAGACATACCCACACCTTTCAATATCCTAGCATTTTATCATCTAAACGCAAGTATTATATTACCCTATACAATTTGCCCACTGCCCTTTTCATATGATACCTTTTTTCTCAGAGAAGTAGATATTCACTGTTCCCTTTCAGGATTAAATTGACCTAACTTCTCATCTTACGTTCATTTTAACTTTTTCAAAGAGAGTTAGTAATTGAAATACTTTGTACAGAGGATTTTCGAAATGAGTCTCCCAAGTGGTCAAATCACGAGTTTGTTTGTGGTGGCAGCCCTGTAGCCACTGCCCTTTATTTCCCGGACACTTTACAGTACAATCACATTTTTTTTCTTTCTTTTTTCAAAATTCACTTCATTATTATTGGACTTAGCTGCAGACATAGGCATCATACTAGCGAATAATTTATTTTTCGGTACTCTAAAGTACTTTGAAATCCTGTTGCTGAATTTAACCACATGAAGTTTGGGTATATCTTTTCAGGGGCTTGTTTATGATATCAAGATGAGGTTTGTTATTAATACCTTTAATGATTGAGAGTTTAGGCGTGGCAAAACCGCGAAACTAATATAGGAGCCCTATGGGAGCTAATAAAGGTGTATCGGTAAATTCCTTTTAAACGAGGTATCTAAACACCCTTGAATGCAGAATACCAGCTAATTTCACCTCACCAACCAGGAACATTTCGTTAGCCCAGTTCAGCGACTAACAAGGTACTTGAGGTGTCATCTCCCCAATATACATCACCCCAATCTAATTAGAGTTTTACCTAAATTAACATGACCAAAAGAATTATGAGTTTTGGTTTTTAACAAATGCTAGTTTGAAGAGCTTCCAACGAAAACATATATAGGAGAGGGAAAAAATATAGGAGGGGGAAGTATCAAAGAGGGGAAGTATAATGATGGGAAGTATAACGGAGGGGAAGTACAACAGAGGGGGAAGTATAACGGAGGGGTAAAGTTTTTTTTTTTTCGAAAAATTTTCACTTTTTTTTTCTTTTCCGAGTTTTTTTTTGTCGAAAAATAATTTTCCGAGTTTTTTTTTTTTCGAAAAGTTTTCCAACTTTTTTAATTTTCAGAGTTTTTTTTTTAAATTTTACAACTTTTTCTAAAAAATAGGTACTGAAAAATAACTTTTTTTCGAAAATTTTTTTATGTGTCAAGGTAGAAATAATGGGCTCTTTGGCCTAGGGATGTGCCTCTCGTAACGGGTGGAAGTATGAAATTTCTCCCCACTAAAACGATAATTAATGTAAAAAAATGATAATTTTTACACCAAGAATTCTTTAAAAATATAAGAAGTTATTGGTGATTTGGTGAAAATCGGATCGACGTTTTGGCCGCAGCGAATTTTTCAAAATTTCAAACAGACATATCTCCAACATTTTTTCGAAATTCAAAAATCGCCCTCGTTACATTCTTCTTCACCGGCTAAAGAAATTTTGGTGAAAATTTGGTGAAAAACGGATGAAAACTGTGGCCGTAAAGTGTTCCGGAAAAAAATGCTGCGGCCGGCCGGCACCACAGACAAAGTTGAGATCGGTAAAGATCAATATTCGATTTGGCCCTCCAGGGTCTGGAAGACCCTTCCCCAAAAACCCGACGTCGAGGGTATCACAATAACTTCTTTAAGGAAGTTAAAAACCATAATAAGTCAACACCTGTAAGTCTGTTTTCCGTGTAAAAAGCAATATTAGGTTATCATATAAACTTGAGGCAACTAAGTAGACAAAGGTGTGGCTTCGGCGGGGAGTTATTCAAAGGATGGAAACGACCACTTGGCGCAATTTAGGAAAGATTAGACGAAAGTACATTAAATAAGTTAAAGGTGGATGGACAAAGCAGTTCGGTCGATGAGTTGGATGATAAATGGCTAATCCTGGGAGCAGGATTGAATGCTGTCCGAGATTGTTACATTTAAAAACCAAGCAGACGAGCTGAAATGTTAAATAGACTAATTAGGACTGCCGTGACGATATAACTGAATACGAAGTGCGGGAGTAAAATCGTGATTTGTATTTCGGCAGCCGGCTTTCTTGCGTGAGGACACGCAGCTGGAACATCTCTGAAATTAATTTTACAATACGATAAACAGTTATTTAAAATAGTTCTTTAGGGCTTAATCTTGATTTAAAATTGCTTCTTTCAATTGATAACAGAAATGAAGTTGAAAATATTTATCATAAACTCACTCTGAATTGAATTCTCAATTTAACTGTCTCCGAGCTTCGAGTTAGTCTTCCGGATGATACTCGCTGGTGTTTAAAGCAATTAACAATCACCTAGTTAGCACAAGTTTGGTTCTATCGGCTGATAACAACATCACGACCAAGTTAATAATTTTTTTCTTTAAACAATAAGTATTTTAAAAATAACAGATATTGAGTTTCATCTTTATTTTTGAGTAATTTTTATATAATTTTCAACAAATGCACTTTTTTACATCTTTTTTAATTAGCATCTAAAGTATTTAGTGGGTAAAGGATCAAAATGTACATTGAATAAAATTTCGTAATTTGAATTTACGTATAAATCCTTCTTTTTTTCCAAGATAACTTTGACTTATTGACTTTACAGACGGAATTATGGGTAAATCCAGCTTTTCTTCCCTCTGATTTCGTTCACTGAGTAAGCCGATTTCTAAGAAAGGTCCCAAAGGGGTTCTTTTAGGTATATAACCTTAATTCAGCAGGGTTGTCTTCTTGTTAATCAGGGGAAAAAAATTCGTTTCGAGTTTTCGATTTTTGCTTTTGAAGCATCCAAGATATTGCGAAGCTGTTCAGGGACCAATGGTTTTTACTCCTAAAAGAAAACCAGATAGTTCATAATCCCTTAAAAGCGAAGGTTTATTTGAGGCGCTCCGGGTACGAAGGGCGAACTCAACAAAACGTAGTTTCGAGATATTCGCATTTTAAAGTTTTATGTTACGGGCGAACTCAACAGAAAAGTCATGGCCTGGAATGGGAAAAGCAGTGGGGCTTGTGGAGTTCGCCCTTCGTACCCGCTCGGATATCGCAGTTAGAGCTTTGCGCATATCGGTTTTTACGTATTTAAAGGGGAAAAAAGGGCGAAATTAACATAAAAATTATATGGGTGTATTCACCAAGAGGTCTAGAATCTTAAAATGAAAAAAAAAAAAATTTGCCCGACGTTGAGTTCGCCCTTCGTACCCGGAGCGCCTCATTTGTCCTCTAACATCGTAACATTTTACTTAGGGTTGAAAAATTTTGTGAAGTCTTAAAATGAAATATGGGAAGACGTTGAGAAAATTGACTTCATAGCTTATTAGTAACTCGAGATATGCATCAACCCGCTTCCAATTTTAAATTAATCATAAACCATGTCTCAGCGTTAAAAAGAAAAGTGAAAATTTCCTTAAGAACTCCTCCAGATTGAAAAAGAGGGGTTGCGGTTCATTACCTTATATATGAGTCATCTAAATTTTAATTTTATGCACCCTTTATAAGAAATAAGTCGTAGTTTACAGGTTTTAAGAGTCATAAAAAACAAAAAAAAATTGAAAACCGTTATTATGCTTATTAAGGTATTTCTGTCGAACACTTTTGCGTACATTTGCGTACAATGGCAAAATTCAAAATGTTGACAGAGAAACCCAACTTTTACAGGATTTTCGCCTTTCATTATTATTGATTTCTTTAAAGTTTATTTAAATAAAACCTCGATAATTCTCGGAATCTATTAAATTCATTCGAATGACGCAGACGCCTGCAGAAATAAATACGTAAATATTCTTTGGGTATTTTAATTGACAAGTCAACACAATTAAGCCACAATCACAAATCTCCTCGGAATTTTCAAATTCCATTAAATGACGCAGACGCTAACAGAATCGCCAAGTAAGCGATTCCAAAATAAATTTTGAATTAAATATTTAAAAATATTGAACTTCTGAGGACCATAGTTAAAAGGAGAGCAATCAAGGTGGAAAGTCGTTAAAAAAAAGTCACTGGCATAAAAGAAATATATTAAAGTAATGTCGATATTTAATATCATCATCTTCTATGATATTGCTATGGACATAACTGGGACATCCTATCAGATTTCATCAAACAACCGTTCAATATTTTTTCACGACTTGTCTTAAAATCCTCCCCCCGGTTCTAAATCTGTAGGTCTCCATTTTATTGCTCTTGGTCGACCCAAGAGAAAAGTTTAACATTTTTTTTAAAAATAAAATTACGAATATCTTTAGTATTGAAAATGATAGGCGCTATCCGACCTCCGGATATCAATCAATCAATCAAATTTATTATTCTTGTTTTTTCAATATACATAGTAGGAGTTCGGCAACGTTACGAAAGTTACTCAAAACTGGCAGACTTTTTCAATTTATTATATACACACAGAATAGACAGAAAAAATGAAAAATATCGAATAAAAAACGATGCGATAAGATGGAGATTAAATTTAAGGAAATAATGATGGGAAATGGAACTTCAGTTGAAAGGTAGAGATAAGAAAAGAAATAAATAGAATTAAGTCGGTTTAATCCTCAGGCATCTGCAGAGATAGTGGGAGAAAAAATAATAAACCTATACTAGTGCTTCATTTCTCTTTCTACCAGCCTCAGTTCCTCAGACAATACGGGTAAATTTCCCCACAATGACCAATGTCGTGCAGCAAATCAAGATATGAAGGAGAGCTTCCCAAAGCTGCTCTGAGCTTATCAAGAGTACGACATACTAGAAGCGTATGGTGTACGATGCACTGAACAACATAGCGGGCAAATTGGATGAAGAAGTGTAATCGATGGTGCAAATTGTGCCGCCACTCTTAAAATTGCCATAGGAAGGTCAAAGCTTAAGGTCAGCCCTAGCTGTTCGGGCATGCTTAATTAATGGTGGTACATAAGGTTGTAACTAGCGCGAAGAGCATTCTCGATGTCTAGGTACCATTTTTATACTTTTTTTTATCAAGGAGTTTTTCGACTTGGAGAACAAGACCTCGTCTTAAGTTAGTAGGTGGTCAGAGCCAGTGGTTGGGCGAGTTTTAAGATTTTTAGCCAGTCAAAAGGTATTTTAGGATTTTCAATCACTTCAAGGAGAAGAAAGAGGACGAATCAGGAGAGACTTCATTAAAAATCTTAGCTGACGTTCAACCTCGCTCCGGAAGAAGATTAACTTAAAATCGGCACTACTTAAGTCCGAAGATGTACAAGGCGGGCTTGCGTCAAGAAGGTTCCCTCCCTAAAATGAGGAAAGGCTCCCACATTTTCCTCTTCATTTTATCAGGACTGGAAAAAGAGAATGCTGCCATTGCAATTTCATGAGTGTGCTCCACTACTACTCTAGCGTTCTGAAGCATTCGCAACTCACGCCATATGGGTCCGCCTTTTGTTCTCGATGGTTTTTAGTAGTATTTACTTTCAATATAAACTATAAATTATAAAAACAGCTGCACCTAATTGTTAAAATTGTTACTAAAGTGATTTTGCGGATCATTTTATTGAAAATTTGATATTAAAAAATACAATCAATGATAACAATTGAGGTGACAAGAGAATTTGAAGGGGGAAAAGAAATCTTCTCAAATTAAAACAGATTCACCCTTTAATTATTTCAAAAGTTATTCAGCGGAACGGTCCTTTTGAATCTTCTTTTTTCTGCTTTCTTTTCCTTCCTGGTAAAATGATTGGATTTACGAATGAATGCCAAATGTGAAATGAAGACTACACCACGGGGTAGTCTCTCTTTGCGAAATTGGATGAGTTAATCTACTTGTAGTCGTAAAATTCTTATTTTTCCCCCCTTCGTTCCTCCGAGGGTCAATTCAATTTACGCCCAATTCCGTTGAATCTTCAAACGCGCCTCCCTGTTTTATGCTAATCTATTCTCCCTCGCAATGAAATCAGATAATTTTCAATTTAATTTTATATTACCTCCTAGAATAGAAAGCTATTAGAGAAGATTTTTCTTTCTCCTTTCTTCTTTTTCTTGAGCCATTAAATTGCGCCTAGATAATCCGTTTTGATGCATATTTCCAAAATAATAATGCCTATTTAGGTTTTTAAATAGTTTCATAATTTCAAAAATAATCAAAGTAAACTAGGATAAAAGGAGAAGAAAGTACTGGTTTGAAGAGCTTCCAACGAAAACTTCCTTAAAGAGAAGTATCTATATAGGAAGGGGAAGTATAACGGAGGGGACGTAAAACGTAGGGGGAAGTATATGGGAGGGGAAGTATAACAGAGTGGGAAGTATATGGGAGGGGAAGTATAACGGAGGGGGAAGTATAACAGAGTGGGAAGTATATGGGAGGGGGTAGTATAAGTGAGGGGGAAGTTTAAGTGAGGGGTAGTATAACAGAGGGTGAAGTATAACGGAGGGGGAAGTAGGGGACGAAAGTAAAACGGAAGGGGATGTATAAGGGAGGGAAAGTATAAAGGAGAATTTTCCAAGTTCTTTTTTTCGAAAATTTTCTAATTTTTTATCGAAAAATTTTCCGGGTTTTCCTTTTTTTTTCAAAAAATTTTCCAAGTTTTTTTTTTCGAAAAATTTTTTATGTTAAAAAAAATTTTTTCGAAAAATTTTCCGGGTTTTCCATTTTTTATTTTTATTTATTTTTTAATTTTCTAAGTTCTTTTTTTTTTTTCGAAAAATTTTTTAAGTGTCAAGGTAGAAATAATGGGCTCTTTGGCGTAGGGATGTTATCTCCGAGAGATTTAGTGGATTTAGTGGATTTAGCAAATCTGGTCATAAAAATTAAAAAACCAATAATAAGGTGGTGAGTGGCTCTATCGCTTGGCGCGCTTTAGGGAAACAATTTGTTTCCGGCTTCCCGCTGTGTCTACTAAATCTCTCGGAGATAGGAGCACAGTGAAAAGATTGTGATAGAGGGAATAGCTCACCTGAAGAGGCTTTATAAGCCGAAACGCGTCGCGAGATTCCCGTTATCACAGTCATTTCTTCCTCCATTATTGGTTAATTATATGATAGTAATCCCTTGCGGAATACATACGCAATAAAAATTAGAATGCAAATACAGTGAAACTTCCCTTAACGGACACCTCTTAAAAGCGGACATCTCCCTTCAACGGACAAATTCTGATTCCCCGGCGTTAAAACATAGGAAAAGGTATTCTAAATATTTCTATAAAGCGGACACTCTCAATAACGGACGCGGACAGCCTGAAAAATTCAATTTTACCCCTAAAAGTCTCCTATAAGCGGACAGCACGTTTTTTCAAGGACAAAGTTTATTGACATTCTGTTGTTCTAGAGATGTTTTGTTTACATTTTGCATCTTACTCATGATCTTTGACCTTAGTTAATCCCTTTTTGTCCCTCACCATGTCATTTATTTATAAAATTCAGTTACATATACTCTTGACTTCACTTCAAAATTACCGACTTTTTAAAAGTTTAATTTTTTATTTTTAATATGTATGTACATATGTAATATCGTATATATGTATGTAATAATACATATTATGTTTTCCTAATCAGAAATTAAACTTCATTTTTCATTTTTTTCAAAAGTTTTTTTTTTTTTCCTATTTTCCGAAAAGCGGACACCTCTATATAGCGGACAAATTTCCGGTCCCCAGGAGTGTCCGTTATTGGGAAGTTTCACTTTAATATGATTTCGATGGCCCTGGTTCCACCTTATTATTTCTAAGTATTATTAATGCCCACCATCTATCCGAATTACGCAATAAGTTCTTGACATTTTCAAGATTTTTACGTGAGGATGACAACGACATTTTAAGTAAAAAAAAATCAGGATGACGTCACAGATAAACTCTAGGTCATTTTGACCCTATAGAGGTTAAAAAGACCCAAAATAAAACTCAAAAATTCTTTCAGTTCATTTCTTTAAAAATATAAACATGATGAATTGAGTTATTATACTTTGTTTGCCGCAGAATTATCCAGAATGTAAAGGCAAATTTAAGGTTCCCATACCCTTCTAAACCTTCTCATTAAGAATTCAAAAGGAAACGCTCTGAAGTCGGCTTACAGCCTCAATCTTAAAACATCCGGCGGATTAAAGTTTTTATTAATACAATATGCAAACATTTTTATCCACGAGTGTTATTCTTTGACCTCAGAAGTTTACTTTAATTTCATAAATAATGTAAAGACAAGGGTGGTAGGGAGTCAGGTAGAAAATTGTGAGGAATTTCATTAGATTTTCATCAATCCTGTTCGATTGAACATTAAGTCTATAAGTAATTAAATAATTAAATTCTACCTAGAAAACAGATGTTTATTACGGTTTCTGAAGGAGAATTTCATCACACCTTTAGTCCTTTTAACCATCAAATTGCGGGAAAAAACGCTGAAAACATGATTCGAACTTCGATAGGACAAATGAAATTATTGTAAAGTTAAACTTTCTAAAATAAACGGGGTTAACCAAGAAAAATATTTTCAAGACAATTGAGTTATCACGCCATCGTGAATGTTGACAGTCCGAAGAAAAAGGCGTTCTTCTCCCGAGGGAACCCGAAAAACCCAAACATGACTTCCGTCTCTCTTTTGATCTCAAATTAAATTACGAGAGCAAATATAAAATAATTTTTCTTCACTTCCTTTTCCTATTCACGTTATTCTCAAAAGAAACCGGAAAAAAAAATTTTTTTTCCTGCCACACAGTTTGAGTTCCATACTATGTACCTATCAATTTGAATAATCCAGTTTTGTCGAAGAAACTCCTAAAGAAAAACCATCGATTTTAGTATAAAATTGGAATGTCAATCAAAAGATTTTCAACGAGAGAATGCCAGAAACCCGAATGGAGAAGGGGTGAATCGAGGCGAACGTTTACAAGAGTTTCGTCATTTGAAGCTGAAATTAAATAAGAAAATGAAGGCTGTCTGCTGAACGAAAAAAGGGGGGAAAAAAAGAAGGAAAAATGTTTTAAATATTAGTTTAGAAAGAGTTGAATTTTTTTTCTTTTTTTTTCACATAAAAAAAACCTTGAATAACTTTTATTTTGAACGAATCGAGAGGAAAATTTTTTAAATTCAATTCTGACGTTACCTCAGGTCAGAAGGAGGTTCAATTGACCTTTTCAACAATGAAGCTTAAATTTATTTTCTCACAAAATTTCCCATATTTAAAAAAAAATGAAATATGTATAGTAGCACTTTACTTTTTGGAAATAATTTATTTGTAGAAATTTTACCCTCATGAATATAATTTTTTTCAAAAAGTAGGTTATTGTCTGAGAGTTGTTAAAAGAAAGTTACTTTTGGTAGGGAACTCATTGGTCATAAGCAGGCGTCCCACATTCACAACTTGGGGATGGAATTAGTCTAAACTATGTAATTAGCGTTGGCTCGTTGATGGAGATAATACGAGACAAGTGATTCTATCTACGTTTCCATTCTCTCCAGTTTAACCTAAAACTTTCCTTAACACTCCTACTCCTTTTCACATTTAATTGATTCGTATTAAGGGTATTAGGAGTTTTAAAGAGTTTCGACGGGAACTTGTAAAATGAGATTTCATTGTCGATGATTGGCTTCGAGCTTCAATCAAGAAGAATTCGGACAAAAAAAATTTTAATCGAATTGACCACTCGTTATTATGACAAGCTACTGTTTTGACAAGTTTGAAATTTTAATATAATAAAATAACCAAAAAAAAAAAAAAGTAAAAGGGTAATTTTCCACTTTATAAACCTTTATGATTGACGCACTCTTTCTCTCAGAATGGACACCTTCCATTTCCCCTAATTACGTTTTTTTTTACCCCCCCGATATAGTTGAAAGCTTACATCTCAAACAAATTTACTTGTCGAGCTGTATTCGCTGTCGTTTTTTTTTAAACTGTGTTTTGGGTTTTGATGTGGGATTATCAAAAGGGCTTATGACAGAGAGATGGTGGATGGGATGATGGTAGATTGTGAGTGGGGGGTTAAGGTCAACAAAATATATCCCGCTCTGAAATCGTGGGCTAATCCAGAAGCAAGGTGTCTGTACACGGCCCGTTTGCTCCCCAGTAAACAACACCCAAGCTTTAATTAAACGACCAGGAAAAAAAAGTTTAAAATCTAAATTGGAATACCTACCTCAATAAAACATGTTTTTTAAATAAAGCCATTGATTCATATGCATAAAATATTGCTAGTTAGGCGTCTCTTAATTGCCCATGGAGGAGAGCTTGGTGGATTATGTGCTTTACTTGAATACCTCAAGGAAAACCAAGTAATCAGAGAAGTAATGAAAAGTTAAATGAATTTTTTTTTCTTTTGTTTTTCTCATTTGGTAGAGTACCTATCGCGAATTTTCTTGAGAAACCTGGTCATCTTGAAAAAAATGCCCCCTAACTTTTAATTATGGGACGAAGAAAACGCTTATTTTACGAAATTTATGCGGGAAAAAAGGTTATTTTTCGACCTTTTGGGATCTTCCCCAGTTTCCGGGTGGTTTAAATTGGATTCTACACCCCGGAAGGACCTAAGGACAGAATGATGGGGGTAAAAAAAAAAAGCAGATTAAATAAAAGCTTCCGTTTTTACGTTAAAAGTAAATAGGGACAAGCAAAACAACGATATGTAGAGTCATAATTAATTAAAAAAGTTACACTCGTGAGGTTAAATAGATATTTTCTGAATGAAACTGTTCGTGTAAATTAATGAGAAAAAGGAGGGGCGGTAGCATATGGTAACGCAAATTGTGCCAACTTAAAAAGGACAATAAATCATCGAGATAGGTAGATTTTTCACTCCATAAAATTAATTAATACTCTCCAAGGTGCTTAGAGATTAGCATAAATTTATCGATGGTATTAATCAGAATTATTATAAAACGTTGAGAAGGATTTTGACGGAATAGGTTTTTAGCAGCCGCATCTCAAATAATGAACGTGAGAATGTGTTGTCAGAAAAAAATATGGCTACCTTATTTTAAAGTAAATTGTAATGATTTCTGTTTAAGTTCTAAAAGCGACTTCAATCTTGTTCAAACGACCCTTATTAGACTTAATATTCAACTCCGGACCCTTCCGATCCCTCGGAGAATTCCGTTTATTAATATCAAGAATCTTTTCGAGTCAAGAACACTAATCGTGTTAATTCTGCTTATTTTCGAAGAAAACTAAATTAGGACGGAACATCACTAATCACATTTTAAAACGTTAATGACAAGAGCTTCTGGAAGATTTTAAGAAAATTCAATATTTACGACAGAATTATTTTAATATTTAAACTAAATCATTCTTAACGAAACAAAATAAAAGCTATTATTTAAAATTTATTTAAAGCTTAAATAAAACATGCAGCGAGGTTGATTTAGCAGAGCTTTCAAGGAAGATTTACGAATTCGATTTTCAAAGTATTTTATAAACTTTTTTTTATGAATTTTTCAGTTTTTAGCAATAAAAAAGTGGTAAAAAAACTTAAAATAATACTTCTCCTTCCTTAAATCTTTCACCTCCTATACTATTCCTTATCAAAGGAAGTTCCAGTCGGGGCCAGCTCTAGATTAGTAATTAACTTCCTTAAAGAAGTTATTGTGATACCCTTGAGGTGGGGTTTTTGGGTCTTCCAGACCCCGGAGGGTCAAATCGAATATTGATCTTTACCGATCTCAATTTTGTCTGTGGTGCCGGCCGGCCGTAGCATTTTACACTATCTTCAAGCTACGAGCATTCTAACACTTTACGGCCACAGTTTTCAACCGATTTTCACCAAAATTTCTTTAGCCGGTGAACAAGAATGTAATGAAGGCGATTTTAGAATTTCGAAATAGAGATATGCACGTTTGTAATTTTTAAAAATTCACCAAATTTTCACCAACTACTCCTTATATTTTTTACGAATTTTCGGTGTAAAACAAAATCATCATTTTTTTACATTACTAATCATTTAAGTAGGGAGAAATTTCATTCTTCCACCCGTTACGAAAGGGACCTCCCTTGGGCAAAAATCCCATCATTTCTACCTTGATACTTGAAAACATTTTCAATAAAAAAAACTACAAATTTAAAAAAAAACTTAGAAAATTTTTTGAAAAAAAAAAAAAAAAAAAAAACTTCCCCCTCCATAACGGAGGGGTAGTATAACAAGTATAACACTTCCCCTCATTTATTCTTCCCCCTCCGTTATACTTCCCCTCTTTAATACTTCCCCTTCCTTTATACTTACTTCTCTCTAAGGAAGATTTCGTTGGAAGCTCTTCTAACTAGTACTTTTGATTCGATTTTCCTTATTCTACCTACCAATATTATAATTCTAATTTTAATAATACATAATTATTTGCACAGGTGTGCTAATATTTGCAGTCCTCTCCATTGTGCATTAACAATATTGGCAATAAGTATGTAGTATAAACTTATTGAAAGCCAAGGTAAATCAGAAAATATAATTTTGCTGGTAAATACACGGCCTGTGCCACAAAATCATTCTTAAACGGGCTCTAAAAACTTATCGAAATTATGAAATCTAAAAACTTTGAGAGAATAATTAACGGAAAATACAATAGTTCACCAAATGTTAGGGCGAAATCGGTCGTGAAATATTCCTTTTTATTGTTTCTCTGTTCCTCTGATTCATTTTTTTATTATTAAAATAACTTATTGCAGTTATAAAATGTTATATGATCTTATGGGGTTGGTGGTAAGGTAAATTTTTACGTTGGATTCGTCGTTTTCGCTTGGGATGTTTTTTTTTCTCCAAAAGGCTTTCAGGAAATTTAAGATTTTTAAAAGATATTCTTTCTCTTCCTCACTTCAGTAAAGTGATAAGTTGTGTCAACGCACTCCACTCGGATTTGCCCGAAGCATTTGACCGAGTGATATTCTCCATCCAGATGAAAAAACTGGACTGTGTTCCCTTTTTTTTTTCTTCGGGAATCCAAAAAAGTGGTCACTTAGCCACACTTTAATACAATTTAACTTTTAAAAATAATACAATGAAAATGGATTTTAAATAGAGTTCGAAATTCATGATCCCGCCGTTCTAAAACGTATATAATATCATGTTAAGGGGAATATGTAATTCAAAGCCAAAATAGAATTGACCCACGGTGAGATTTTATTAAATCACGGCAAATAAAATATTTATGGTAGAAAAAAAAGGTAGCACAAACACATGGAACGGCCATAAATATATTTGACGCGTAAAAATTACAATAGAATAAAATATTAACAGTAACAAAACCCGATAATACCGGTAATAAGGTGAAGTCAAATTCAGTTTTATACATGGTCGATATTTAAATTATTAAAGTAAAAGCGCGAGCTTTGCCTTCGACGTCCCCGCTTTTTGCCCAAATGGTTTAGCTTCTGGTGGAACAAAATCTTTTTCTGATTTTCATTCCCAATACATGCGTCCATCAGCAAACGTTTGGTTAACCAAAAGATTGTTCAAATGGACGTCCGCCATAATAATTGAACAGTCAGAGTAGGATTTACGGAGAGCGTTGAATTTTTATGAACTATTTTCTAGGGCATGTTCACCTTCAGATACGCCGCTTGATGCGCAAATTCATCAACGATGCTTCAACTGGGGCCAAAATACATTTTTTATGATGATTCGGTGATATTTTCAACCAGCATCAGTAATATTAACGTTGATTTGAATATTCTTGCTGTTTTCACAACACGAAATTACGTGTTTTCGACGGTCACATCCCGAACTTCTCATTTAGCATCCCACATTTTAACGGGTTAATCTTTTCTTTTTGTTGCAATGCAGTTCCAAAAGAAACGAACAAAATATCACTACAACAAACTTTGGGGGCCCCCCTCTTTAAGTTTTTTTTAAATATCTCAAAAGGACGTCATATCCTCAACTTTGTCTTTATAATTTCCCCCCATTTTTTTTTCGCCAGGTTCAACGGACCACCTCGATTTCGGAAGCGACGCCACTGAGGCAAAATCACTAAAAATTCCCTAAGTTTTCTTGTGGAACCAGTAGTGCAGCAAAAATTAATGATTCTGTTCTTTAGAATGAGGGTTTGAGCCATTGCAATTTAATTAGAACGTCGATCACGGAGAAGTTTTATGTTTGGGTTGTAGCGATGGACGATAAATTACAAAAAAAAATGTTATTGACAAGAAGTAGGGAGGTTGAGCTTGCTTTAGACGCGGGACGGTGAGTTATTGCCAGCGCGCTGCCGAGCACTATCAAATGGTTATTTTTCTCCGGCCACCCCTCCCCCGCTGCAGCATTGCCATCCTCTCTCATCCTCACTGGTGAAACTCGGGGCCTGGTGTGATGTTTCTCATAAGGAATTCCGGTTTGTGATTCGAACCGTAACCTTTTTCAACCCCGTTCCCTCTTTTTTTCCCTTTTTTTTATTATAATGTAGAAATTCTTCACAACCTTAACCCTTAACGGTCCTTCTACTACAGTAGAGACCCGCTTCGAAAGTTTCGCTGTGGATAGGAATGAAAAACGCGACTTTTAAAACCCAAACTCGACTCATTCCTATTTACACCGAGCTAGGCATTTCAAATAAATGAAATTCTCTAGAGAAGAACAATTCTAAAAACAATCTATTTTTAGATTTTCCAAATTTTAATTATCTCGGAGGTTTACCCTAAATTTTTTTTTTCTGGGGAGTTAATCCAAAACACTACGATCATGGGGTGAAGGGTTCATCAAAGCGGGTGGTCCCCAAATTGAACACAATGAACCTAAATGGATTTTTCCGATGGGAAAACACCACCGACGAAGATGATTGGAAAACCTTCGTAAAAGGAGACATAGAATTTAAAAGCCTATGACTGATGGCTATGCCATGGCAGAACCTCCTCCCCCCCTCGTCATTTTTTACGAAATCCGCCGATTACTCGAGAAAATGAGAAAGTGACTTTTTTTAAATAAAAAAAAAATTAAAGAAGTTTATCCATTTTCCATTAAAGTACTAAACTAAGCCAAAAAAAACCGCACCCATTACGCGATCCCATTATACGTTCATCGATCAACCGATTCAATGCCAGACTGTACGGAATATTAAATAATTATAAAACTCAAAAAAGTTGTGAAAGTAGTTTATAGAAAGTGATATTGTGTGTTTTTTAAGCGATATAAAGAAAACAGAAAAATTACCACATTATCATCAAATATTTATATTTTAGTAGCTATATTGATCGTTTGCAATGAATTCACATTTTTATTGCAAGAGTGTGGTGGGATGAGAAGGTTTATAGAGTAGTGAGAGGATTGTCTTATTATGAGCGGAAGGTGCTCCCAATTTTGAATAATATTGAAATTACTTAATCATAAACGATGGCCTTTCAATAACATAAATGTATTTTTTCTTATCTCGTTTTGTACTTTTGGTAATGGGGAGAAGTAAAGATAGGTCGCACTTCAATTCAAGATCCTATACAAATCCTCACGGTCCCATTACTCACGTCCGTTCTATTTCCTCTTCGACCCCGCTTTTTGTGTTCGATGGTGGGAGGGGGCACCCGCTTTATTTACAATGAGACGGGAAATGTAATTTTTATTTAAAGTTTTCTCCTTCGCTTACACCCCTCCGAAAGAGACAAAATCCGTTTATCCTTTCGTCTTCTTTTCAGCACCCCTCAAAGAAGTACTATGGGATAAAACTGAATTCTTCGCTAAAAAAAACCCTAACATCCTTTCTCCGGAATTTTTTTTAACTCAAAATTTAGAGCCTTTTTCGTCTCGAGCTGGTCCCGACCGTAACTTCCTAAGTAAGAGCAATTTAATAATTTTTCATTCATACTATCGAGGAAAAAAATTAAACAGAAATTTAGGTAGAAAAAGTTGAAAATCAAAGTCCTCGCCAGCCAGCTCACACGGAACTATTGCGTTTGCTCCCTGCGCAACTTTTGTAAAGAAGGAATTTTTTTTCTTATAAATTCTATTTAACAAAAAGGGTATTCGGTAAAAATTAGGTGAAGATCAGATCAACATTACGGCGGTAACGGATTAATCAAAATTTTTAAAAGATCTCCGCCATTTTAGCCAATAACTTCTCTATGAGGAATAAATGATACCATTTTATAAGTTAACCTAAACATTTGTATTTATAGAATTTACAAAATAGATTAAATTAATTAGAGCCAGCTCGTATCGAGTCCATTCAGGATGTTCTCCGTTTGAAAATGTAATTACCTGCAAACTCTAAATAACATTTCAATTTATTAAGTGTATTTAATTTGAACAATATTCAATGTTAAAATGGTTTTACCTAGAGTATTTTAGTATCTTTTTATTAATTTATTGTAATTTTAAGCCCTCTCTAAAAGGCATTGGAACATAAAGTACTTTAAACTGTATAAATAACGGAGAAAATGGGCTCATAAAATTTTTAGATTTTTTTTTATGGAAGAAAAATTTCTGCTATCAAGTTTTCTATCCAGCCGTTCCTCTGTTGAATTGGCTTTTTATACATTGAAAAATCAAAAACGTTGAGTTGTTTTCCTCAGAAGAAATTAGGTGATAATTCATTTATACGAAATTTTCCTTTCGCAGCAAACTTGAAAATGTGGAACGTTTTTTTAAAAAATCACAAAAATGGCGGAGATCTGATCGTCTAAAGTTTTGTTTAATGCTCGACACACTGGTCCGATCTTCACCAAATTTTTACCAAATACTTCTTTTATTTTATCAAATTTATTTTTTTAAAAAAATTCTCTAAAAATATAGGTGGTAAGGAGAACTTTGGATTAGAATTTCCCTTGATATTATCTCCAAATATAAATCATTCTAAACATCCCGAAACGCAGTATAATTTTTAAACTTACTTTTCCATTCAATTAAGCCTAAATTCTTGATGATTGGAGAATTCGTTTTCACTTTTCTCTTTTGGTTAGGGATTCACTTACACAAATTTGTTGGATTGAAATACCAATTATGTTTTCATTCGTTTTCAAAACCGATCTGAATTCAGAATTTAATTTTAATCCCTCTTTCAAAGCGAAATCAGTGGGAAATGTGTGGAAAATTATCATTATTTCCATTGAGAATTAGGAGCGATTTAGAGGAACTTCTGGAACCCTTCTTACGGAGTCTTAACTTGAAAAGAAAACGCCATGGGCTGAGAACGCGCTAGAAAACAAAGAAATTAATCCTTTAAAAAGTACAAGTTAGAAGAGTTTCCAAATAAATTCTTCCTTAAAGAGAAGTAACAATATAGGAGGGGGAAGTATAAGGGAGGGGAAGTATAACGGAGGGAGAAGTTTTTTTTTTTCAAAAAATTTTCCGAATTTTTTTTTTCGAAAAATTTTCACTTTTTTTCTTAAAAAATTTTCTAAGTTTTTTTTCTAAAATTTTTTTAAAGTTTTCTGTTATAAATTTGCGCTTTAAAATTTTCTTTTTTTCTAAAATTTTTCGAAGTATCCAGGTAGAAATAATGAAATTTTTGCCCAAGGGAGGTCCCTCTCGTAACGGGTGGAAGTATGAAATTTCTCCCCACTAAAAAGATAATCAATGTAAAACAATTAATTTTTTTTACACCAAAATTCTTAAAAAATATAAGGAGTTATTGGTGAAAATCAGACCAACGCGTTCGGCCGCAGCGATTTTTTTAAAATTTCAAACAGACATTTCTCCGCCATTTTTTCGAAATTCAAAATCGCCACATTCTTGTTCCCCGTCTAAAGAAATTTTTGTGAAAATTTGGTGAAAATCGGATGAAAACTGTGGCCCTTAAGTGTTCCGGGAAAAAATGCTACGGCCGGCCGGCACCACTGACAAAGTTGAGATCGGTATAGATCAATATTCGAATTTACCCTACGGGGTCTGGAAGACCCTTCCCCAAAAACCCGACGTGGAGGGTATCACAATAATTTCTTTAAGGAAGTTAAAAATCGAAGTATCAGACAAGCCACACAGAATGGGCGCGATAGCCCAAATTTTTCGAGGAAAGGCCTTGTTCTGGAAAAACGGTGAAGTTATTGGCATATCTTCAAAGTCACGGATGCACATTAGCTTTGTTCCAACCGCAGTTTGAAACTGGTTTGAAACTCCTGGAGCATGCGCAGTAGGATTTGGACATCAGATGACTTCAGATTTGACACCGAAACATATGACAATAAACTCGCAAATATGCCAAAACACTTTATCATCTATAGGTACAAAAATTGAGACTCACCAATTAGTAAGAATATCTTTCTTCTATTAAGTTGATAAAAAGCATCGATTATTGTATAAATTACCTGAAACTAAAAACAACTAATTAGATTTCATTTAAAATAATCTGAATATTAAGCATGTACAAAATTATATAATTATTATTCTTTAAGGTTTTCGTGTGCGTACAGAATTTTTCTTAAAAAAACATCTTTCTGGTGAAAAATGAAAAAAAGAGGGAACTTAATTTAAAGTTATCAAGAATAGAATACCCGTGAAATTTTATAAGAGGATTAATTTTAATTAATTTTTATATAAACGTATAGGGGTTCAAGTGGGGATTGATTGGGCCACCACGTGCAGAAATAACAAAAGGAAGATTGAGAGTGAAATTTTCCGGAGTTTCGAGAAAATGAGGTGATGTACGGGCGGACGGCCAGGACTAAAGAAAAACATGCGATCAATAAAGGGCCCTTTGGCCTAAGCAGAAGATCAATTTCCTTTGGAGGAAGTTGAATTCGCAGAAGTATCTTTTTTTTT
The DNA here is from genome assembly GCA_014119065.1 of Orius insidiosus. NCBI lineage: Eukaryota > Metazoa > Arthropoda > Insecta > Hemiptera > Anthocoridae > Orius > Orius insidiosus. The sequence goes on along the minus strand of JACGAQ010000303.1, from coordinate 98,683 downwards.
CTGCCGAGATCGGATCAGTTAGTAATTCCTCAATAAACTTTCTTAATCTAACACTTTATTTTCTCAACGTTGACTGGCACGGAGTAATTCCATTTCGTAACTGGTTTTTACCGATACATCCGATGAGATGTGACAGAAAATGTAATTGCTTTTTCTTTTAACTCTCTGTGATTCTAGGTTACTGGCCCTGACGGTAACTTTTAAAAGAACCAGTGAAGAAAATCACGGTATCTGGAAGACCCATTTTGAGGAAATTAAAATACTCGTTATTAATCACTCGCTAACGTTTGGTTACTTTTCCTCAAGATTATATGAGGCGCTCCGGATACGAAGGGCGAACTCGACATCGGACAAATTTTTTAACTTCCTTAAAGAAGTTATTGTGATACCCTCGACGTCAGTTTTTTTTTCATTTTCAGATTCTAGAACTCTTGGTGAATACACCCATATAATTTTATGTTGAGTTGGCCATTTTTTCCCCTTTAAATATGAACGTAAAAACCGAAACTTTAAAATTGTCGAGTTCGCCCTTCGTATCCGGAGCGCCTCATATGTACCATCTAATTTGTGAGTTAATGAAAAGCAGAATAAAGCGCCATCTGAAGAGGTCGAAAGCTTTTTAAAAAAAATTAGGTGATCATACGGGTTTTTTTAGCGAGAAATGTATTATTAAATATGAAACATGTCGAAAAATGTAAAGCGATTCATTAGTAAAAATAAGAGGGTGGGTATCAAACATTAACTGTAATGAGTCTTCTTTTGTGTGGGAGTTGCATTGTGGTTGGTATCAGTTCGTGTGTTTTGTGGAAAGAGGGGGAGACTTTCTTTCTCATCCACGCGACTCTTCCCTTTTCAGTCTCACTAAGAAACCCTCCTGTCACTTCGGAAGCCCCCTTCTCATTACTTACACGACCAACTATCCCGACCAATACAAGACGTCTCTCTCCCCATTACATCGTTCTTCTTCATTTTCTCATTACTTTCTCTCCCGACAAACAAGAGAGAAAGAAAAAAAAACTTGGCTTTTTTAAAAATGATACTATTACAGCATATCAAATGCTTTCCCAAATTGGCTAATATGGACGTTACGGATTAGAGGTGAAAAAGATCAAACTTGATAAACCGGGTGTATGGAAACACATGTCACACGTCTGTGAGAGCTTTAAAAAGTTGTTTTATGAAAAAAAAAAAGTTAAATGTAAACCCCCCCTTAATTTAAATCAAACAATTTTATGGTGTAGCTTAAAACGCGTTTGGATATACAGGGTGCGCCCGACAGAACCTAACTCGTTATTTTAAATAAGAACCCCTATTTTGTATTTCAGATTCGTAATCTGCGCAAAATTTTAAGTTAATTTGACTATTCATATGACCATTTTTGACAACTTTAAAAAATGTCAAATTTTATCGTTTTTTTGCACTAAAATCCGTTAAAATCGACCAAAGAGACTCATTTTTTTGAATTCCACATCTTTTTGTGCAAAGATTCCAACTATCACAAATTCAAGCATCTTCGCATTCTGCATTTCGAGAAGTCGTCGGTAACGGCCTTTTTTCATGTTAGAACCCTTTCTTCAGAAATGAAAATTAGCGATTTTTTAACGGACTTTTTCTTTTTAATGCACAACTAGAAAAGACGCTGGTCTAACTTGAAAAAAGGCCGTTATACAAAATAGGTCTCCTTACAACCTAAGTAGGCAGATGCCGAATCTTAAAAATTCTTTGAAAAGTAAATGAGAAAAGTGGGGCCAGCGTAAGTTTTGCCATTTGAGAGGGGTGAGAGTAAGAAAGCAGGTTCATATTTCTCTCCTGTCTAACCCGGAATCGCATGGTCGCATGGACTCGCGGCACACGCTCACTGTTTTCCTTTTTTTTAGCTAACAAGCTCGTTTTGTTGAAATTTGTTCTATGTATTTTAATTATCTCCAATGCGAGTCCATTTTAGGTCTTAATAGTTTTTAAATTTTTTCGATTTCTATTAAAAGTCAAATCATAGAATGAAATAGATTTTTCCAACTCCAAGGAAGGTTGTTGCAATATAATTGTTTGAGTAGTTCCCTTGAATTCCGTTAATTGCTTGGAATCTGCTCCCGGCTGAGAATTGTTTTCCACTTTCTTCAAACGTATTTCAGGGCAATTTAATTAACCTACTTCTGACTAAACATCGCCTCTCTTCCGTTCTACCCTTCTCGCTCATGCTCGCTTTGTGAAACCACTCCCAACGCCTCAACTGCGTAACTATTTGTCTTTTTTTCACTAATTCAATTTTTTTTTCCACAATTATGTAAAAATTTCATTTCAAAAATAAATCTAATAAAGGCCTTGGTGGGAGAAGATACAAAGTAGGTAAAAACAATATTATTTTAACTTATTGATTTTACGTGAGCTACATAATCTGATTGGAAGGCAATAAATCATCAAAATACCGAGTCCAATAGGCGGATAATGTTTTGAGGGAACGGGAGGTCAGAAGAGCCGGAGAATATAGCTACGTGTATTGGCGGCAAAGCGTAATAACCGTAGAATGGTCGAGTTATTGGAGCTACGTGTAAAAGGGAAGGAAATTGAAGGAGAAAGGACGAAAAGGCGCGACAAAAAACATTCCCCTCCCACCTAAATAATTGGATGTTTAAAAATCGAAAGATAAAAAACAAAATTGAGATTTTACCGCTCAAGTGCACGTTGGGATAGTGCTTTCAAAAAGATTGATCTCCTCATATTAAGGGAAAGCAAATTTCTCAGAATTTTAATTTCCTCAACGGAGTTTATTTTAAAATAACCACTTTCTGTGGAGGACTCCCATTTTAGGAAAGCAGCAAAAAAAGGCTGAATTTTGGAAAAAAGAATGCGATTACTCTGCCGTTAACCCTTAACTTCCACTTAAGGATTTTAAGTCTATCCGTATCCCTTAATTTAGGTTCAAAAAGTATGTTTTAAAAAAATCAAAAATAAATTAGATTCCGACGGGTGGAAAAGAATTTTTAAGTGGAAATGTAATGGCTAATGAGCTGTGCTCAAAGTGCTTGGAAGCGAGATGACAATAAAGAAGCCTTTTAGAAACAAGAAGCCGTCCTTATTCCCTCTTCTTTTTCCATGGGTAACCACTTTTTCGCGGTCTTCTTGAAAAAGTGTGTAAATCTTGTTTATTCCTCGGAGAATGAGTTCTGAGTAAAACCCCAGGGCCGACATAAATCTACCGCTGATAAGACTTGTTGCTCCGTTCTAGATTTTAGCATCGTTTACTAGACTAGTGTGTGGAATAGAAAAACGTGTAAATTGAAAGCCGAAATTTTTATCGTTAAAATAATAGAGTTGTGATTTTTCATCGGGAAGACATGAAGGATCAATAAATCACCTCGATTATCTTTTGGTTAGGATTTTCGCATTATGATAGTTGGCTCAGGTCCATGGCCCTTCTCTTCAAGGGAGGAAATCCGTCGTCGGATTCGTTCCTTCAAACCTTTTATCCAAAGAAGAATCTAGTGAAAAAGGGGGAGTTTTTTGATTGACCCCTCCGCCCCATCATCGCTAAAACGGCTCGCTCCTTCAACCTCATCCTCACAAGTACATCACTTAAAAGCCAGGCCGTCTTTTATGCTGCTTAATCGACCGTAAACTTCGTTAACTCAACTCGAATTTCAGTGAACTTTGAAACATCAAATAAATTTTTTTTCAGATTTTATTGAAGAAAAGAAATTATTGAGAAGGAAAAATGGTTACTTCACCGAAAAGATATCATTTTCTTGAGGATATTTCTGATTGTTACCTAGGTACATTATGAAAATCAAATTAAAACTTTTTTTTGGGTCACACAGATTTTATTATTCATATTTCGACCACCGTCAAGACTATCTCCCATCAAGTGCTTCCTGTTCAAGAAATAAAAATAAACAAAATGAGTTTTTAGAAATCTTTTGATGAGAGACAGAAACGTTTCATCAAAATAGACGATCCCGAGGCCCATTTGATGAAAGCCCTGAGGCGAGGCAGTTCCAATCACTTTTCATTTAGACCCCCAACCCTTCCGCCATCGCATAACTCCTACCGCTCTTCGCCATCGCCCTTTCAGACTCGTACAGTTTACCCCAAACCTCAGATAGGAGAATCAAGGCTTTTATATTTAAGCTTCATAATGGGTTTAAAGTTAAAAGTTGAAAATACGAGAAAGAGAGAGGGAAAAAAAGTTCGAAAAACCAAAGTTTGCTACATTCAAGTTCTTTATAATATAAAATTTTAAACAATAAAAATACAAAAGTTTTAGAGATAAAAAAAATTTTTTTTGCCAATATTCACCAACTAAAACGCTATCCGTAATGTCCTTTCACCACCTTCTCCTGAACTACGGTCCTCATTTTCACCTTAAGTTCAGCACTTCTATATTATTCATAAAAGTAAGAACATATTTTTAAATAATGTATTTACAATCGTTAATAGTTGTTGAATAAATTCCTCTATAATACTAAAATAATCTTATAAGCCCTAAGAGATCGCTCCAATCCTCCCAACATCGCGTTTCGATCAACAAAATTCATAATACCTATAATCGATTTAATCGATTAAATTAGACTTCTATTTTATCCAAATCTATCGCCAAATGCGGCCATAATGTAGGTTAGATAACCTTTTTTAAAAAGTAAAATAACTAAAGAATATTTTTTTGTCATGGTTTTTCGAAAGAAGATAAGTAAATCATGAAAAATAAATTGATTTATGACTTTTGTTTGTTTTTAAAATAAACAACAGTGAGGTTAGACACGAGTAATCTAAATAAAACGGTTTTAAAATATCTGTCGAGAGAAAAGTCTACGACATTAAATTCTTCAAACGTAAAAATTGGGGAATGTCATGAAGACATGCCTCGGGCCTCAAGTGGAAACGAAAAGATTGTTTCCACTTTTCGTGAATTTCCTTTTTACGCGGAATGCTTTCCGCCCCGGGTTGCCGTGCCTTTAGATTTTATTTCATTAGATGAAGAAGAAAAAAAAGGAGTTAAAAAAATGAGAACGAAACAAAATGAACGTGAGACGGGGTGGAAGGGATTTTTTTCCCCTTTTCTTTCGGTTTATTCTTATATCCTTTTTATTCAATAAAGGTCAGGCCCTGATTGAATAATCGTTTTTTTTTCCATTTCAATTACAAAAAGAAGAAAAAAAAAGTAGGTGTAGACTAAATAACGTAAAATTCAGAATCCATTCGACGTAAAATTGATTAGGATAATATAAAAAAAATAAATTTGAAATGAACTTCACAAAACGAATTTATTATTCACAAAAAATTACTTCTAAAGCCGTGTACATGAATATCCCTTCTAGCATAAATGCTATAATTTTTTAAAACATTGTTATCTACTCGGTAGAAAATGAATATAAATTCAGATGAAACAGGACATATTATATTCCACAGAAAACGATTGTCGAAATTAACACGTTTGGCTAAAAGCTGGCTAAAATATTATGCAGGACGGTATAATTCACTTACAATTTAATTTAGCTAATGGATAATAATTAATGAAGACGCATTCGGTATTTGCTTAAGTAAAATATGAATAACAATAAATACAAAGGTCTTAAAAATCATTTTGTGTTAGTCCCGGGGGAAAAAAACAAGATATTTTTAAAGACTCTTCGTTGGAGGACAATTGAGGAATAAATTTTATTTGAGGATTTATTGAATTGTTGATTACGAAAGGAAGTTTTTATGAAAATCCTATCTTAACGGACAAAAAGGCAAGGACGTCCGGGAGGTACCAAGCTCAAATTGGACAAAGGTCACTGCTCCAATCGTCCCAACAGTGTTTAGAAGACCCTTTTTTGAAAAGTATCTACAGAGGGTATCACAATAATTTTTTTAGATAGAAATCGAATCTTCTATAATTTCAATGTATCGTGGTTTTTTCAATGTGACCATCCTTTTTGTTTGGTGTGCAAAGATTAATTTTTGGCGATATTTTATTACTAAGTGTGCTTTCGATGGTACTTTCCAAATCAATTTCTATTCCGCAAATCTTATAAGATATCGACCAGTTCCAACAGCTAAAAGGATTCGGCAATCGGCTTAACAAGACCATTTTAATCAGTTAAGTTAACCGCACCAACTGGTTGATTATTGGCCCAAATCCCGAAGGAGGTGGAATCCCGTTTAATTTACCTACAACCCTCTTACATTCGTGTATGTAAATTAACGCGGTAGCCCAGCTTAAAAGTACCCGCAACATCTATCAGTTGATCAATTTCGTCTCGCATTAAAAATTAATAGATCGCATTAAGTTTTTAAATGATGACAAGTTTAATTCAAGAATCGTTTCTCCTAAATTCCTTCTTTTTCTGTGTTGATATTCCGAGGTATACAGTTTTTATCCTTTTTCCCCCAGGAGAAAAGTGTACTGATTTATTAAAATGGTCTTTTTTACCCAATTTGCGAGTGTGGAGCTCTTGCGGTTTTTTATAAAAAACTGAAAAGCAATAAATGCTGATCGTCCCAAAGGAATGCCTAAATGGTGCTAATTTTAAGGGGGATTATCTTAGACAGAAGTTATTTTGATGACTCGTCTATTTTGAGAAGAAAAACCGCTATATATTTTCAAGCTGTCAAATAAAAAATGTATAATTGCGTTATGGAAATTTCACTTGTATTTGTAAACATAAAATTATAAAACTAACGTATTTATTCTCTCCGACTTCTCACCCGTTTTCCCTTTCTTGTCTCGAGTAGAAAGCGTTTTCCTGTTTCCTGCGGTCTCTCGGGAGTGGACCACAACCGCCCCCGGGGGTGCTTTTAAACAAGCCCGTACAGGGGTCTTTTCTCCACGTGATACCCAAGCCTCGCACCGCACATACTCGTCCACTGACTTCTCTATTCGCTTTAATCGTAATTGGGAAAAGTTCCGAATCACATAAGTATCTTTTGTTCGTGAAACTTCCTTCCACTTTTATAAACAGATAAACATCATTGGGAGATGTCCGAAGTTCAATTTAAACTTCATTTTTGATGCCCCTTCGTTAGTTTACAAAAAAACCAGATTTATAGGAAGAAATTTTTTTAAACTTCGCTAAGAAAATCATTTATTTCTCTTTAGATTTTTTTGTGTTACTTTCCTAAGGTAATCAAAGCCTATAAAATTAAAGAGTACTTGTTTGAAGAGCTTCCAACGAAAACTTCCTTAAAGAGAAGTAATAATATAGGAGAGGGAAGTATAAAGGAGGGGAAGTATAACGGAGGGGGAAGTAAAAGGGAGGGAGAGGATAACGAAGGATGAAGTACAAAGGAGGGGAAGTGTAACGGAGGGGGAAGTATAAAGGAGGGAAGTTTTTTTTGTTTGAAAAATTGTCCTTTTTTTCGAAAAATTTTCTAAGTTTTTTCCAAAAATTTTCCGAGTTTTTTTTTGGAAAAATTTTCCGATTTTTTTACCAAAAATTTTCCGAGTTTTTTTTTTTAATTTTTCTGTTTTTTTTTTTTTTAATTTGCGCTTTTTTCTAAAAAATTTTTAAGTTCTATTTTTTTTTTTTTCGAAAATTTTTCGAAGTATCAAGGTTGAAATAATGGGATTTTCGGCCAAGGGAGTTCCCTCTCGTAACGGGTGGACGTATGAAATTTCTCCCTACTAAAATGAAAATTAATATGGAAAATAGATAATTTTTTTTACACCAAAAATTGTTAAAAAATATAAGGAGTATTTGGTGAACAACGGTTCGTCCGCAGCGCAGTTTTTAAAATTTCAAACGTGCATATCTCCGCCATTTTTTCGAAATTCAAAAATCGCCCTCGTTACATTCTTGTTCACCGACTAAGGAAAAATCGGATGAAAACTGTGGCCGTGAAGTGTTCCGGAAAAATGCTACGGACGGCCGGCCGGCAAGACAGACAAAGTTGAGATTGGTAAAGATCAATATTCAATTTGACCCTCCGTGATCTGGAAGACCCTTCCCCAAAAACCCTACGTCGAGGGTATCACAATAACTTCTCTAAGGCTATCAATTAAAGAGGAGACAACATTCGTGCACATCCTACAGGTCGTGAAGGTTAGTCTAACCTAGAGCCTTCCTGAAAGATTTATGTAAGATGAAGGCATTTTAGTAGTAAAAGTTATCAGTAAATTTTACTGTTCGTTATAAATAACGAAAATTAAAAGTAGCGTTCAACGATTTTTCAGAGATAGCTCCCCTTTTTAAATTTAAAATATAAAAGGATATTTCTAGCATATTTCCATTTTTTCATATGTGGAAGATAAAATAATTACGAATATGTGAAAGATAAAATAATTACGAATTCGTATTCAAAAATACATTAATTTAATTTTTCATGAAATAAAATCTTACTGGAGACGCAGCAGAGAATAATACAGTTTTTAAAAATAATAATCAGAGAAGAATTTTAATAAATAATTTTAACCGAAAAAGACGACCGAAATATCGTCATTATTTACATGAGACATAATTTAGCGTCTTTTAATTAAGGGATGTTTAATTAAAAATAATAAAAAGAAGAGGGGAAAAAAAGACTTCAAGACTTCGCCCAACATCGCACTCTTTCATTCCGGGTATATTTAAATCATTATCGTAGAAACGGAAATTCAACTAATTTTAGGATTATAGCGACAATGGAGGCTGAGAGATATTGTTCCTCTTCTGAGAAGAAGAAAAAAAAAGTATTGCAACATCCTCGAACAATTGTTGTGAGGCTGTTAACTTTTTTTTTGTCCCCAGCCACTCGGCTATATTAGGCAGTTAACATATGAATAACATATGAATAACAGCGACGAGGGGGGGGGGGGGGGGATTATGACAAAGAAAAAAATGTTGGCGTGCCCGCTGCGGTCAATGTCTTATCATTTGTCGAAGTTTCAATATTTAATTTTTTAAACTTTTCATACGGAAATGTTGAGAATGCATGAGCGTCTATCTGGTTGTATTATTGGGGGTGGGTCGAATAAATAATCCCATACAATTATTGGTCAAAGGTTCTAATAACCATTATTTTGAGTTTTTCGCTAACCAGATTTTGCTGATATTTGGGTAAAAACGCTGAAAGAGTTATTTGCCCCCGTACACAAAAAAAAATAAGTAGAAAACTTTAATAAAACTTGTAAAAATCCGAGATCCCCTGCTCTAAACCCGAGAAAAACTCGCAAAAATCCTATAAAAATGGGATTTTTTTGTGACGACTCTCAGAGCCCCCTAAAAATCCCGAAACGCAGGACATATTTCGATTTTTAAAAACTCTTTATATTCTATTTATGCTGCAATTGGAAGGACGTTGTCCGCTTGAAATAGAGAATATCTAACCCCCGAGTTGCCCCCCCCCCCCACCAACAACCGATGTCAGTTTAGTCTGTTCAAGTTAATTAGACGTAGAAAGGATCGCGACAAGTCGGTAAAAGCCATTTATGGTTTTCCAAAATAAAAACAAAACATCCCTTTCGCTACATTCGTAAGCAAATAATCGGAGGATTCCAACTCTCAGATTAGCCACAGATTAGGGCACATTATGCCTGTATTTCTAGAACAACCCTTCAAATCTTTAATATTTCAAATCTTAATTGAATCTATGAAAAAACGCCCGAACAGCTACTGAAAAAAGAACGTTGAATAAAAAGTTCGCGATTTAAAGAATTACAATAAGCGTAAATTAGAAACATCCACAAGTGGGATTTATACAATGAAGTTATTAACACGTTTCGCTCAACAGGTCTGTTTTGGCATTCTCGCCAACAAATCGCATTAATTCAGCGTGAGAACCAAAACAGACGAAAAATAATTTTTTCATAACTAATTCAATAAAAAAATTATGATGTTATTAAAATGTTTATTATTCTAAGCCTCTGCTAAATGTTAACGTTTTAATTTTGTATAGAGGCTTTGTTTAATTTATTTGTGTTTTTCTTTTTAATTGAATCGTTTCAGATTTATAAGCTAAAATTGCGGGGAGACAGGAAATGAATTTGTGGGATAGAAGAGGCGTAACGTAAACACATCCACGTGATATAACTCAATCCCGCTTTAAAAACATGCAATTCGTTTACTTAATATATTTTCTAAAAAGGTTTTTTTTTTAATTTGGGTTGACAACTGAGAACCACTACATTTGATAAAATTCCCAATTCTTCGCTATACGATATTATCTTGAGTAACATTCCAAGCTCACAACAATTTTTATTGTAAAATAATGATTTTTATTGAAAAGGGAAAGTAAATTAAAAAAAATTATAGGAGTAAAATGTGACGAATAAACGTGTACCTTGAAGGGGTAAGGCGTAGACGGCTAAGAAGAGAAATAAAAATCGCATGGTCGGTCGCGCGATCTTTTTGATGGGAAGGGTAAATTTAGGAGAGCGAGTAGCTTTACTCACTCTTAGATTCGAAGTAACTAAACCCTCAGCCATCGCCCGCGCCAACCGAGAGAGGGTGAGAAGCCACCCACCAATGGTTGCCAACGCAACATTTAGGATATCCCGAAACCGTTGGCAGCCTAAATTTTGTTCCATCAATGCTTAACACTATTTCTCGAAAGGATATTGCTTTGTCCTCAGTAATTTTAGCGTGTTTTTGGACTCTTGAGGATCGATCCTCAGTTCTTTAAAGGACACAAAACGAGGTTGAACAGCGAGCAGTCCAAATTTTCCCTACCATAAAAAAAAATTCATTTTTGTATACAGCTTAAATTAATTTTTCTTTAAATATTTTTATGCATTCAGAAAAAATGAAAATACTGGCATAGACCCGCAAGGAAGCCCAAATTTCTCCCTGCTTTCTATAAAAAAGAAAAAAAGTTGGAGGTGTCATCTGGGAGAAGGGTACATTGTGGTAATTTATTCGCCATTGCCTACGGTTCAGATGCAAACTCGGAACAAACTGGACATGTGACCTTGAATAATAAAAGCAGCACACTCTCCTTAACCCATTCTACCAGATTATCAGAGACGTAGAACATTCTATAAATTTAAAGCAGCCAATCCAAATTCAATCCCGTTTAGCTTCATGAATAAATTTTAAAGTTAATTGTAATTAAAAAAAGGTTGTTCTTTAATGTCATTATGCGTCAAATTAATTGCTTCAGTGGATTCATTAAGGTGATGTTGTACTGATCCCCTCATGTCACAACCTTTCATCGTAATTTACTAACCCTGAAAACCTCGGATATAATCAGAATAGTATTATCCTTTGTGAAGTGCACAGAATTTTTTAGGTTATTATTACCTACCAAAAGTAGAGAACACACAATTATCTACTTTCTTTCTTCAGGAGTGTACAAACTCTTGCTTAATTTTCCGATAGCAATACATCACAAAGTGTAACCAAAAGCCGAAAGGGACTTTCTGAAAGGATAGAAAAAAGGATTTTTTTACAAAATTTTTAAGCATCAGGGTAGAAAAGATCGGTAAAGATCAATATTCGATTTGACCCTCCGGGGTCTGGAAGACTCCCCAAAAACCCGACGTCGAGGGTATCGCAATAACTTCTTTAAGGAAGTTAAAATATCAACCTATAATCCGGCCCTTTGTTCCAAAAACCTGTATTCCAGCCCTTTGGTTCAAAAAACCTATATTCTGAAACTTTGGTCGGAAAACCTATAATCCGGCCCTTTGGTCGGAAAACATATAACCGGCCCTTTGGTCCGAAAACCTATATTCCGGCCCTTTGGTTCAAAAAACCTATACTCTGGAACTTTGGTCGGAAAACCTATAATCCGGCCCTTTGGTCGGAAAACCTATAACCGGCCCTTTGGTCCAAAAACCTATAATCCGGCCCTTTAGTCGAAAAAAAACCTATATTCTGGAACTTTGGTCCGAAAGCCTATAATCCGGCCCTTTGGTCCAAAAACCTATATTCCGGAACTTTGGTCGGAAAACTTATAATCCGGCCCTTTGGTGCGAAAACCTATACTTATTCCGGCACTTTGGTTCAAAAAACCTATATTCCGGAACTTTGGTCCGTCAACCTATAATCCGGCCCTTTGGTCCGAAAACCTATATTCCAGCCCTTTGGTAAACACCTATATTTTGGAACTTTGATCGGAAAACCTAAAATCCCGCCCTTTGGTCGGAAAACCTATAACCGGCCCTTTGGTCCGAAAACCTATATTCTTGCCCTTTGGTCCACAAAAACCTATAATCCGGCCTATTGGTCCGAAAACCTATACTCCGACCCTTTGGTTCAAAAAACCTATATTCTGGAACTTTGGTCGGAAAACCAATAACTATATAACTTCTTTAAGGAAGTTAAAATATGAGTATTTTTACAACCAGGCGACACGAAACGTAAGCGGCCCTTTCTTCCTTCCATCAAAAAACGGAGGGTCAGTCGGCATCACAGAAAATCTCATAATTCAGACACGGGCTGTGAAGACTCTCAAAAACCAGACAGTTGATGTACGAAATCTCCTGAACTTCAAATTGAATACCCCATGTAGATATTTGCAGGGGTTTATTTTTAACTTTAAGAAATTCTAGACATTATGGATCGCCCATTATATTTCCATACAAATTGACGTTTGCAAATGTCCTCGCCCTGCAAATGTCCTCTCTTGACATTTCCTCGCAACTAGCACATTACCGTCGTCCACGGGAGTGAATTTCGCTGCCATTTAACTTTTCATCGTTTCACCCTAATAAAATGATTGACACTTTTTTTTTAGGTTTCCTTTGCACAAACCTTCACCCACCTCATTTTATGTTTCTAATAAAAATCACCTCACGATCTTGATTCTTCCCGATTATTTTCACAAGCTTCTTCTCGTCAGATAAAATTTTGATGTTTTCTTTTAGTTCTTTCTTATTTTCCGAGTTTCTCCAGGAAGCGTGAGGATGTTGTGCCTATGTTTACCTCTTCCCATTTATCAGGGTTTCGCCTGATCTGATTTATTTTAAAAATGACGAAGGCTTTTCTCGGAATATGCGAAACTGTGTGCAAAATTTCCCGAAAACTTCACGGAAATTTCTTCAGCTCATCTTCTAACCTAAAAATTGGGTGGCCTTCATCAACCTTAAGTTCGTCCATTCATCGGTATTTTTTCTTGGAACATTTTTTGGATATTTTTAGAGCTGCCTTCGAAAAACTGAAAAATATTATTTCGCCGCGTTAGGTCTAACACTGGCTATCTCATTTTTCCTAGGTATTCAGGAGAGCAAAAATACGGATTAATTTCTCATTGGAATCAATGCATCACCTGTTGGCTAAATCGTGAACTACTTTCTGTTGGTAATAGGGTTGAACTACCAACGGAATTCGATTCTCCACTAAATTTACCATCAGAAACAACGCCAAACTCAAAATTAATAAAAAATGAGATAGCCGGTGTTAGAACTAATGCGAAGATTTGTTTTTAACTTCTATTGATTTTTTTTTCCTCAAACATTATAGTTTCCGAGACACCAAAATTTACGGCAGTCCTAGTGTGCTAATTTACCTTCTTCCGGTTTTTATGGATTTTCTGGGAATCAATATCTTACCGTTCCTTAAAAGTACATTTGAAAAAAAAAAAAAAAAAAAAAAAAAAAAAAATTATCATTTTTTCTTAACTAAATAAAGCTTTTGATGGTGCACTGCATGAAGAGTTGAATTTCATCTTTTCGCCTTTTATTACTCCTCATCCTCAGCTAGATTTCTTTATTTGCCCCAAGGTTCAGCACTAGGTCCAATTTTGTTCCTCATATTGTTAATGATTTACCTAGGAAGCTTCTTTCTCTTAACTTTTTGTATTTGCAGATGATGCAAGTCGCCTCATGCAGGTAACTTTGAATTGGCCAGGGGACTTAGAGGACTGGTGGGGTGTCTCGAAACGTATGACCTTAAATCAGTGATTCTCAACGGGGGCGGTACCGCCCACCTGGGGGTGCCGAGAAGTTACTGGGGGGCGATATGCAAAATTTGGGTGATAGGGGGGAAATGGCTAAGTGGCTGGGGGCGTTAGGGTGAGTACTTTTTTTAATTTGTCCGAAAATCTACATTCTGGACTTTGGTCCGAAAACCAATAATCCGGCCCTTTGGTCGGAAAACCTACAACCGGCCCTTTGGTCCGTCAACCTATAATCCGGCCCTTTGGTCCGAAAACCTATATTCCTGCCCTTTGGTTTAAAAAACCCATATTCTGGAACTTTGGTCGGAAAACCTATAATCCGGCCCTTTGGTCGAAAAACCTATAACCGGCCCTTTGGTCCGTCAACCTATAATCCGGCCCTTTGGTCCGAAAACCTATATTCCGGCCCTTTGGTTCAAAAAACCAATATTCTGGAACTTTGGTCGGAAAACCTATAATCCGGCCCTTTGGTCGGAAAACCTATAACCGGCCCTTTGGTCCGAAAACCTATAGTCTTGCCCTTTGTTCCACAAAAACCTATAATCCGGCCCTTTGGTCCGAAAACCTATATTCCTGCCCTTTGGTTCAAAAAACCTATATTCTGGAACTTTGGTCGGAAAACCTATAATCCGGCCCTTTGGTCGAAAAACCTATATCCGGCCCTTTGGTCCGTCAACCTATAATCCGGCCCTTTGGTCCGAAAACCTATATTCTGGCCCTTTGGTTCAAAAAACCAATATTCTGGAACTTTGGTCGGAAAACCTATAATCCGGCCCTTTGGTCGGAAAACCTATAATCCGGCCCTTTGGAACGAAAACCTATAATCCGGCTCCCGTTTTCATGCTCCCCTTGGTGGCGTCGTTAAATGCTTGTTTACAGTGGGGCGTAGGCTTCAAAAAGGTTGAGAAACACTGCCTTAAATCAACAAAAACTGAAAGTTAGTTGCAACACTGCATGAGGCTTCATATCCAAAAGAAAATATTATTCATATGCAAAAGAATTCTTTTTCATCAAATGGAGTAAGTCCTTCTGTAATTTCGCAAATAATTTTTTTATTAAATGTTATAATTAGATTCATTTCATCTAATTAAGAGGAAATACCCTATAATGATGATGTTTACAATTATCTCTGTACTCCCACACAAGTTTCCATGTAAATTAAATATAAATATTATTAATCAATCATAAATAAAATAATAGATAGTTATTTAATTAAAAATAAAAACAATAAATTCACCTTTCGTGGGGGAATGGAAATAACTAAAATAATATGTAGTTAGTAAGCGTTTATTATAGTCCTCTGAGTGTCTAATAGATGGCATTACTAGTGCCATTTTGAAATAAGCTTACCTACTTCATTTTACAATATACATTTACATTTTACAATATACATTATTTTATTATAATTTCTAAAATACTATATTAATAATAAATTCATAAATTCGTAATTAGAGGGATAGTTTGTGAGCATACATTATGGTATCCTAAGTGTTAAACAGATACACTAGTGCCATTTCGACATTGAAGAGGCAGGTCACCGTCAGATTAACTTTTATAGTCTGCTTCCAACTATTTCATAAAGATATTTTTTTATACCCTCGAAGGACGATTTTCAGAATTACGAGTTTCAGAACTGAGGTTAAAACGATTTGATCTGACCATGAGTTCGTTTGTGGTGCCTGCCGGCAGGACATCTCCCTCTCCTGTGCTCGGCATCCCATTTTCACCAAATATTCCATACGTTGGGGAAGAAAAAAAAATTCTGGTGCTAACACTGACGGGAACTTTCTCTGAGTAGGAGAATTTCATAACTGTTTACCCCTTTTATCGAAAAAAAATTTTAATGATCAAGGTAGAAAAAATTAAAGTCTTCCCCCAGAAAGGCCACATGAAACAGGCGTAAATAGCCCGATTTTTTCCCTACTACATCGAAAAAAATGAAAAATAAATTTCAATTCTATTTTATATCGGAAAAGTGAAGATTGGATAAAAAATGCGGCTGTTGAGTTTTCCGGAAAATGCGACTGACGGACGGACAGACAAACTTATGATCGGTAAAGATCACTAATCAGTTTCCTCAACGGGGTCTGGAATAGCCGCTACCAAAGACCGTCGTATGGAGGGTGAATAACTTCTTTTTGAGAAATTAAAAAAGCTGAAGACCTTCAATCGGAAGACGAATTTTTAAAAGTCCTTGGAAATATTTTGTTCGTGAAAGATTATAGTTGAAAGAGTGTCTTCTTTTGAGAAAAGGGAGCTCGGATTAATTGGTATTTCCATGGTAGGTGGGAAAGGCAAAGAAGCATGGTGGCTGCGATTCGATAAGGTATGGTCGGAGTAGTGGAGTACGTCCGGAACAATGCCCCCTGTAACAAGCTGCTAAAGGAGGTGAAGAAAAAAAGCAACATGTTACGAATTGTCTCCTCGAGCGGATCGACACCGAAACAATTTATTATTGGTTCTGGCTCCCGGTTTTCTCAGCCACAAAGGAGCCTCGGAAAGAGACTTTTTACCAAGCACGTCCTAGCACATATTCATATCACCTGACGCTTTTCCCAACCGAGTCAATTCACTTCCTTCACAAAGATATCTTTTGTTGTCCAAATCCAACCCTTCATTTTTAAAGATCCAAACAATAAGGTCGTCAAAAGTGAAATGATTCTTAACTTCCTCAAAAGGAAGATTTTTTTTTCAATTTGGCATATCAGAAATTGTGATTTTTGTATCACTAATGGCATGCAGGACGCGATCTGAGCGTGCTATCAGTAGCTGATCTGCGAATGTGCGTCTTTAATGGTTTAAAAATTATTTAAGACAGAAATTTGGTTAAATATAAACCCCCTAGCTTTTCGAGGAAGAATTGCCCCAGAGCGACATAAACTTCGTTTTAGCTTAGATAACGATTTCAATATAAAAAATAGGGGTTGTTTTAGTTCAGAAAATGTAGCATTACAAAAATTGTTTGTTTAATAAAGTTTATTAAAATTAGTTACATTGTTAAATTTTCAAACGTTTAATTATCGCTTGATGAGCAGATTAAAGCTCACGGAATTCAGATATTTTATGATATTAGAGTCATTTTTGAATTCTAAAAACGCTCTCCCCAAATTGACAGTAGGAAAACAAGAAAATAATATTAGTTTGGAAAGAAAATTTAGCGGATTAGTTCTCAAGAAAAATATTTCGAACAGGATTAATATGAGGCGCTCCGAATACGAAGGGCGAACTCGACATCGGACAATTTTTTTTTTTCATTTTCAGATTCTAGACCTTTTGAAGAATACACCATGTAATTTTTATATTAGTTTCCCCTTTTTTCCCCTTTAAAATACGTAAAAACCGATATGCGGCAAAGCTCTACTCTCAACCTTTTTTATTTAATTTTTTTTTTCTTTTCGAGATTTGGTGATTTTTAAAAAAACCCTTTTCTCTATGATTCTATGATGATTCTAAAATCTCGCCACGAAAATTCCAGAGAGTGACTTTTCTGTCGAGTTCGCCCTTAACAGAAAACTTTAAAATGCGAATATCTCGAAACTACGTTTTGTCGAGTTCGCCCTTCGTATTCGGAGCGCCTCATATTGGTTTTGTAAATTTTCTCAATGCAAGGGCGGATGTAAAAAGCGCGAAAGTGTCATAATGACATGTAAAAAGAGCGAACGACCCTTGCTACCTGTTTCGAGAAACAAGAAAAAAGCGCGAACGCTTCCCTTATATGGTATGTAAAAAGAGCGAAAAAGTTTTTAAGGCCTTTATTTATTACTTTACATTCTAATGATATCAAGTCAGTATATACAAAATACATATATTACAATATATAAAAATTAAAAAGGAGATAAACAGTTTTAAATTCGAATCTAGCTAGCACAAATTTTAAAATTCAATTTTAACTGGAATTCGTACATCCCTATAAGAGATCGACACGTATCAACTTAGTGATGGTTTGTACGTGCTCTTTGTACAATAATACTTACCTAGTCGTTTAACAAAGAGTGCTGCGTTGGAATCTATGAAAAAGAAGTGAAAAATAAAAAAAACCGACTGAAAAAAAAATCTTTTGTATCGAAGTCAATGACTCCAAACATCTTAAAAGTACATAGGTACAAGGTACTTTTTGTTATATATTATTTATCCATGTAAATAATCTTCTAATCCATTCTGAAGATTTCCTTCAAGAATCTGATCATTTTTCACTAATAAGAGAAGACAGACAGACAGCAGATTTAGTTTTCATTTCGTCACTTCTGACGAACTTTCGTCATTTCGGCTTCTCGTTTCGACGATCTTCACCATAACCTGGTTTTTAGTTGTATTGCTGTTATACGGCAACATTGCTCTTCAAACTCCTACTCATAGCACAGACAACCTAGAATATCAGACGATAGATAATACTTGACAAAAAAAAATCAATGCTCCGACAAATACAACTGGGCGACGCAATGTTGTTTTTGGAACATGGGTGTTTAGAACTCATGGACTCGCAACATTCAACTATAATTCTTGGACATCTCGACATCACCGTCAAAACCATTGACGAGAGAGGCAAACAGTCGGATTTGCAGAGACGGTCTTGTGTCAGTTGTACAAGACCCTCAATATAGACACCAAATCCTAACTTATCTTCGTCAAAAGTCCCAATACCCATAGTTCGAGTGATGGCCCGAATAAGGCTAAGTAATGCACGGCAGACTAAATGGAAAGCTACTTTTGGGACCCTTGCGAACTGTGCTCCATTTGTATAACCTGCATGAGCAGGAAACTCGCTGGATGCTGTATTCACTAGATGCCCTATGTACTCATTAGCCCGCCATACTCGGCTCAATGGAGTTTTATCTGCCATCGTCTCCCAAAATGATGTGATTTCGCTGAGATCTACTTCATGCGCATTACGATGCTGGTAAGATCCTTCATCATAAATGATTAAAATATCTTTATCCATCTCTCATTATTGCACTTCTTTTATCTTATTACGTATCTCCTAATTCTTACTCCTCCATTATGTATTTCGCAAAATTTCTTACTCCTTGTTCTATTGCCTTCTCTTTATAGCTATCGTCATGTAATATTTAAATGTAACACAACCAAACTCTATTGTATGGAGCAAGCCGCCTTCTAACAATAAAGTACTTACTCTATTCTAGTTTTATTGCTCTGTACCTTAGCTAGCGACTACATAAAAACCATGTAAGCAGACACATAGCAGCTATGCTATGGTGAGCTAGGAAAACGGTGGCTAGGTCAAACCATTTTCCAGTCTTAACAGATTTCTGAGAGAGGGTGGTACAGAACTTTGAAGCAATAGAAATGGATGTTACTAGCTGATGCTAAGGCAAGGCCATAAAATTAAATAAAAGAAAAATAGGCTATACAGCAGAGGCTAGCAGTTGTCACAGACCGATATAGTCATTAACGTCGGTGAGCGTTTTGCTTTTGTTGATGACTGAGGAGTAATCGGAAATCGTCATCCTGACCAATCGTATCAATCTAAATACCTATCTTTGATGGCTGACGGAAGGCTGCAAATACAAAATTTTTAGTACTCCCGGTGGCGCATGTGGCATCTTGATTTGCCTCTTATGGCATACTAATCTGGCGCTAACGACATTTAAAAAAATAGCGCCTTTAGGCCCGTTTTTTTAAGAGATAAGCGCCAACGTCCGGCTTCGCTTTGTCATTGGGAAACGGGGAAAATTGATAACCTAAATTTTTATGGCTGTTGTAGATGGGTTTTTGCGATGTTTTTGCAAGCGACTTAACGCCTTCTGTAATTTTGAGATTCGTTTATAAAATTCAGAAATAATTTTGGTGGACCGAATTCACTTGCAATAGCAACAGTTACTATTTTGCTTTTTGGTAGTTTAACTAATCCACCAATGATTTTCACAATAAAAAGAAGAAAAAAATCAGTAAAAAACGGTAATTATGAAGTTCGAGTTACTCCTTAACGAAAGGGGAAAATGGAGGTAGCCATCTGGTGGGGGGAGGGGGGCGAGGGCTGTCAATCGAAGTGGGGGTAGATCTACTTGAATTCCATTCGCTTTCCGGCATTAACCGGGCAACTGTCAACCTGTCAACACCCAACTACACCGACAGGTAATCTTATCACAAAATCGTTTACAAAAAAAATTTTTCCAAATCATAAGATCACAATTGTTTCATGGAAATTTTTATATCTCTCGATCCGCTAGTGTAAATTTTGGTTGGAACACGATAGGATCTGGAAAAATAAAATTTTCTTCAAGTTCGGTTCCATTTTATATAAACTACCTACTTAAAAAAATTTTTTGACATAATATTCCGAAAGTCTAGGCTGCTTTTCTTCTAAGTAGGATGATCATAGAAAACTCGACAAAAGGTTTTGTTCCTTCTATAAGCATGACTCCCGGTGACGGAGAACAATCGTCTTCTTTATTGTCCAGTCAATTTTTTTTCCTACTATGGCTTCTTTACAACTTTTTTTTCTTGGTGCATGTACAATGCTGTTTCAATTCGTTTCGGAAGATACGTCAAAGAGGTGTCAAAAAAAACTAATAAAAACCATTGAATCGCCCTTCTTCTTCTTCAGTTTCACGCTCTTCCCTGTCATCTTTTTCGAATTCCCTGCCCCCTTTTTTTATAGAATCTTAGTACCTAAATGATTAATTGACCAAGGAAGCCTAGATATAGGTGAACTTTTTGGTTTCGAAAATTTTGGTCATCCCTCAAATAGGCTAAAAAAAATTTTTCAAACCCTTTTTTCACTCTTAACAATTACAACCCTGGTGAGAAAGGGGGTAGACCGGTTTCTATGACAGTTGAATTTAAAAAAACCAAAAACTCGTTCATCCTCTCATTAATCCGTAACAACCCGAAAACTGTAAAAGATTTCAACGTACAGTTTAAAAAGATCCTTTGATAAAGTTAAGAGAATCGATCCCTAAATCCGAATTTCATTATAAACTGCAACATTTTTTAAAATGTAAAGGTTGTTTTCTTCCAAAAAATATTCACGTGGGAAAGTTTATTGAACAGTCAAATATCAAATTTTATTTAGGTGTTAAGGATTAGCCGTTTCTTAGGTTATAAACAAGAAGAATAACGAGTAGTGAACGTATTATTTACAATTATATTATTTTAAAAAAACTATAAATCTACAATATTTGAGTCACTAATTTTTTTATTGTTTTATTTTTGTTTCTTCAGGGCGCTGAAGACATCGATGAGGCTCAAAATGGTTTTGATTGTTGCTCAGAAAGCCTTGTTTGTTTCATTGGAAATGGCTTTCTAGCAATAATCATAATCAGGAATGGGCGTACGTACACAGATCATCCGGATTGTATTTATGAGTTTCGAGAACTCGGGATTGTTGCGTCGTCAAGTTTTATATCGGGAGAACGTTTGTTTTGTAAGTGTTTTTAAAACTCTATTTCCATCCTCTGGTTTAGTTAAGTGAAATTTTTTCAACTGTTAATGTGATTTTTAAAGAGAAATGTTTTTTTAATTGTGATCATCGTTTTTATTTTATCTAAATTGTTATTTTAATTTTCTATTGCCTCACTGTGATTTAAAAAAATACGTGTTCGATCAACCGGAATAACATTAAGAAATTTACTAGATTATATAATTTTTGAAAAAATTAAATTCGCCCTATACGCTGTGTGAAGAGGCCCGGAGGTTGTGGGTTACCAAAACCCTTCAGCGCAATCAGAACTGAAGTGGCGCCCTGAGGTGACCACTTTCTTTCCGCGAATAGTCATCATTCTTGCAGCCCAAAAACTTTTTTGGCGTTTTTTTGTCGAAGAAACGGCCATTTTACCTTTGGTCTTTTGCCCTAACGAGCCCCTGCGCCCCTGGAACCCAATCCCAACGTCCTCATATCTATATCTCACTAGTTTCTTCTTGTGTTTACAAAATATATTCGTTTTATTAATATAAAATTTGACCTTTTTTTGTTGGTATCTTGATTTTAACTTACCGGCTTCTTTTTCATTTATTATTTATTTATTTATTTTTATCATTTTATTTTTTTGTCCCTGGGTATATTGCTACGAGTTTTAATTGTGGATCTCAAATGATTTTTTTTTAAACTAATGAATGTTAAAAAATTTAATAACAATTTCAAAAAGATTTTTAAAAAAAATGCAAGAAACATTTTTCTTTTAAATTTGTACCGCAAGACGGAATATCTCAGTTTCTTTGTTGTTGGCACCGGATAGTGAAAATAGAAACCTTATTTCCTTTTAGGAACCGTTCTTAACTGAAAAATAAATAAATGAAAAAAAAAAGGTGTCCAGTGTTGCTAAAAGGACTATTATTCTTATTTTTTATTTAAATATTTTTATAAAGATGGCTATCACGATTCTTTCCGAAATAATAAATCAAACTAAACCTAAATTCTTTATGGCAAAAGTAATGTCCATTTTAATAAATTTTCTTTGAATTTCAATATTTTAGTTTGATAAGGAATGTTTAGGCTAGGAGTATACTCCACGGTTTTCAATTTTATACACTTTTTTCTTCAGAAGGTTTCGGTGGAAGTTTTCCTCTTTTTTTCACCAAGTTTCTTTATTTTCTGTGTAAACCTTGAAATATTTTTGGATCGTCTTTTCCGAAAATGAAAAGCTTTTGCTCTGTAATTAGTCGTGGGTTGATATTCTTTTTATAACGAAGAGTCTGAAAATGTCCGGTTTTTTCCTTCTATAAAACCTCTTGAAGGGATTTCTCTTTTTGCGAAAGCAGAACGGATTTTCGTGAGCGGGGAAAATCGATTTTCCGCCGAAATACCTTGAAAAAGAAGACAGCGGTGAAGGGAGGGAAGGATTAGAAAAAAAAACTCTTGACACCCCGTTCTCTCCTTTTATAATGGTTAAACGCTTTTTTCGGTTCAATTTTCAGGTGCAGCCTCTGAAATAAATCCGAGAGCCTCCTTTTTTTTTTACCTCCCGTTTTGTTTTGTTCTTCGCTTCTTCTAAAGCTATTATCCTCCTTTGATGAATACGACTATGCAAGGGGCATCGCCCTAAATTAATAGCCAGTCCCAAAGTGATAATCTCCATTTTTTTTCTTACTCTCTTCCCATTGTTGCTTTACATAATCCAAATTCCTTTCGGATAAAATTTTATAATATAATACATTTTATTAAAAATTCTTCTCTAAAGGTTCTTAGAAAAAAAAATGGACTTCAAACTCAAGATTCTAACCTCACTGACCCAAACTTATTTTAAGCCACTTGAAACTAATATAATCACGATACTTTTGGGAGATCCTTAAAAAGTAAGAAACTGTAGTTTGAGAGAAACCTGACTTCACTTTTAAGATACCCTTCTACGATGCCAACTTTATTTTTAAAAAAAATTAGTTTTATAGGGTAGGAGATTTGTTGCTTTAATATTTGCCTGAACAACTGCTTAAAATTCCATGCATATGCTATAGGAACAAGTCCACCTACGCTTGCTAAAGAAACGACTCTTAAAATTCAAAGGAACTTAAAAATTTGTAAATTTTTTTGATGTTTGAAAATATTTTGTTACTCTGAGGCCAAAAAGTTCAGGGCTGGTCATTCGCTCTTTTTATAAATTGATTTTTTTTAAATAAAAAAGTTTTATAAAAAAAAAATCCGGAAACATACGTCACTTATTTGAATTGTAGAGGGGTTATTTTGTTAGGGTCACTTTTTACCCTAGGGTACGGTGGGGTCACAGTTTTAAAACCGATTCGCGACAAAGGATTCAAAACTATAAAAAAAGAGAGGGAAGAGGTGGGTGCAAATGATTAAATAGTGTGAAAGAGAGAGATGGAGATAGAAGAGAAAAGAGTACTGGCGAGGGGGTTAGAACCACCCTTCGGTTCTTATTGTAGTTCCCTCTGCCGCGTCCCCATTTCACCGACGTCACCCCTAACGTTCTAGATAATACGCTTCCTAAAATATATCCAACAGCCTTCCGCCTTCTAAATCCCATTCAGTTTTTTTCTCATCAATTATCATTTTAATTCCGGGACCCTCGTATCGATTTTTTTAAGTTTCAATAGAGGTGACGGCTGGGTTTGATAGCGTTGCTTCGCCGCTACCCTATCTCCATCTGCCTGGCCCGAGCTCTTCGTCCTTCCGCCACCCCTTTCAGCTCCCTCTTCCTCGTTTTAAAAAAAGCCGAATGTCACCGTTTCTTGTATTCACTAACCAATTTTTCAGTATCAACTGTCTTCTTAAAGTATTTAAAGAGGAAGGAAAAATTCTATCCCTTTAACTTTTTCCGGCATCACATTTTGCGTTGAATGACTTTTGAACCTCATACCGTTTCGCTGAAGTCCATTTTCAAATTTGGCTGAAAATTATATTGTTCCTTTGACTCCTAAACCTTAGGGGATAAAAAGTGTAGCAACTTTCCGTGGCGCAGAAGATATCAGAGCGAGAGAGAAAAAAAGTTGAGATCGCTAAAGATCAATATTCGATTTGACCCTCCGGAGTCTGGAAGACCCTTCCCCAAAAACCCGACGTCGAGGGTATCACAATAACTTCTTTAAGGAAGTTAAAAACCGTAATTTCGGGCAGTTCTCACGCTTCTAAATAGGGCCGATTTAATTTTTTCAAATTGCTATGTACTCAGCGGTCAGTACAAAATTCGCTGCTATTATCAACAACTCGCGAACTTTTTATAAGTAGCGACTTTTTATTCGACTATTATTTTTAAACTTCCTTAAAGAAGTTATTGTTTTACCCTCCTGGGTTTTTGAGAGATTCTCCCAGACCCCGTAGTTTTAACATTATTATTTCGTCGCTTTAGTTCTAACACCGGATAAGTCATTTTTTCTAGGGTTCCAGGAGAGCCAAAATACAGATTAATTTCTCATTGGAATCAATGCATCACCTGTTGGCTAAATCGTAAACTACGCGTTTTCTGTTGGTAAGAGGGTTAAACTACCAACGTAATTCGATTCACCACAAAATTTACCATCGCCTAACTCAAAATTGATAAAAATGACTTATCCGGTATTAAAACTTATGCGACGATTTGTTACTTATAAAAGTTGTAATATTTTTTGTTTTATTGTATTAACTTTTAATATTTTAAATGGAATGTAATAAAAATATATTTTATTTTTTCCTCCATTGTTATTATTTTTCCCTCAAGCTATTTCAAATTTAGATGGTCTTAGAGACGAATGGTCAAAACAGCCATTGGTCTTTATTTGTTCCGATAACCTCGTTTTGTAAGTATGTATTAAGAATAATGGCTTCCCGTGTGAAAAATGCCTTCGCGGTAAACTCCGTACGTCTTTCCTATTTTTTAAAAATCGACTATGGCAGAATGCTTTTCAGACCGCAGACCACAAAAGGGAGAAAAATTAGCAAGTATCGTTGTCGGAGAAATTTTTTAGTAAATATGTCCATTGATGTTGGCGTACAATGGAGAGATATGTGGGGTGCTAGTCTGGTGTTACATTACGCAGTGATTGCATCTTTGTAAAAAGGGCCACCTGGGCTACCCTTCCATTCAACTTGTTTAAATAATAACAAAAAGAGTGAGAGAGAGAAAGGGAAAAAAAAGGGTGGGCAGAAATCCGTTAGGAGGTGACTAACTAGTCCACCCTTTTAGGGATTGGGGGAGAGAACGAGATCCCTTTTTTTTTCCTATTCAACCAGTGCAACGAAATTTCAATGCAGCTAGACTTCCTCATCGCCCTCTCACCCACTTCCGCCGCAAAAATCCGTGTTAAAATGACAAAAAGGACGTGATTTCCTACTTTTTTTTCTCTCCCTCTTTTTTATTGTGAATGGGGAGTTTGAAACGAAATAAAACCGTTTGTCCGAAGGGGGTTGATTTTTTTTTTTTTCTCCTTTTATTTTTAACAGGAAGCAGCAAACCGAAAGAAAAAGAAAAAAAATACCAACGGCGACAGTAAGAAACTTCGATTCATTCAGGGATCTAAATTATTTCTGAATCACTCCAATTCAACAGGTGTGCTCTCTTCAGTTTGCGAGAAAAAAAAATTCTCTTATTTTATTTGTCTGTTTAATTTTATGGTTCATCCGGTGAAAAGAAAAAGAAAAAAAACGTAAGTATTTTCTCATAAGCCCCGATCTTTGTAGTTGATATGGAAAATTCGAGAATAGGATTAGGGACGCAAAATTAAAACCTTTGCCTTATCAGGTAATACCTTTGTACAATATTAATAAAAAAACATAATAATATGTAATCCTTTTTACTACTTAAATTTCTCATTCCTACTCTCAGTAGGAATTCAGGTGACTGTATAATTTTTAAGGAAGAAAGGGGATCTGGGAGATTCTGAGTTGTAATTTCTCCAATGATAAAAAGGGTGTTTTTGGTCAAAAAACTAGGCAAACGCCCTTAAGTCGGGTTGAAAAGGGTTTTTTAGACCAAAAGACCCAGGAAAGGGATTTTTCGTCTAAAATTGCAAGAAAAACGCCTGAAAATGTAGTTAAGAATTTTTTGTTAGTTGAGAATCTCTTCTTCCTTCCTGTTTTTATCCCTTCAAATTTAAATTTAATTTAATTTTTTTTTCTTTCGAAAAAGTAATGTACCTACTAGCATAAAACAAAAAGATGAATGAAACCGAATAATACTCGCTAAAAATGCTATCGGAGCCCTTTTAATGCAGGGATGACCTCTTGAAGGATTGCAAAAATAAGCTACCTGTAGAAAAATTAGCTTCGAAGTTATTAAAATTGTTGAAGTTGTAAAAATTAGTTACAGAAGAATAATTGAAACTATGAAACTAGTTTCTCTTTTTCATATAAAAGGGCTGAACAAGAAGGGGAAGCATCGTTTTATGAATAATAATACTAACAGATAGATAATAAAAATAACATAAGAAGAAACCAGTTTGTGCAATGGTAAAAAGGTTTTTGAAAAAAAAAATCTAACGACGAGGGTGAAATGAAATAGGTACTGGTGAATGACGGCTGATAGCATCAACTTTTTTTTTCTCTCACTGATGTTGTGGAAGGAAATTTTTGTTTTGATATTTAACCGCTGTTAAAAGTGTGGGGCACCGAACTTTCTGCCATGAATTTTCAAATTCGAAAATAAAAGTTTTAAATTAGAAGGAAAAGCGTCCTTGGGAGCCTGAAAAAGAGACATCAAGTAGTTTTTAAGTTATCGCGAGAATTCCTTTTCCTAAAATCCAATAAAGCTCAAAAGTTGACAAAAAAATTTTTTCGGACTTAAGTGGCGAACTGTTTCTTGGCAAGGGGGAAAATGCACTTTTTTTATGTTTACATTTTAATGAGGTCCTCTCGCTTTTGTGATGGCGTGAAATATCGTTCCGTCTTTTATAAAATGCCAGTTTGAAGAGGCTTTATCAATCATAAAATGTACAAGGTGTCGGATCTTTTGTTACATTCAAAACCCTTATCGAAAAGTGATTCATGAACCCTATATGAGTCTCCATTAATCTCTTTACTTTATTCTTGTTTGGCCCAATTCTCGTTTATTTGCCCAACTTATTCTTGTTTATTCCAACCCTTCGATGGCTTTTATTTTAGCTACACAGGAAGTGCAGGTCTCGAAAGAAAAGTTTTTTCTTCAATCTTGAGATGTCTTGGAAAACTTGAGACTTCAAACACTTTATTTTTGGGCGAATTTTGTAAAAATTTCTGCGATATTTTCATAATACTATTAATTACAAGAGGAAGATTTGGCGGAAAGGTGGAAATCCAATGACGAAGGAAATATTCAAATCAAGGGGAAAATGCTAGCAGCGTCCTCTATTGGATTTCACTGGAACTACCATAATATTTATTTTAAATTTTTAGACAGGAGTAATATTGTTACTATCAACATAATTATAATATTTATTATAATAAAATTCTAACGGTTTGGTTTTTTCAAATCTCCTGACAATGTTATGGTGGTTCAGAAGCCTTTATGGAGTCGGTCCTCAGAGGACAAAAAGCTTAAAAAACTTAATAAATCAATATTGTCCTATTAGCATATTGCTTGTCTCATTCGATTCTGGAGGAAAAATGTCAAATCTGTATAGCCAATCCAGATTTAAGCCTTACTTTCATCAATAAAAGCCTTAAAAAACGGCCAAAAAGTCAATTTTTTAATTCTCTCTTTAAATTAGCGGGGATCAACTATTTCACACATTTTACAAGAGTAAACTAAGTGTAAAATGTGTTCATAAAATGAACTATCTTTTTTCATTTTCAACAATAGTGATATTGATGATGATGGGATTTAGGGACAGCGATTGTTTATTCATAGACTTTTTATCAATTATTGAAGTTTCATCTTGCATATAGCTTACATTGGATTTAATTCCATTTTTTTATTTTTGCTCCAATTTCTAAAAAATACTTATTGAAATTATTAGCTATCGTGAAACTATGGTATTCATAAATCCCATTTTCATTAACAATTTCAAAGTTCCTAGTTTAAACACTACTTTTGGTGAAGTACAGTCGACTCTCGATAATTCGAAATCCAAGGGACCTCAAAAAAATTTCGAATTATTGAGTTTTTGAATAAACAAGATGTTCGAATTATTGAGAGGCTGAAAAAAATAATTCGAATTATCAAACAACACCGGAAAGATCGAAATTAATGTGAACATTGCTGCTAAAAATTCGAATTACAGAACGTTATGAAAAAAGTCATTTCGAAATAAAGAGCGTTTTTACACTTATTTTTAATAGAGAAAAAATGATTCCTGATAAAACTTGAAATTCGAATTATAGAACGTTTTACTCTTTCTTTTCGAGAAAAATGATTTCGAATTATCGAGCATATCCAAATACACAGGATTTTTTTGATTTTCCAAATTTGCAGGCTAAGAAGTTCGAATTACATACTCAAAAATTCGAATTATCGAGTTTCAAATTAACAAGAGTCGACTATGTATTTTTATTTTTAAGGCTTTTAAACCTTAACCCTTTCGAGACCGCGTCTGACGTCGGATTCTCTGCGCTACTGGCGCAGCACTTTTCCCCTCACTTCTCCCCGACCGCTCCCAGCGCCCAGAAAAGCACAGAAAGCGACGAGTGATGCGATCATCACATAGTTTATTTCTTCCCCAACAGATTGCCAGTTTTTGCATGCCGCTAGCGCCACAGGAAGCAAAGGTATTAAATTTTTTAGAGAGGCTTCCCGCTGGCGCCGCTGGGCAACTAAAGTCGCCTGCGGTCTCCAAACGAAAAGCGCGAATGGCAACCATAGTTGCCTGCGGTCTCGAAATGGTTAAATCTCTTTTCCTAGTCAACGTGATTATTCCTTTAGTGACCCATTGTTTAATTTTATGGACGGTATTTATTTTATATGACAATTTCCTTTTATCTTCGAGGTGACAAGTATTAATTGTTTCTTTGATAACATCATAAAATTTTTAGGGCATTATCAACATTTTCATAGTTTAGTACGGTGGTATCGCATTTTTTGCATCCTCGCGTGAGTAAAGGAAGCTGGAATTTTTAGAGTCTTTTCTTGGGGTGATACAGATGCCACTTTTTCAATATTTTGAGCTTTTTTTTTTAATCAATAGATTACACACACTAAAATGTACGTATTTGCCAAGCTAAAACAGTCTTATCATTTTTTCCCCTCCTCGCATACAAAAAAAGAGTCATTTTTGCTAAATTTCCAATTCTCTTTCAGCCTAATCTGAATCGAGCGCTTGATTTGATTTTTTTAAAATACAATTTTTCAGGATTTTGACTATTTTTCTTTGATAGAAATTAACTTTTTGACGGACCTACCCTTTTAGAACCGATACTACTACGATTTCAGGTTGGTAATAGTTCGTCGTAAAAATTTTGGCTTTCAAAAATTTCCTGGTACCAACGAGACCTCCATCTCCGAGGGATCAATCAAACTATCAGCCAATAAAATTACTGAAGTAAGCGCAGCTCTATAAGTTAGCAGAAAAACATACATTCAAACAAAACATTAAAAACGTTGGTTTTCATTAAAAATTAATCGTCTCTTTGGCCTTATCGTTACATCATAAGTTAATCTCGTCCAAGGAAAGCACAAATAAGAAAACAAATTTCACATAAATAAATAAAAATGAATGAAAATGCATTTTTTCACTAAGTCACTAAAGTCTTTTAGTCTGCCCTAGAGGATTTTCAAGATTTCCGAGAGGAAGGAAAGGTAAAATCAATGTAGAAAAAAGATGAATAATTTATTTAATAACCTATTTTATAGAATACAAAAGAGGGCTTAAATAAACCTAAAATGCTCAGCTGGACTTAGTTATTACCAAGCATTGATTAAGTTGTAAAAGAAATTAAAAAATTATCTTAAAACCCTCAACATTTTGTCGACACAAAAATGACTGCAAAAAAAATCTCTTCAAGGACAATTTATCAAAATATACAATAATGAACTATAAATCTAAATCGTTAAATGAACTCCATTTAAATAAAGTCGAGATGACTAACAAGTCTTTAAGTATTTTTTTGAAAATTTATTCAACTAATTTTAACTTATATTGGAATAAAGGTAAAAAATCGATTTTAAAAATAAATTATTTTAACGAGGTTCAATTCAATCGAAAGATCAGAAAATTTTGTTCGAGTGTTCTTTCACCACATACTGTATTCGCTATCATCTTGGTACAAGGTCACGAAGAAGCCAATGAAAGTGAAGTAGACCACCATATTTCCGGCTATTGTCAGATAACAAGCACCCCAGTGTATCTAAAAAGTAGAAGATTATTAACTAATTTATTTTTTTACTGTTACTTAGTATCTATAATAACAACTTGAACAAAAATGAAATTTTGGAAAAATGTTCACAGTAATCAGACACAACTGCTAATTTTGAGGGAGTCATAAATTTTTAGAATTTCAACTAAGCCGAAGCCTTTACAAATTGATATTCTCCATCTAAATTCTAATTTTTAAAAGCAAAACAAAAAAATCTTTCATACCACAGCAGCTCGAGCGAGTACAATGGGTAGTGCAAAAGACGATACAACAAACGCCATCGTTATAAATATTGCCAGATCCATACTAGAATTGGTTGAACCGGTGACTTCGGTGTAACGCCTTGCCAACAATGTCGGAATCGGGGCAAAAACGTAGAAAACGACGACAATCAATGGATACCATGCCCTAAAAGTTTCAAAATTCAAATAATTTAGTAAGTACATAAATAAATTAGATAATATAATGGAACTAAAATTAATTTAAAAAAAAAATAAAACCTTTGCATCAAAATTTAAATGTTTAACCAAGTAAAATAAAGTAAATTTTGGTAACAAAAACTATGGCGATCTCCCATTTTAGGAATAGAAAAGCATAATCATAAAAATAAAGCAGACGATTTAAAATTAAAGATATTCTGAATTAAATTGTTATTTTGGTGACGGTCACTTGCACCAATCTTTAATAAAAAGTGAACAAAAGTGCCAGGTTTTCTGTTGGCAAAATGGTCAAAAGTGCCAGTTTCTATGACAGAGGAGCCAATGGTAACACCGTTAGCACGAATTGTCAAGAAATGAAATCAGGAAAAATATATCTGCCAAAACAGGTTTACCAGCACTTTTTTAGGGATCGACCCCACATAAATTATAAAGCAGATATAAGAACTCCTTCATACTTACTTATAATCAGGAAGACCGCAAGCAAGAATAATAAATGTCATTCCTATAGAGCCAGCAAATGCGAGGCCAACCAATCTACAAAAGGGAAAGGAAAAAAGTTAAAATGGTCTTAAAATAGTGATAACTTTGTAGGAAAAAAATAATTTAAATGCACTTACGCTATAATCAGCAGCAAAACATGAAACAAAAAAATAATGTAGATTAGTAAAACATTAATAGAAAATCAAAATAAGTAAAGAAGGACCAAGAAAAGGGGTTCCTTTAATGTGGTCAGCGAACCCTTGGGTATGGACTAGGGGGTCCACTGAAAAACTTGATAAAAAAATGCTGTAATTTGATAAAGGAAACTTAGAATAAAATGCATTTTCTTCGTTTTCAAATAAAGGGAAGTAGAGGAGTCTGGTCATTTTCATCAGAATCTCGATGTTTTGAGAAAAGAAGAACGTTGCACAGTTAATATAAGATTGGGCTTTTCACCCTAAAACCTTCTAATTTCACTTACGAATTTTAATCCAAATCACAATAAATTTCGGTTAGCGATAAATCATCGTTGAAGATGCAACATGTGCTAACTCGCATTTTGGGCAAAATGATATTTTTATTGAATATGAAGCTCATCTACCGAGGCGACGTTTTGTAAAAAAGAAATTCATCAGAAAGCAGTTGAACGATGGCAATGATAGCATGTCACATCTGAAATCTGAAGAACACGATTCAGTTTTTTGTCTCTCCTGAAAAGTAGCCAAAAGGGCGATATGTTGCATCTTCATCGACGAAATAAGAGATATGGGGAAAAGAGGCAAAGAGGAAAAGCCCTTCTTCCAAAGAAAACTTTTTTTGATTCCTTGCTATTCATATAATATATCCTCCTAATTATTATTGGCTGATCGGCTATTTTGTAAGGCTATCTTTCAGTCAGAACCAAGAATTCATGAGAATTGCCATCGCCTATCTTTTCTAGGAGGATGAGTCCCTCGGTGATAGAAAAATGGAAGAGAGAAAAGAACAAATGGATTCTCAAGCTTTAGATGAATATAAAGATTAACCCTTTCGGGACCACAGACGATAGTTGCCATGCGTGTATGTCTTTAGTTGCCCAGCGGAAACTGCGGGGAGCCTCTCTAAGATATTTAATACCTTTACTTCCCGTGGCGCTAGCGACATGCAAAAACTTGGCATCTGTTGGGGAAGAAATGAACTACGTGATGATTGCATCACTCGTTGCTTTCTGTGCTTTGCTGGGAGCGGTCGGGGAGAAGTGAGGGGAAAAGTGCTGCGCCAGTAGCGCAGAGAATCGTCAGACGCGGTCTCCAAAGGGTTAAGGGAGTTCCGGTCTTCAGAAAAGTGCGCTATTACAAAATCCCCAGCATTGTTGCTTCTTTATTGCTTGTTTTGGGAGCAGAAAAAGAGCAGCCATTACACAAAAATCAGCGAAATTCTAAATGGTGAAAAATATAGTGAAACTTCAATCTCTTACATCTCAAAACCCTCTTTACACTTACTGCCTCAATTCTGATTAGAGCAACTTTTATGCCCCAAAAAACACATTTTGACCGCTATAAGGGGTCCAATGAACAAGTCTGGGAATCCCTGATCTATGATGGCCCTTCAAGCTGGAAAATACCAAGGGATTCTTCTATGAAAAAGAAAATAGTTATAGAAGATAGTTTACTAAAAGCAGTTCCACTAAAAATTATGAACAAGATGATACTTATTAAAAAAACAAAAAAAAGTCAGTTATACCAACGAAAAGAAATCTAAAATAAACGCCCTCCTAACTTATATTTTAAGAAATCAATCTAGATGGTAAGAGAATTTCAAAAAATTATGTAATTTCTAGACAAGAAGTCTAAAATTTAAATAAAATAAAGAAAAGGATACCTTTCATTCCAGCCATTGTTGATTAAATTTATAATGAGAAAAAAAAGTTATAGCAATGTCGATCGAAGAAGTCAAAATATCTTTTACTGGGTTTAAAATCGCATTTCAATTTCACTCTTCAGTGATCCACGATATCAAACCTTTTATGCCTAAATTTTAAATAGTTATTTCAATTTTTTTTAAATTTCTTTTTGTTAGATCGATGTCGGAATTTAGTTAGAACGAACAGGGAGGTGAAATTCGGGCGATCGCTTCTCAGACGAAAAACGGGAGAACAACAGACAAAATAAACAAAAATTATACGCTTGGAACCTCTTTAGATAAGATTCTTAACTATGACGTCAAAGAAGAAAAAAATGGTGAACTTTCTTTATTTGCTAAAATTTATTATCAGGAAAATAAAATTACTTTATCACAATTTAGGATGTAATTTCTAACATAGTTATAACATCAAACCAGAAAATAAAATCCCTGTAGGATAAAACTCCTTTTCCTATTTCAAAGATTTATCTTCCATTGTCTTCCAGCAGAACGTGTTTGCTAAGAGAGATGGACTGGAAGACCCTTTTGCTAAAACCGTTACATGGAGGGTATCACAATATCTTCCCTTTGAGAAAGTTAAAAATTAGAACTTTTGCTTGGTTTTGTTAACTATGCTTCTCTTTATGGGCAACTTGAGTCTTGAAATCTCATCATCTCTTCTCAGATGCTCAGAGAAGGTGGATCAATCGAGTCCTGGCTTTTCAAAGGATTATGTAGGTTCTAAGTTTTTTAACTTCAAATTTTCCCGCGAACTGATGAAAGGCATCGACAAAACTCACGCGAATCTTCGATGGTACCGGCTGACCGGCATCGATGGTGCCGGTAACACCACCCCCTCGAACTACCCGTGAATTTTTAGCTTGCCCTTTGGTCTCTGCTTTTCAGGCGGCCGTTCACCTATCACAATTTACATACTTTTCTTTTTACTTGAAAAACACTTCTTAAAAGCAATTTCTTGACCCCATCATGTCAGAGCCGAAAAGGTAATTTGACCGCCTCCCCTCGTAGAAAATGCTTGTCGATTCCCCTCAATCCTTTCCACATTTTGTCGTCCCGGCTTTTTCATCCTATCATGAGAATATTCAATAAAAAATTATTTAACACTTTATTTTTAATCCGTTTTAATCAAATTTCCCTTTTCGAATTCTGCCATTTCAAATCCTCCAGAGCTACACAGATTCCGTAAAAGTCTGATTCTGATGCATGATATCCTAATGCAAGTTTCAGCGAGTTAGCTGGACGTCTGGCTTGTCCATATAAGTTTATTATACCTACTCCTATTATACCAGGAATTCCTAAAGAGACGCACAGAATCTGCATGCTAGGCAGCATGTTAGCTTCCCAAAATTTTGGGACCCGTCAAAATGTGTGGCGGACCCCATTGTTCTTATTCAGTTTGAAGGCCTTTAGAATTTAGATGGCTTGTTTAATTAGACAAATCTACGTTTTTTTGGGGCTCACAAGTAGATCACAAATTTTGACTAATAAGTAATAACCCTTATTTCATTGTTATTGCTAACCTTTATGAAGATTTGGTTAAAAACGTGATGCTTTAGATGTGTAGTTGCTCAAGATGTGCAACTATTAGGCCTTTTTCTCGCTAGTGGCTCACTACTCAAAATACAGAGTATCAAATGGACTTAATATTTCTTTATATAGGATTCTCTATATTCGAGGATTCTTAATATTTCGATTAGCAAGTCAGTTAGAAACCCCAGCCATAAGACCTAGAGAAACTCCCCAAAATCATCTAAAAATGGGGATTTCTGATGAAAACGCCCACTCTTCCACAAAGAATTTTGAAAAAGGAGAACAATTTGAATGACTAAAAAACTTAAAATTAAAAACGCTTTTTAATCCGGGTTTCCTTTCTTCATTTCCAACAATTTTTTAACAAGCTTTTTTGTGGACACACTATAGAACTGCCCTACGATTCTTTCTGTAAATAATAAAAATAAAAGCTTCATATAAGAATTTTATTGATGTAATGAAAATAAATTTTTATTGCGAAAAAAATAAATAAACTTTGAATTTTATCAGGTTCATCATAAAGAAAAACTATTTCCATGAAACTCTTCTAATTTTGATGATGGTATGCAATTGGATAGAAATCTAACACTAAAATAGCGTTTACTGTTTCTATCTCTTCTAATTCTTCAATCAAGATGTCTTCAAAGTATTTGCGTTCGACGATTATCATTTTAAGTCTCAAAGCATAAACTGCTCGACTGATTTTAGCCAAAGTTATTTCGCATTTAAGCTTTTTTTCAAATCTAATGTCATTTTCATTGTCATCGCTGTCATAAATGCTGGATCGAGTTCCTATCGTTGATGAGCAATCGCTATCGTATTCAATGTCCCTTTCTTCTAACGTTGACTCATCAGAGTCGGTTGTATCCTCTTCAAAAAGTACTGCAGTGTCTTCATTATACAAAGCTATTTCAAAGCTCTCGTCCTCTCTTTGTGGAAGATCCTCACCGGAATTTTGATTTTGAGTCATTTCATCTTTTTCACTACTAAAAAAGTAGTTTGTGAAAGGGAATTCATTTCGAACTGATTCAATAATCTTTTTGTGCAGTTCTTTGAAGAAGGAAAATGGAAAGTTCCCATTGTGATAGGACTCAAAAAAGATGTTTGCAAAACTGAATCCACCTTCTTCAAAATCTGGAGAAAAAAGTAGTTATTGAAGTGTCTCAACAAGACTTCTATATTAAATACTGACAAATCCTAGATAGAGAAGCATTCTTTTGACAAAATGATTTATTGAAAAAAGTGATGTTTCCTAATGTCAACTACTTACTGGATGTTTTTTGAGTATCATCATCGATATCGAAATCCTCTATGTCTGGTAACTGGCTGCCATCAAAAAGAAAATTTTGAAAACATTTTTCAGGTTCAGGAATAGAATCTTGAAACATAGATAAAATAAGTTATTTTGATTAAAAATTATACTTTCATAAGGCGAATCGGGTTCTTCTTCAAAATCATCTGAAGGATTGAAATTGCTTAAATTTTCATCGGCTTCGAAGCAGAACGTTTCATCTCCAGATGCATCACTTAACATATCCGTGTAATATACTGAAAAAAAAATAGTTTAATGATACCTTCAAGAGTCTTAAGCATGTTGAGCCTAAAACATTTTTGCTGCATCGCTTGGCTTTTAAAGGTACTTACAGACCAAAAATTTGAGGATATTAAAGATCAAAGCTGCTGTGGTATTTATAATCGATTCTTTTGAAGGGAGAAACGAAATTCCGAATAGAAAAAACCCAAATAGAATTTCAAAAAGATAAAATACTATCAAGATCATTTCAAAGACTATCCTGGCCGTTAAGATCAAGAAACATTTCAAAATGATGAACAGAATCCAGAATCCCAAGAACATCCATCGAATGAAGAATAAAGCGGTACATTTCGGCGCGTAGAGCAAATAAATCAACAATTTCACCATGCAAATCACCCCGACGGCCCATAGTTCGGCCGAACCACAAATGAGTCTTTCGATAAACAAAATGACAGATGAAATACCGTGTCGCGCGTGAATCCAAATTTCATGAATATATGGATAATAAACAAATATTGTTTATATAATTTAGTGCAAAATTTAGTCAAAACCGTTAACATGTTAGCAAGGGAATCCATAATGTTTTTTTAGATCTTAATATTTTTAAACAGCTGATTTTTAAAATTCTTCAAATATTAAAAAATGTAGGTTTTAAAATTATTATTATTTTTTTTTTATTGATTTATTTATTGAAATAAAATTTTCTGCTCTACATAGCCCCTTCTAAGCTACATATACCTACAATAGCAAAAAAAAAAAAAAAAAAAAAAAAAAAAAAAAAAAAAAAAATACTTTGTATGATTTTTTTTTTCTTGCATATAAGTCAAGTTTGGTTTTTTAGGCAAGTTATTCATCAAAATCATGTGGTGAAATCAATGTTAAAATGCCATTTTCAAGAAGAAAAAGGCGCAAATTCTATTTCAAATGCTATTTTGTTCCCAAGGTTTGGTTCTGCTTCTTTGCCCTTTTTTGTTTGCAATAATTTTAGACTAAAGAATTTATTTTGACATTATTGTAGAGACTATCTCGACAATCTTAATCATTTGTTGAATAATTTTATTTATTTTTTATTCAGCACTGATGATCTATCAACTGCTATTCTCCGTAAAAAGGATCGCCCGAATAGACTTATTGTCGAAGATGCAATAAATGATGACAACTCAGTCGTCAGTTTGTCTCAGGTATTTGAAATGCTAAGAAAATTAAGTTTGAAGTATTCTACTTTACAAGTGTCTGTACAAACACAAGGTAGTTTCTTTAAAAGTTCCCTTGAAAAGATAAAATTATAGAAAAGTACATTGTGTTTAACTATAAAGTTAATAAAATAAAAATACTGTTTGGAATGTATGAAAAATTCATTAAGGAAATAAGTTCAGAAATGTTCTACAAGATAGCACCATACTGCGGCTTTATTTTCAAGAATTTAATTTTTTTTCTTTGTTCATTAGTTTTTACAATAAATGATACATTTTTATTAGTTAAAAAATGATAAATACTAAATCGAGATTATTTAAACAGGCGAAAATGGATGAGCTTCAGCTGTTCAGGGGCGATACTGTCATTCTCAAAGGGCGAAGGCAAAAAGAGACAGTCTGCATAATACTTTCGGAAGAAAACTGCCCCAATGAGAAAATACGAATGAATAGAGTAGTCCGAAACAACCTTCGCGTCAGGATTTCGGATGTAGTCTCCATCCAAGCTTGCCCTAAAGTCAAGTATGGCAAAAGAATCCATGTTTTGCCAATCGATGATACTATAGTAGGATTAACAGGGTAAGTTTTCTTCATTTTATTTATTTAAATATGTACTGTATTTATTTTAGAAACTTATTCGAAGTATATTTAAAGCCATATTTTTTGGAAGCGTATAGGCCAATTCATAAAGATGACACATTTATAGTTCGAGGTGGTATGAGAGCTGTTGAGTTCAAAGTCAAAGAAACCGACCCTAGTCCATATTGCATTGTTGCTCCTGATACCATTATCCATTGTGAGGGAGATCCTGTCAAAAGAGAAGTATGTCATAAGTGATGGAAATAGTGAAAAGTATATTGAGAAATAATGCAGGATGAAGAAGAAGACCTAAATTCAGTTGGATATGAGGATATTGGAGGGTGTCGAAAGCAATTGGCTCAAATTAAGGAAATGGTAGAGCTTCCATTGAAGCATCCTAGTCTTTTTAAAGCCATTGGGGTCAAACCTCCTCGAGGAATCCTTCTTTACGGACCACCAGGCACTGGGAAGACGTTGATCGCTCGTGCTGTCGCTAATGAAACCGGGGCGTTTTTCTTTTTGATAAATGGTAAGGGGTTTTTTTAAAAAATGGTTGGTCCATTACTTTTTATTTCAGGGCCTGAAATTATGAGTAAACTAGCTGGTGAGTCAGAAAGCAATTTGAGAAAAGCATTTTCCGAAGCTGGGAAGAAACCTCCGGCGATTATATTTATTGATGAATTAGATGCAATTGCTCCAAAGAGAGATAAAGTTTGTATTTTAAATAAAATTTGAAAAGCGTTAATGTCTATTGTAGACACAAGGAGAAGTAGAGAGAAGGATTGTATCGCAGCTGCTGACTCTTATGGACGGTCTGAAGCGCAACGCAAACATAATTGTCATGGCCGCAACAAACAGGCCTAACTCGATTGATTCAGCACTAAGACGTTTTGGACGATTTGATCGGGAGATCGACATCGGAATTCCTGATACAACTGGAAGACTGGAAGTTTTAAGAATCCACACAAAAAATATGAAATTAGCTGAAGATGTCGATTTAGAGCAAGTAAGATCCAAACTTAATGAAAGATTAGAATTATTTTTCATTAATTTTGAAAGATAGCTGCTGACACTCATGGCCATGTCGGTGCGGATCTGGCATCATTGTGCTCTGAAGCTGCCTTACAGCAAATACGAGAAAAGATGGATCTCATCGATCTTGAAGATGACCAAATCGACGCTGAAGTTTTAAATTCTTTAGCTGTCTCTATGGATAACTTTAAGGTACGGCTAAAACAAAGTTAAAAAAGAAAAAGATTTACAGTTTATCTTGAGAATTTTGTGCAATGTACCTACATACTGTTGTGTAAACTTATTTTTTTTACATTTTTAGTATGCTATGAGCAAGAGCAGTCCTAGCGCTCTCAGAGAAACAGTTGTCGAAGTTCCTAATGTTACGTGGGGAGACATCGGAGGTCTTGAAAATGTAAAGAAAGAACTTCAAGAATTAGTCCAGGTAGGTGGAATAATTTAAAACGAATGGATTGATCAGTCTAATTTTTAGTATCCTGTTGAACACCCGGAGAAGTTTTTAAAGTTTGGTATGCAACCGTCACGCGGTGTACTATTTTATGGACCGCCCGGATGCGGTAAAACTCTTCTTGCCAAAGCGATCGCTAATGAATGCCAGGCTAATTTCATATCAGTAAAAGGGCCTGAATTGCTCACAATGTGGTTCGGTGAGTCCGAAGCGAACGTTAGGGATATTTTCGATAAAGCTCGTGCCGCTGCACCATGCGTACTTTTCTTCGATGAGTTGGACTCTATCGCAAAATCAAGAGGAGGAAGTGTCGGCGATGCTGGAGGCGCTGCTGACAGGGTTATCAATCAAATTCTTACTGAAATGGATGGAATGGGAGCTAAAAAAAATGTTTTCATCATCGGTGCGACGAACAGACCAGGTAAAAGAAAAATGCTTTCTGCGATTTTTTTGACAATTTTGCTTCAGATATCATAGATCCTGCGATTTTAAGGCCAGGGCGTTTAGATCAACTTATTTACATTCCTCTTCCTGATGAAAAATCAAGAGAAGCAATTTTTAGGGCGAATCTCAGAAAATCTCCTGTGGCGTCAGTAAGTGGTCAATTCTTTTGGTCAATTGTTTTTTTAATTTTTTCCAGGACGTTGATCTCTCATACATAGCTAAAGTAACTCGAGGGCATTCAGGAGCTGATCTGACTGAGGTGTGTCAGAGAGCATGTAAATTAGCAATAAGGCAGTCAATTGAAGCTGAAATTAAAAATGAAAAGGAAAGGGTAAATAATGGCGGAATGGACATCAGTCTAACAGAAGTAAGTTAATCCTATATGCTATAACAATATGACTTTAATACTCTCGTGCTTCAAAGATTGAAAATGAAGATCCAGTCCCTGAAATAACCCGTGAGCATTTCGAAGAAGCGATGCGATTTGCACGGCGATCTGTGACCGACAACGACATAAGAAAGTACGAAATGTTTGCTCAAACTCTTCAGCAATCGAGAGGATTCGGAAATAAATTCAGGTTTCCTTCTTCAGCCAACGCCCCCTCCTCTCAAGGAACATCCGCAGCCGATACTTCAACTTTTCAGGATGAAGGAGACGATGATCTCTACAGCTAATTACAATAATATAACTTATCCATAAAAACAAAGCAACTACAGGATAATTTAGCATTCTAAAACCCTACACTAAATAAATGAGTGAATATTTTATTTATACTCCCATCTTGAAAAATCTAACGTTTCTAATTATTTTAGTTTTTTACATAAATGCTTATCCTGAAGATTTTTTTTAATGTTGCCAAAAAGAAGGTATTAGTTCCTTTTTTTAATTGTTTTTCCATGTTCATATTTTTGAAAAATCATATTTATATTTGAAAAAGTTAATCCAATACCTTCTAAATTTATGTTAAATGATTGGAATAAAAATTTAAATAATTGAAACTTCCTTTGTTTGCTACCCCTTCACTTGCAGCCCTGATAAAATGGACTTACATAATAAATTTTTTTAAGCTACTGTAATTAGTGTTATTTCGGTTGTTTTATTTGAAAAAATATTATCAAACAAAAATAAATATTTAATTAAAGTCCTTTCATCCGCAAACATCTTTAAAATCGTCCACGGTGCATATGGAAGTGCAGCATTTTTCAACGAGTTTTCTTATATTTTCTTACAATCGAACGATCTAATTTTCGACCGTTGATTTCGTCATCGCTCAACCAAGCGATAGGTATTCCTGCGATTTCCCCTAAAAATAAGAAACTAAGTTAAATAGGAAGATTACTATAGATCTTTCTTACCTCCTGGAGCCCACTTCCGATCTAAACTTTCCGATCTCCTTCTTCTTTTTACAACGTTGAACATAGATCGTGCTGAATTTAAAAACGAAGCCCAGAAATTCTCCTGGAATATTTTAATTTTTGTACTTTAAAGGGTAAAATTATCACTATTTTAACATAAAAATTAAACACCTAAACCGCAAAATGACTGAATAAAGCTAAAAGATCTCTGAAACCATTACATCTTTCGAGTCCGGTGCTCCAGAATGTGGATTTTCTTCTGTATTTATTTTAATCCTCAGTGTTTTTTCTGCATAATCTGAAAAAAAGGAATAAATCTGTTAGTAAAAACCCAAAATATCATGAAATCCAAGATTTTGGATAAAATGAATCTCTGGAAGACAGCAAGACTGCAAAAATCGGGGTTGTCGTTTCTAATTGGGCATCAATTATTTCAATTTCCTCAGGCTGCCATCTTCGGATGGAAAACATTTTATTCGGTAAAGCCATTTAGTAACCATCGATGTAGTCGTGATGGGGGATTTCGTTGAAGAATCTTGAGAATTCCGAGTCTGTCGTTTCGATAATGAAATTGTTTTCTTCGAGGCCCCTTTTCGCATAAGAGCAAGCGTCGACGACAAGAAGCCGTTAAACTTTTTTGTACAAGTCGCCGTATCTGTCCTCCAATATCGGAATCCAGATCATACCAAATGGAAGATGATCTAAAAAAAGAACATTCTCATAAAATATGGTCTAAACCTTCACTGGGAAAAGAAAAGCTGGAAAATTACCAGAGTCTGAAGATTCATTTTATAAAAATCTGGGTACGACGCAGACGAAACGACTGAAAGTTTTTGTTGTTTTCAAGTTACTGAAGTATTTATACCAATCGCCCGTGAAAAAGGTAGTCACTCTCTAAAATTTTTTCTCCGTATGAATAACACGAGTCTAAAATAGATGTCGAAACAGGCCATTTTTGGTGTTTTAAAAATAAAAAGCTAAAAATGAATTTATGTATTGTAAAAATATTTCGACCAAATGAAGATTCTTTGGTTTTGAATTTTTGGATGATAAGAATTATTGCGGTCGAAAAATATTCGGGGAAAAAATGCAACACGCTGGCAAATACAAGACAATAAGGTCCATGGCTAATTTTTTTTTAACTTCCTTAAAGAAGTATTGTGATACCCTTCAAGTCGGATTTTGGGGAAGGGTCATCCAGACCACGGAGGGTCAAATTTAATATTGATCTTTACCGATCTCAACTTGTCTGTGGTGCCGGCCAGCCGTCCGTA
Source organism: Orius insidiosus (assembly GCA_014119065.1). NCBI lineage: Eukaryota > Metazoa > Arthropoda > Insecta > Hemiptera > Anthocoridae > Orius > Orius insidiosus. The sequence goes on along the minus strand of JACGAQ010000303.1, from coordinate 56,029 downwards.
GCATTTTTCCGGAACACTTACAGCCACAGTTTTCAACAGATTTTCACACAATCTTCCTTAGTTGGTGAACAAGAATTTAACGAGGGCGATTATTGAATTTCGAAAAAAAATGGCGGAGATATGCACGGTTTAAAAACTGCGCCGCCTGTTGGTCCGATTTTCACCAAATACTCCATATATTTTTTGCGAATTTATTTTTTATTTATTTTATTTTTTTTTATTTTTTACTAGGGAGAAATTTACTTCCACCCTTTGCGGAGGCGCATCCCTTATTTTTTATTTATTTTATTTTTTTTTATTTTTTACTAGGGAAATTTAATACTTCCACCCTTTGCGGAGGCGCATCCCTTGGGCAGAAAGCCAAGTATTTCTACCTTGATACTACTTATAAAAAATTTTGAAAAAAAAACTTATAAAATTTTTTCGGAAAAAAACTGCAAATTTTTCAAAAAAAAAAAAAAAAAAAAATCGAAAAAACGTAGAAATTTTTTTGAGTAAATAAATTGAAAAAATAACTTCGAAATTTTTCGAGGGAAAAAAAAACTTAGAAATTTTTTTTGAAAAACAAAAATATTTAGAAAAATAACTTTCAAAATTTTTGAAAAAAAAAATTTTTTCTTCCCCTCCTTTTGTACTTCCCCCTACTTGAAGTTCTTCTTTTTTATACTTCCCCTCCGTTAAACTTCCTCCCCGTTATACTTCCCCCCTTTATACTCCCCCTTCGTTGGAAGCTCTTCAAACTAGTACTTTTAAAAAATAATATCGCTTGTAGGATTTTCTTTTCCCCTCCTACATTGACTTCTCTTTAAGGAGGTTTTCGTTGGAAGCTCTTCAAACTAGTACTTTAAAAAATAATATCGCTTGTAGGATTTTCAAGGAATTTGTTAATTTATTTATTTACGAAGTGAATAAAAAAAAGTCGAAGTTGACAAAGGAGTTCCGCGTTAGGCGCGTGAAAATTCGGTTGTGGGGCTTTCGTGGAAGTCTCTAGACTTCCTTTAACTTTTTTACTGTCTCTATTATGTCCTTGTCTTCGCCAGAAAAAAATAAATACAAAAAGGTTTTTTATTAAATCATGTAAAAAAAATTCCTATTCTCTTCCACTATTTCCTCGGTAACATCTGGGATCTTCAACCATCATTCAATAAATCTCCTGATACGTCAGGACAGCCGGTAGGATGCAGAAAGTCTACAGAGATCACATTCGGTTTCAACTTCCTTAAAGAGAAGCTATTGTATTACCCTCCATGGTATGATCTCTGGAAATGGGATTCCAGACCCCTTAGAAGAAAAATGATTTTTTTAAAAATGATTAGTGATCATCACCTATCTTAATGTATGTCGTCAAGGACGGCCTGATGGCCTTAATTTTCATCCGATTTTAAAAAATGGCGGAGATCTGTATTTCTGAACTTTTTTTTAACGCGCTACGGCCGTTCTATTGATATGATCTCCACCTTTTCACCTAGTCGTTGTATTGAATTTATTGTAGAGAAAATAATTAGATTTAAAAAAAAGAATAGGTAGAAATATTGGCAGCTTACGCACGTTCCGATGTTGCCCTTCTGGGCGAAGACTTACTTGTTATTACCTTGGTCCTTAAAAAAATTGATCGATAGTAGGGTGGGGCTTTCGTGGAAGTCTCTAGACTTCCTTTAACTTTTTTACTGTCTCTATTATGTCCTTGTCTTCGCCAGTAAAAAAATAAACACAAAAAGGTTTTTATTAAATCATGTAAAAAAATTCCTATTCTCTTCCACTATTTCCTCGGTAACATCTGGGATCTTCAACATCATTCAATAAATCTCCTGATACGTCAGGACAGCCGGTAGGATGCAGAAGTCTACAGAGATCACATTCGGTTTCAACTTCCTAAAGAGAAGCTATTGTATTACCCTCCATGGTATGATCTCTGGAAATGGGATTCCAGACCCCTTAGAAGAAAAAATGATTAGTGATATCACCTATTAATGTATGTCGTCAAGGACGGCCTGATGGCCTTAATTTTCATCCGATTTTCAATTTTCACAGTTCTTTATAGTCGCCTTGAAAAAACGAAGGCGTTTTTCGAAATTCGAAAAAAATGGCGGAGATCTGTTTCTGAACTTTTTTTTAACGCGCTACGGCCGTTCTATTTATGATCTCCACCTTTTCACCTAGTCGTTGTATTGAATTTATTGTAGAGAAAATATTAGATTTAAAAAAAAGAATAGGTAGAAATATTGGCAGCTTACGCACGTTCCGATGTTGCCCTTCTGGGCGAAGACTTACTTGTTATTACCTTGGTCCTTAAAAAAATTGATCGATAGTAGGGACCAAAATTGATTAAATTGAGCTGCTTTGAGAAGTGCCCGCCGGGTCCAGCTGACTAGTGCTTACTCAGCTCAATTTAATCAATTTTGGTCACTATCGAACAATTTTTTTTAAGGATCAAGGTATTGTAAAAACAAGGAAGTCTTCGCCTAGTAGGGTAACAACGGAACGTGCGTAAGCTGCAAAAAATTTCGACCTATTTTTTTTTAATCTAATATTTTTCCCTTCAATAAATTCTATACAAGGACTAGTGAAAAGGTGTAGACAGACCAATAGAACGGCCGTAGAGCGTTAAAAACAAGTTCAGAAAGACGGATCTCTTTTTCTTTTCTTTTTTTTTTTTTTTCGAATCTCGAAAAACGCCTTCGTTATTTTCAAGATGACTACAAAGAACTGTGAAAATTTGGTGAAAATTAGATGAAAATTGAGGCCATGGCTTTACGACAGACAATAAGATCGGTGAAGATCACTTATCATTTTTCTTCCAAGGGGTCTGAAAATCCCATTTCGCCGCTTTAGCTCTTTTAACTTCCTTATAGAAATTATTGTGATACCCTCCACGTCGGGTTTTAGGGGAAGGGTCTTCGAAACCACGGAGGGTCAAATTGAATATGGATCTTTACCGATCTCAACTTTGTCTGTGGTGCCGGCCGGCCGTCCGTAGCATTTTTCCTGAATACTTTACGGTCACAATTTTCAACCGATTTTCACCTTTTCACACAAATTTCTTTAGCCGGTGAACAAGAATGTAAGTAACGAGGGCGATTTTTGAATTTCGAAAAAATGGCGGAGATAATATGTCTGTTTGAAATTTTAAAAAATTCGCTGCGGCGCGCGGCCGAACCGTTGCTTGGTCCGATTTCACCAAATTGTCATTAATTACTCTTTATATCTTTTACGATTTTTTGAATATAATTATCCTTTTAGTAGGGAGAAATTTCATACTTCCAGTCTTAACGAGGGACGTCTCTTAGGCAAAAATCCCTTATTCTACTTTGAAAATTAGAACATTTTTCGAAAAACTAAAGCGAGAATTTAAAAAAAAAAAAAAAAAAAAAAAGAAAAAACGGAAAATTTTACTAAAAAACTCAAAAATAAATAATAAATTAGAAAATTTTTCGGAAAAAACTCGGAAAATTTTTCAAAAAAAATAGTTGGCAAATTTTTCAAAAAAAAGTTGGAATTAAAAAAAAACTCGCAATTATAAAAAAAACTTGGAAAATTTTTTGAAAAAAAAAATTTCCCGCTCCGCTATACTTCCCCCTCCGTTATACTTCGCTCCCTTATACCTCCCTCTCCTTTATACTTCCCCTCCTATATTTTTACTTCTCTTAAAAAAAGTTTTCGTTGGAAGCTCTTCCAACTAGTACTTTTTTACGTGCACCTGTTGTCTTATTTACCAGAGTTGGACTCAGTTGGAAATCGCCCAACTTTTTTTCTTAAGATTTTCATGATCTTATACATTTTTCTCAGTCGCATTTTTATCCAATCTAATTTCAAGGTTAACTCTTTTTTAAAATATAGGTACGCCCTCACGGTTAATGATGTATTTATAATTAATTCTCATTATGTAACCTCCGATCTTTAATAAACCAATTTATACAATTAAAAAAACTAGTAATTACATATTCATCCCATAAAAAAAGAAAAAAATTAGACTGCCAACATATATCTAACTATCCATAAATTTACATAGAATTTTTTTTGTCCGCGTTTTTAGGCGCTTAACTATTGAGGCTACCTTGAATTTAATTCTTCAATCATCTCTACACGCGGCGCACTTATTTTTCTCACAGTTTTACCCTCCTGAGGAGTGAAGCGTGAAATTCATCATGTTTTTTATCCTTTCGCTAAAGTAGTCTTTTTGTGCAAGAAGCGATTCTGGGAGATCGTAAAATGTGGAAAATGATTATTCCAATTTTCTTAGCTTTTCTTCGTTACGCAAGTAACTTCCTCGTTTTGAATCTTTTAGTTCGAGACCTTGCGGAGACCTTCACACCCACAGTTCGTTTCCAATTATGTAATAATTCACAATAATTTTGCTTAGTGATCGTTAAAGAAAGAAAAAATCGATGTACTCGTAATTATTGCTTGGAAGGTTCTAACCGCATTGTTCGGTATTGTCATTTTTACCGTCTAGGAGAGTTCATTCTCATGGGAAAAGTATTAGTTTGAAGAGCTTACAACGAAAACTTCCTTAAACAGAAGTAAAAATATAGGAGAGGCAAGCATAGCGGAGGGAAGTATAACGGAGGGGGAAGTATAACGAAGGGGGAAGTACAAGGGAGGGAAGTATAATGGAGGGGTAAGTATAAGGATATAACAGAGGGGGAAGTTTTTTATTTTTTTTTGAAAATTTTCTAAGTTTTTTTTCCTTTAATTTTCTAAGTTTTTTTTTTCGAAATTTTTTTAAGTATCAAGGTAGAAAATAAGGGATTTTTGCCCTTGGGAGGTCCCTCTCGTAAGGGGTGGACGTATGAAATTTTTCCCTACTAAATGATAATTTATGTAGAAAATTGATAATTTTTTTTTTTACACCAAAAATTAAAAAAAATAAAAGGAGTATTTGGTGAAAATTCGGTTAAAATCGGAACAACGGTTCGGCCGCAGCGCAGTTTTTAAAATTTCAAACGAACATATCTCCGCCATTTTTTCGAAATTCAGAAATCGCAGATAATAATTTTTTGTTCAACTATTCAGGAAGGTCGTGTGACAAGGTGAAAATCGGTTGAAAACTGTGGACGTCAAGTGTTCCGGAAAAAATGCTACGGCCGGCCGGCACCATAGACAATGTTGAGATGGGTAAAGATCAATATTCGATATGACCCTCCAGGGACTGGAAGACCGTTCCCCAAAAACCCGACTTGGAGGGTATCACAATAATTTCTTTAAGGAAGTTAAAAATCTGAAAATCTGAAAAAACTTGCTGCCGAATTGCCAAATGATTGATTCCGGCTTAATTGCAGTAGACGGTACAAAAGTGTGGATTGGGGGACTATTTCCAGGTTACCGTGAAGGAAGTGTTCCCACGTGACCATTGGCTGAACAATTTTTCGCAAAATAATTTACTTCTAATTTGGGTAATTCACTTCCCCCAGAGGCTCTCCTCTCGGCAGAGATATCGAAGTAACAAATTCAAAATCCGTTTTTTCAAAAACGGTAATCTAGGGGGAAGGAGGCAGAGACAATTCTGAAGAAAGATATATATCAATTCCTTCACACGTGGGTCAGATTTCAAGGATTAAATATTTTGAAAAATAGAATCAGATTTTGGCCTGTTAATTACCAACGCCTACGCGGTTTCCTGTTTTTGAATGTTAAAAAAAATCAATCGATTCTTTCCTCCAATGCCTTTCCGGAAATTTTTTTTGAAAAGTCCCTTTCCGCAATTCTAAACGAAATCTTTACTTCTACTAATACCGAATACCGAAACGACAGGCTATAAATTTCGAGTTTTGACTCGATTCCAAAGCACAATAATTACAGAGCGTGCTGCTTCTGATTCCTGACTAATCTCAAGGACAAAATGAAGTTAAAAAAAAGAAGAAAAAAAGCGACACACCTCCTCGAAGTCGAGAAACGAAGAGGTATTAAGGAAAACCTGGCTTACAAAAAATAATTGTTTGAAGAGATAAAAAAAATTCGCTTGGGGTGTCATGAATTATTCATTTTCTGGGACATTTTAATTCGTGTTGCGAAAGTCGAAGAAGCTTTACGACACCAGAAACGAGAGGATATCCTTCAAATAGTACAAAGAGTAATCGATAAACGCAAATATTATTCAAACTTCAGAATCACGATTTTTCCTGAAAACGTCTTTTATTATTCGGAAAATCTGCAATTTCACACTTCTGACAAAGTGGCAGTGGAGTAGCTAAACCTGTAAGATATCACACTTTTCCGGCTTTTTAAAAAAGCGATATACGATTTTTTTCCCCTCCTATATGTATTTTTAACTTTCTTAAATTTTTTTCGAAATGGCTCTGACGTAACTAGTGCCGCTATATGCACTCTGTCCATCAGGGGCGCTCTTTCGGCTTGATTGATGATTTTGATCAATATTGCCCCCCTGAAAATATCTGAAGTTTTTGGTATCCTGCACTCCTAGCCGAAGGTTCATTATGTCGATATGTCGATTCATTGTTGCAATTAGCGTGGCCATGGCCGTCGCGTCGCCGTGAACGTGGCCATGGCCGTCGCGTAGCCAAAGCCGTCGATTGCGTCCGCATTTCTTCGGTATCGCTTTCCTCAAACACTGCAGGACATATTTTCACCAAAAATGAAGCGTCATCTTTCTCCAGCTGGTTACAGTTAATGAGAATTTGATTGCAATGTACTGAAGAACGAAAAGCAGATTGAAATCCCTTCTATCATGTGCATGAAACAAGAACTATTCATAAGTTAACATTAGTTTGGCCTTAATTAAAACAAACAAAGTTTATATCAAGAGTGAAAAATCTCAGTTGAAATCGGGTCGCCGGGCGTGGGATTTCATTACTGAACTCGTCATTCGAACACGATGATCTATCAGGGCCTATGTGACACAACACGCCTGACACAGTTTTCCGTCCGACACGTGTCATAACTCTCTCCCAACGTCCTTGAACTTAAGCCATCAATCAAAAACTATTCGTTAAAATAGATCGCTAATGTTTGTATAACCATTTTCGTCTAATTGTAGGCGGAATGACATTTTGTTCACAAAAGAGAATTCTACGCCACATTTTTGGTTATGTTTTTTTTTAAAAACAAAGGTCTCTTCCGTAAACTTTTGTTCCTGATTCCTTACAAAAATGAAAATTGCTTCACAAGGTTTGTTTTTTAAAATTCTTTTCAATTGACGCGGTGCCTTATAGATCCCTTTTCTCAGATAATCCAGACTATGCAATTATTTCATGATCAATGAGAATTCGGAGGGGAAAAAATGCCTTGAAATGAGGGACAAGACGAAAAATGGGAAAACGGCGGGAGCCGACGTTATGTATCGAGGTGATGTCCTAACTAAAGTTTGATTTATTATTTTTTTAGACGTTAACTCAATGTTTACACGCAAGCCCTTGAACTCGCGTTTCGCGGTTTCCTCTGAGAATCCTCCAAATGCGGGTCACTCATCCGTGGGCTTCCAATTTACTATGTACTTGAAGTCAAATGTGAATAAACAGTTTAAAGTTAACGTCTACCTTTTTTCGCGACATCCGTCGGGTTTTACTCCTTGTTCTTCCTTCTTCCTCTTCCAACGCGGTTTGAAGAAATTTTCATCTCTGTGAATTGTGATAATCTTTGTGCTTTCCAGGCCGACGGTATTCCCAAGTCTTAAACCAGATATAGAAGAAAGAAGAAAGCAGCTGTAAAAATTCAACCGGGGGAATCCCCTTCAATCCGCGACCTCAAACCGCTTATGTTGGGTTTTTTAAATTATCAGTTCTAGCTTCTTTCTCGAAAATAATTTTTTTTTTAACGAAGGATTTAAAGAAAATTAGAATTGTACAAATCAAATAATATTTTATTATATTATAGTTTTAAAACATTTTTGCATTATGTGGTTCCCTAAATAACTATTGTTTACTAAATTATTTAATAAAAAAAATTACTGTAGGTACGAAAGTACTCGTAAAAAATATTTTATAGAAAAAATCCTACTTTTGTCGAATTAAAAAAAAATTCTCAGCAATGCTTATTTCCCATGGCTGTGTAAATAAATTGATTGTTTTAATAATAGTTAATTGGAGAAGCAGTTCGCCGTTTACCTTACACTAAAATCTGGTATAAAAGTGGTTCTGTTTTTATTTATTTATTTAATTATTTTAATGACCAGTGGTCACTAATCAGCTTTCCTCTAAGGGGTCCAGAAGTCCCTTTCCCAGGGAGCATATGGAGGGTGTCAATAACTTCTCTTTGAGGAAATTATTAAATATGATGAGAAGATCGTTTGAACACGATTTTAGCTTCCTCAAAAAGAGATTATTGCGATACCCTACGGTGATATTCAGAAATGGGTCTTCATGACCCCTTTGAGTCAATGTGACTCGTGGATCTTAATTATTTTGTCTGTGGCGCATTTTTTCCGGGACAATTTTTTCCGGATTATCACTTTTCTCTTGAAAGAGGGCTTTTTTTTCGAAATACACAATTAGCCGATGGATTTCTGACAGTTTCTGCTCTTTTTTGAGGAAGTTTCCCCAGACCAGCTTGGTTTGGTTCATTTTAATAATAAAGTACTTTTTTTGAAGGTTTTGAGCAATAAAAAATAATTGTATTCAAAACATTTTTATATTTGTTAAAATTTTCATGTCCTATTAGTTTAAGTGAGCAATAATTATTCTTGTACTAAGAGATGTAAATTAGAAGTCATTAAATAATTTGAATCTTACGAAATTGCCAAAGCGGTCTCTCTGTTAATTTCGAACGGGTCTAAACAAAGTGAAATGAGTCATTAAGAAAAATAAAACCTCATAAATAAACTTCTTTAACCTTGTGCGGTATCGAATTTATCCCTGTATGAGAAGGGGATCAAAATTTTTTTAACTTCCTCATTTTTATGACGGTCTCTGGAAAAGGTCTTCCAGAGAGAGGTAAACTGAGTGATCTGTACGGATCATAAGGTTGTCTGTGGTGCCGGCCGTCCGTCCATCTCATTTTCCCAGAACACTTCAAATGTCATCAGATTTCAACTTCCTTAAAGAAGTTATTGTGATACCTTCCACGTCGGGTTTTTGGGGAAGGGTCTTCCAGACCTCGGAGGGTCAAATTGAATATTGATCTTTACCGATCTCAACTTTGTCTGTGGTGCCGGCCGGCCGTAGCATTTTTTCCAGAACATTTTCAGCCACAGTTTCCAACCGATTTTCACCAAATTTTCACACGACCTTCCTGAATAGTTGAACAAGAAATTTTCGTCTGCGATTTTTGAATTTCGAAAAAATGGCGCAGATATGTTCGTTTGAAATTTTAAAAACTGCGCTGCGGCCGAACCGTTGTTCCGATTTTCACCAAATTTTACCAAATGCTCCTTTTATTTTTTAGAAATTTTTGGTGTAAAAAAATATCCATTTTCCACATTAATTATCATTTTAGTAGAGAGAAACTTCATACGTCCACCCGTTACGAGAGGGACCTCCCTTGGGCAAAAATCCCAAACTTAAAAAATTGTTAGAAAAACAAATAACAAAAAAACTTCCCCATTCGTTATACTTCGCCTCCCTTATACTTCCCCCTCCGTTATACTTCCCCTCCTTTATACTTTCCCCTCCTATTTCTACTTCTCTTTAAGGAAGTTTTCGTTGGAAGCTCTTCAAACAAGTTCTTTTTTAATAAGACGGAAATAATCGTCTTTCAGAATTGTTCTCTTTTGGCTGTTCGATTTTTAAAATCTTTTCTTCCAAGAGGATGATTTTAATCGGCTCATGATCACTGACCTCTAGATTGGGGGAAAAAAAATTGGATTCAAATTTCAAGGTGAACACCTCCATTCTTTAAAACACGCGAAACCGTTAGTGGAGAATGCCGCTTCATTACAACTTCGTGTAGTATACACTTCAATCACTCGTTCGTGAAATCTCATTTCGCACGTTCTTCATAATAAATTCCATTCTCTTTTTATTCTTTAAAGTTGTAATTTGTATTAAAATTTTACCTTCATCAAGGCCAATTTTATGAGATTTAAATAGTTTAAAAAAATTAATATTTAAACAAATAATAACTAATTTTCAATGTCGATGTTACGTCATTGAGGATTTCTTAAATGTTGTGGAGGAGAGATAACGGTCGGGGGTTTTCCGGTGCCTTGACCCTTGTCTCGTTTCTGGGCTTGAGGAAACGTTTTATTTTTCTCTCTCCTCTTTTTTAATTTATGATATCATTTCTCGAACGTTCTTCCTGTGCTCCAGGAACAATCCACCCATATGAACAATGTTAAAAGCTTTATATAAAAAAGTAACATTAATTTTTCGTTATCAATATTAGATAAATCTTGTACGCATATTTTCTTTTGAGACATGTGTGAGTCATATGCCTATAATTAATAAATAAGCCGACATAAAATATTAAGTACTTATGAATGAAACTTTTGAAATTCAAAAAAGATTTCAAACGATAAGGTTTTTTATATTCCTTAGAAGTTATTGTGATACCCTCCACGTCGGGTTTTTGGGGAAGGGTCTTCCAGACCCCGGAGGGACAAATCGAATATTGATCTTTACCGATCTCAACTTTGTCTGTGGTGCCGGCCGGCCGTAACATTTTTTTCCGGAACACTTTACGGCCACAGTTTTCACCCGATTTTCACCAAATTTTCTTTAGTCGGTGAACAAAAAACTAACGGCGCGGCGGCGATTTTAGAATTTCGAAAAATGAATGTCTGTTTAAAATTTTAAAAAATTCGCTGCGGCCGAACCGTTGGTTCGATTTTCACTAATTACTCCTTAAATTTATTTAGAATTTTTAGTATAAATAAATTATCATTTTTTACATTAATTATCATTTTAGTAGGGAGATATTTCGTACTTCCACCCGTTACGAGGAGGACCTCCCTTGGGCAAAAATCCCACTATTTTACCTTAATACTGGGGGGGGGGGGGGACTTGGAAAATTTTTCGAAAATAAAGTGCAAATTTCAAAAAGAAATCTTAGAAAATTTTTGAAAAAAAAATTTCGCCCTCCGTTATACGACCCCTCCTATATACTGCCCCTCCCTTATACTTCCCCCTCCGTTACACTTCCCCTCTTTAATACTTCCCCCTCCTATATTTTTACTTCTCATTAAAGAAGTTTTCGTTGGATGCTCTTCAAACTAGTAGTTTTTTTTCATGTCCTTTCTTTTCTTTTTTTTTTTTTTTTCTTTATGAGCGGTTTTTCTTGGGCAAATTCTGTAAAGAAAGGTCAGGGAAATGCTTTTATCGACCAGAAAATCGAGGAAAATGACCCAAAAATTGTTATTAAAGGGTTTTAAGAGCTCAAATATCCGATACAACGGGTGTTTTTAGACCAGAAAATCGAGGAAAAATGCCCAAACCTCGTACGGAGTTAAGCACTGGAGCACTTTAGCGAAACTCAGGACGGTTTTGTCACTTTTCCCTAGCTACATAATTCTTCGTTTCATAATTGATTGATTTTGAATTTTTTTTTTTCTTTAATTCGTAAAAATGAACAGAGATGCGACATCGTGATCCTTTTGATGATCAATAAAAACTCATGTTTAGGCCTTCACCTGTAATGGAACGTTTAACATATTTTGAAATTAATCGAATTCATGTACATACACGCCTGCATTCAATTCGACCTTCCTGCTAAAAAATTAATCGGACAGGAAATTCGCCGCGGGTTTAAAACAAGTGAAAGGAGTTCCTTCCTATTTATTGGAAATATTAAAAGCGTTCTTGAGAGAGCCATTTAAGTTTATTTTAAAAGGAGTTACGTTAATTAAAACGAGTGTAGAATTAAACGTTCTTAATTTATCGTGAATGCAACAGGTACCGTACGAGCACATTCGAAAGGGAGAAGAAGAAAAAAAAAAACACTTGAAAATGATGAAACATTTTGGTACTGCGATTTCCTTCATACTTTTAACATCCAAATGTACACAGGATAGCAAACTGAAACGGTCGGTTGGAACTCAACTATTATCATTCGAAATGACCTAGTCACTGGATCTTCGAAGGATAGGTTGCGGACAACAAAAAACTTTTTATAACAATAAAATAACGAGCTGAGGTTAAATCTATTATTACGAAACATCATAGACGTATGCTCGTCTCTGACCTCAAGGAAAACCAAAAGCCATTTTCGGATTACGTTTTTTTATTCTTAAGAATTTGAATGGTTTTTTTTCTCTCTCTCTAGGTATTATAATTAAGCGGTTTCACGCCCTAGTGCGGCCGAGGTCTGCACAAGTTTAAGTGTTTATTTATTTAGTAGTTTTTTAATGCACTTTTGTTGTTGAGCTAGTCGAGCCAGAAAATTTAGCAACGGAAAGTTATCTCTCAGTCAATAATTATTATGTATGGTAAAATTTTTTAAACGTACCTAGTTATCCACCTAATTGTGAGAAGGAAAAGCGAACTTTCGAGAAATAGAGAAATGAGTCATAGGGATTCTTCAGAAAGTGGAAACGTTTTTTTATATCAAAGTTCACTCTCACTCCAGGGGATTACCCGGCCACACCAGTTTTTTTCCTGTTTTTTTAAATTGAGCAGTAATTTTATAATGGATTCTTCTCTAATCTAAAATCAAAATTCCTTCCACTGGTTCTGTAGAATTTTTGAAAACACATTTTTGTTTTTAAAATCTGGAGAAGGCTTCGACAGGAACTTCCTCAAAGATGGGCAATTTAAAAATTTTTCCATGATTTTTCCTTGATTACTTAATATCAAGGTAGAAGAACTGGTTTGAAGAGTTTCCAACGAAAACTTCCTTAAAGAGAAGTAACAATACAGGAGGGAGAGTATATGGGAAGGGGAAGTATAACGGATGGGACATAAAACGGAGGGGGAAGTATATCAGAGGGGGAAGTATACCGGAGGGGAAGTTTAACGCAGGGGGAAGTATAAGGGAACGAAAGTATAACGAAGGAAGGGAAAGTAAAAAGGAGGGGGAAGTATAAAGGAGGGGAAGAATAAGGAAGGGGGAAGTTTTTTTTTTTTTTTTCAAAAAATTTTCCTAGTTTTTTTTTAATTTTCTAAGTTTTTTTTTCTTCGAAAAATTTTCGAAATTTTTTTTTAGTTCTTTTTTTCGGAAATTTTTTTAAGTGTCAAGGTAGAAATAATGGGCTCTTTGGCCTACGGATGTGCCTCTCGTAATGGGTAGAAGTATGAAATTTCTCCCTACTAAAACAAAATAATAATTAAAAAGTGGCAATTTTTTTACACCAAAAATTCTTAAAAAATATAAGGAGTAATTGGTGAAAATCGGATTAACGGTTCGGCCGCAGCGAATTTTTTAACATTTCAAACAGACATATCTCCGCCATTTTTTGAAATTCAAAAATCGCCCTCGATACATTCTTCTTCACCGGCTAAAGAAATTTGTATGAAAATTTGGTGAAAATCGGATGAAAACTGTGGCCGTAAAGTGTTCCGGAAAAAAAATGCTACGGCCGGCCGGAACCACAGACAAAGTTGAGATCGGTGTAGATCCATATTCGATTTTACCCTCCGTGGTCTGGAAGAACCCTCCCTAAAAACCCGACGTGGAGGCTATCACAATAACTTCTTTAAGGAAGTTAAAAATCGAAGTATTCGCCGAGACAAGCCACACAGAATGGGCGTGATAGCCCAAATTTTTCGAGGAAAGGCCTTGTTCTGAAAAAACGGCCGGACGTGAAGTTATTGGCATATCTTCTAAGTAACGGATACACATTAGCTTTGTTCCAACCGCAGTTTGAAACTGGTTTGAAACTCCTGGAGCATGCGCAGAAGGATTTGGACATCAGATAACTTCAATTTGAACGACGTCCAATTTGACGTCCAAATCCTTCTGCGCATGCTCCAGAAGTTTCAAACTGCGGTTAAAACATAGCTATTATTTCAGAAGAGCCCCCCGAATATACGCCGATATAATATACGCCTAAAAATAAAACAATTAACCAATTAAAAAATTAATTTGCATTGTTTTCATCAATTAAATCCCGCGATGTATTCGAAGGAGCTCAACCGTAGCCTTTTAGCTTTGTTTTTACATTATGTGCGAATTAATAAATTTCCCGTCTATTTTCAATGTTTTTTAATTTTTAATAGTTTTAATTGTCTATTAGGTAAAGTTTCTTAAACACTTTTGTTAACGACATAAAGATAGACTAGCTAGCCGGTCGTCCTAGCGCACAATTTTGCACCAGAAATCGATGGCTTCTTTTCGTGCTCATTTAAACAAACTGCAAGTAAAAGATAATCCTTTTTTTCCCTATGAATATGGCCAATTTACTCTGTAAACTACATTCTACAGTTGTTAGGCATTGGGATATCATGAAATTGTATTTTAAATTATGTACATTTGTAGATTTGTAAGAGCATGTTCTTTTTCTGAATTTAACGTTTAATTAGAAAGTCCCTCACTGTTCGATTAAGATCCTTCTACCAATGCTAAACGTTGAAAACGACCTTTATTGTTTCGCCAGAAGGCTCCTTTCTCTCTAAACGGTTAGTTATGATTTTTTTGTGTTCAACCACACCTAATCCGTAATTAATATCGAGCGGAAGTAGTCCAAAAGTTCCACTCACAATCAACTTCCTTATCATGAGGAAGCTTTTTTTATTTATGTTTTTAAAAAAATGAAGTCATACCCGAGTTAGGAAATTTTTTTTTGAAATTGGAGCATGTACCTACGTGCTTAGATTATTTTAAGATAAGATTACATAGACATGGGCAGACTTGAGGTGAGATGTGGGGCTGGTGACCAGAAGTCCAAAATTCAAAAGCGGGAAGCTTAAAATGAACATGAGGTGCGAAGTTATTTTCTTGGGAAAGAAACTGCAAAGGTTCGGAAAACCCATCTTTAGCGAGAGAGGACTGTTCGAACAGCTCCCTAGCTGTTAAAGGTGCTTTGGCCCAACGATTAAGATCCTTCTACCAATGCTATCATGCTAAATGTCAGCTTAACTGTTGGGCCAAAGTCGCAAAAGCCTCGAAGTCCGCCAATTCAATAATATTAGATGACCATCGGAATAAGCTGTTGAAAATGCCAAAATGAAACCACCTTTCACCCTCAATGATGCAATATTCGATGACCCTTGAAAAAACAAGCAAAGTGTTTTAAAAAGCAGCACCTTTTTAATAAAAGATCTCTCCAGACAGGGATGTTGTAAGCTCGGAAATAATCTTTGCGCATTAGTTTATTCGTAAAAAAATTTGTTTTCTCTCTTTTAAGGAAGTTAAGTCTATCACGCTTTTATGTGTGTGCATTTTTTAAAAATAAAAGCGGATACGTTTAAAACCCAGAAGTTATTATCGTATTAAAAATTCGTCATACTCAATCGACTAGTATCTATCTCTTTCGGCGGGAACATCGGGAGTAAAACAGCGGCAGTGACCGATTCAGGGTTATTCGATACTATTCCAGCAACACCTTTTACATTCTGACCTTCGTTTTCTTCATGTCTTCGAGGCGAAGTTCTTTTATAAGAGACACGACTCGATTTTTTAAAAAACCAACAAAGGGTAATAATTTAAAATATGTGCTGCTTTTCTCCTATATTGTTCCTCGAGCAAAATATGATGACTTAAGAGCTTTGATAGACGTCCGCTAATCATGGCTTTAGTTGTCCAAAAGATAGAAATAAAAGTGTAGGAAGTAAATAACTTAAAAGATCCATTCTTCTGATTGTCTCTTTGTTCACTGACCTTGGTCAATTTAAGCCATATAAGTTAAGCAGTGACGATACTGAAGAAAAGAAAGAAATAAATGTGAGAGTGGAACAAACTACGTTTTAAAAGATGAAGGTTTGCCCTTCCCCCCGACCTCTCATCCATTGTCTTCGTTCTCATCTTATCTTCGAAGAGGCCAAACGAATTTTAATTAATCCCCCCTCGTCAAAAGCTTCTCAACGAACTAATTGATCCGGCTCGTCATTTGTTTTGACAGAAAGCCTTTTTTAAATAGAAAGATTATGATTAATTGCTAAATCATCTTTTTCTAATCAGGGACATCGTTTCTACATAGCTTTGCTGAAAACTGTTAAAACTGTAGATCGCCAAAAACTATCAAAACTAGAAATTGAGATCGCAAAACAAACAAAACTTGTGAGTTTCTTTAATTACGCCATTGACGGAAATCTTATTTTGGGCGGACTTCCTGTTTAGAAAATAGGAATACTATTTTAGATTTCACCAAGGGTAAAACTTAAAACAGAAACTTTTTTTGTCTTTTTTTTTCGTAACTTTACTATTTCTTCCGGTCTCTTGACAACAGGATTCGACGCCTTTAGCACCGTTCGAAATCTCACGTCCTTGACATTTCCATTCCAAACATTCTAACAGGATTTAAAAGCACTATTTAAATTTTAATAAGGTGTTAATTTGTTCAATCAATAAATGTTAATTTTTACCAAAAACTTAATTGAAGTGATTTTTTTGGATGTTGATGTCAGGAAAACTTCAAAAAATACATTTCCGGTCAAGGTCTCTGTAAAAACGGCTTTCAGATAAAGTCTTTAAAGCACCCACGACCTTTTACGTGTGTACGATAATAGTGAGGGCCATCAAATTATCGTACTAGTCAAAAAAAATCAAAATCCTTGCTTCTCACGTGGGAAAAGACGAATCATAATTTATGAAGACCAGAAGGCAGAAGACCGATTGTAGGAAGGAGATTGTATTGGCCCGGGGAGAAAACTACTTTTTAACTTCCTTAAAGAAGTAATTGTGATACCCTCGACGTCGCGTTTTGGGGAAGGGTCTTCCAGACCCCGGGGGTCAAATCGAATATTGATCTTTACCGATCTCAACTTTGTCTGTGGTTCCCCGGCCGTCCGTATCATTTTCCCGGAACACTTTACGGCCACAGTTTTCATCCGATTTTCACCAAATTTTCACAAAAATTCCTTTAGCCGGTGAAGAAGAATGTATCGAGGGCGATTTTTGAATTTCAAAAAAATGGCGGAGATATGTATGTCTGTTTGAAATGTTAAAAAATTCGCTGCGGCCGAACCGTTGGTCCGATTTTCATCAAAATTTTACCAATTACTCCTTATATTTTTAAGAATTTTTGGTGTAAGAAAATTGCAACTTTGTTATTATTATTTTTTTTTGTAGGGAGAAATTTCATACTTCTACCAGTTACGAGAGGCACATCTCTAGGCCAAAGAGCCCATTATTTCTACCTTGACACTTAAAAAAATTTTCAAAAAAAAGAACTTAGAAAATTGTTCAAAAAAAAAATAAAAATAAAGGAAAACCCGGAAAATTTTAGGAAAAAAAACTTGGAAAATTTTTCAAAAAAAAAACTTAAAAAATTTTTCGAAAAAAAAACTTCCCCCTCCCTTATTATTTCCCTCCTTTATACTTTCCCTCCCTTGTTATAATTTCGTTCCCTTGTACTTCCCCTCCCAGATACTTCCCCCTCCGTTTTACGTCCCGTCCGTTATACTACCACTCCTATATACTTCCCCCTCCTATATTGTTACTTCTCTTTAAGGAAGGTTTCATTGGAAGCTCTTCAAACCAGTACTTTCAGGAATGAAACAACTTTTTCGTCAGCTTCTCAGGGGAGATCGCAGAATATTCAATGAAATTTCTTCATTTACATCTAATGGAAATTTTTTGGTGGATAAACAACCACTCGTAAGTTTAAATTTAATTTAAATTTGAAGGATAAATACAGGAAGGAATTTTTGTAATCTCTTCTTCATTCCTGTTTTATCCTTCAAATTTAAATTCAAATTTTTCTTCATTTATGCTTTTCCTGATGTCCTAAAAAATTTTTTTACGTATCATTTAACATTTTTTTAACGCAAACTATTTATAAAACTCAAAACTATCAAACGGAAAAAATGGTTTTCCCCTCGTGCCAGGGAATCGGTTCTCATTATCTGATTTTGCTGTATAGAGAGGCTCAGATAAGATATCAACTTCGCTATCTAGAAACTCGGCAGCGTCCCGCCATGTCAAGCAAAACAAGACCCCAAAAACTACGTGCGCATTTGCGATTTTCAGCTCGATGACTCTCTCGTGTATTATTATATTTATAACTTTTCTTTGAGAACGTTATAACTTAAAAAACTGGGGTTTCACCGTTTTTTCTTCGGTTTGACTGAGAAAATACCTCAACCAACCAGAAATTTATACCCTGATAACCGAAACTTTAGGCCAAAAAAGTGTCTAAGTGATCCTGTAAATTTAGTTATGATACATAAATGGGAGGTTTTTAACTTCCTAAAATAGGAAGCTATTGAACGTACAATGTTAATTTCCAATTTTATACTCTAAACACCATATTTGTTCTTCCTTATTTAAAATAGTCGTTCTTACAGTTATGATTATGATCTTAGGAAATTCGCTTTAAAAAAATAATAATTTGAAATAAAAATTAAATAAATTGCGATAAGATTTGGATGTTGCAATCTCTAGTGAGTATTAAAAAAAAATTATTTTCCTCATTCCTGCATTCTTTTTCTTACTTTTCCAGTTCAGCTTTATTAATTGACTTTGTTGCAAAATAATGACTTATTTAAGATCAATTCAGAGTGCAGAATTAAAATTTAAAAAAATAAAATATAAAAAAAACGGTGAAATGTTCCAGGTTTGATAAATGAGGGAATTATTGAAGTTGGAAGCACTGGTAGGTATTTACTTGTCAACCTTCAATTCCGGACAATTTTTTTTTTTTTTTTTTTTGTATTCCTGCGATATTGTCGTTCCTTTGGGTTACAACTTTTCCTTGTTCATCGCAATCGCCTATCGGGCCAGCGCAGCATTTACAATAAGCTCAAAATCTCTTCTTGGGGGGGTTGAATATGAATCGAATATTCGGAAGTATTTATTGGTGATTACTGATTACTGATTAGTTTCGGGCCGCTCTTCAGACTATAAAGAAGAACATGAACTAGAGGACGACAAAAGATCAATTTTTTTTTTTAACTTCCTTAAAGAAGTTATTGTGATACCCTCCACGTCGGGTTTTTGGGGAAGGGTCTTCCAGACCCCGGAGGGTCAAATCGAATATTGATCTTTACCGATCTCAACTTTGTGGTTCCGTCCGGCTGGCCGGCCGTAGCATTTTTTCCGGAACACTTTACGGCCACAGTTTCCAACCGATTTTTCACACAACCTTTTCACAAAACCTTCCTGAATAGTTGAAAAAGAAATTATCGTCAGCAATTTTTGAATTTCGAAACGATTTTGCACGTTTGAAATTTTAAAAACAGCGCTGCGGCCGAACCGTTATTCTGATTTTCACCAAATTCTCACCAAATACTCCTTATTTTTTTAAAAATTTTTGGTGTAAAAAAAATTATCAATTTTCCACATTAATTATCATTTTAGTAGGGAGAAATTTCATACGTCCACCCGTTACGAGAGGGACCTCCCTTGGGCAAAAATCCCATTATTTCTACCTTGATACTTTCTACTTGATACAGAAAAAAAAATTTAAGTAATTATCGGAAAAAAAAAGCGCAAATTTAAAAAAGAAAACTTAGACAATATTTCGGAAAAAAAAAAAAAACTTCCTCCTCCGTTATACCTCCCCTCCCTTGTACTTCTCCCTCCGGTATACTTCCCCTCCAGTATACTTCCCCCTCCTATTTTTACTTCTCTTTAAGGAAGTTTTCGTTGGAAGCTCTTCAAACATGTACTTTTTTTTAAGTTATGAAATTCTTGTAATCATCACCCCATAATGCATAAAGAGCAACATTGATACATTAATTTCTACCAAAAAAAAAAATTCTGGGCTCAATCTCAAGAGAGTAGGGGCTGGGGCTGCACCGAGAGATTCTCGTTAAAAACCCTACTGTTTCCTGATTATAATTCTTAAATGTGCAAGCTTACTTTTTCTTCGTAACCTGACATGAATTACCCTAGCTGATCTTTTTAAAATTACAGCGCTGAGGGAACTTGGAGATAAGGTAGGTACTAAAGGCCGCTTCGAGCTCTGAATCGATACTATCAGCCCTCGGAAACTGTTCCAATTCATGCTTCGCCCTTGGCCCACACTTTATTACTTTTCACATTGTTCACCAAAAAATAGGTCAGACCAAGTAAAGATTTATATTAAAATAATGCATCAACGCGTAATAATTTATGGGGAACAGGGCGTGGTGTATAGAACCCAACTCATTAATAAGAGTCATTAATGTTTTAAATTGATATCGTAAACTTTCATGTCCAGTGAATAAATAAAATGTTTTTCTTCAATCAATTATGATCATTACAAATTTTCGACGTTTTCAATTTCCTCTGGAAAAAATCTCGTTATGAAATCCCCTTTCAATGAGAATACGTTTTTATACCATTCACCTTGAAGAGCGTTTATCGTTCCACATTTCACTGTTTTTTTACACGTTCTCGTAAAAAACATCTTTCCGCCATCTCCTCGTAAACAGATTTAGGTGCCTACCACACCTGTTAAAAAATACAAGCGGGTATAGAACGTTTTTCTTGAGCAAAAGAGTGTAAAGAAAGGACCCAGAAGCCATTTTTCTAGACCTGAAAATCGAGGAAAATGATGCAAAACCCGTTAAAAAGGTGTTAAACGCCCGTACGCGTTTTAGACCAAAATTGAGGAAAAAGCAATTACAGCAATTACAGTAGCGCAAAAAATAAATTTTTATCCCTAGAGTCTTCACCCAGCCAGGCCACACCGAATGAGCTAGAACACCCCAAAGTTCTCCGTACTACTTATATTGTTTTAACAAAATTTTTTTTCCAATAAATATTATTAATTATAAGGAGTATTCTGTACAAAGGTAAAGATGGGACCAACATTACGGCTTTTAGACGAGCAGATTTCTGCCATTTTTGCGAATTAAAAAAAAACAGCTATCGACTCTTTCAAGATAACTACGGGGAAAATTTGGTGAAAAATGAATGAAAATTGCGACCCATGAAGTGTCCCGGAAAAATGCCACGAACAGAAATACGGACGGCCGGCACCACAGACAACGTCATGATCCAAAAAGATCAGTTTTTATCTAATAAGGGTTAGGAAGACCCTTTTCCAGAGACCGTCTCTTTAAAGGAAGTTAAAATTTTATGAAGATAAATCTAAAAATGGGCTTTACCTCATTCTTCATCACGATATAATTATTATACATATACGGAATCGAATTCCAAAATTAAAAAAAACGGCCTAAAATTATGCTTTTCCGGATCTCAAAGAATTTTACAAAAGTCCAAAAGAATCGTAAAAAAAGTTTTTTTACTTTGTTTTACGACACAGCCAGCCGAATGCGAAAGTCGTGCTCGACCTTGAAATCCTCCTTATTTCTAAGTCCGAGGGAGGCGTGAGGGATTTTATTTCGGCTCGAAAACGGATAACAATCATAGGAAGGGGAAAAAAGGTTTAGCGAAAATAGATGAGAGAAAAAAAAAGAGAGAGAGAGAGAATAAAACCGGCTTTGCCTCACCACGATGTGATCCACTCGAGTAGCTCGTGATACGAGATAAAAATTAGACTTAATCCGAAATTAATATGTAAATACATATAATTAATATTGAAAACCGCACTTAACATCAAAAGTTAAAACTTCTTTCGAAATGTGTGATATAATAATTTCAAAGAAAATGTTATCTTCAAC
The DNA here is from genome assembly GCA_014119065.1 of Orius insidiosus. Classification (NCBI taxonomy): domain Eukaryota; kingdom Metazoa; phylum Arthropoda; class Insecta; order Hemiptera; family Anthocoridae; genus Orius; species Orius insidiosus. Next base: position 34,496 of record JACGAQ010000303.1, on the reverse strand, counting down.
TATTCTTGCCAAGAACCTTCTTTTGATTGGTTTCTCATGTGCAAAATTCCTTCATTTACATTCTTTAACTTCCTTAAAGAAGTTATTGTGATACCCTCCACGTCGGGTTTTTGGGGAAGGGTCTTCCAGACCCCGGAGGGTCAAATCGAATATGGATCTATACCGATCTCAACTTTGTGGCTCCGGCCGGCCGTCCGTCCATAACATTTTTTCCGGAACACTTTACGGCCACAGTTTTCAATTTTTGAATTTCGAAAAAATTGCGGAGATATATCTGTTTGAAATTTTAAAAAATTCGCTGCGGCCGAACCGTTATTCTAATTTTCACTACATTTTCAACAATTACTCCTTATATTTTTTAAGAATTTTTGGTGTGAAGCAATTATCATTTTTTAACATTACCATTTTAGTAGGGAGAAATTTCATACTTCCACGCCTTACGAGAGGGACCTCTCTTGGGCAAAATCCCATTATTTCTACCTTGATACATATTTAGAAAAAATTTCGAAAAAAAAAAAAAATTGGAAAATTTTTGAAAAAAAAAACTTGGAACAAAAAAAACTTCCTCCTCCGTTATACTTCCCCACCCGTTATACTTCCCCTCCTTTATACTTCCCCTCCGTTATACTTCCCCCTCCTATATTTTTTACTTCTCTTTAAGGAACTTTTCGTTGGAAGCTACTACTAGTACTTTAACATTAAATTAAATTTATCTTTCCTCTCGCTCAAGCTCAATACCAGTCAAGCTGACATGTTGGCCCTATCATACTAAAGGTTGAGAAAGCTTAAAAAATTTTTGGTCTTCGGGAAGTGGCTAATACGGACTCAACTGTTCTTAAATCGCCAATTTTCGATGTTCTTAAAAACCATTCATTCATACAATAAATTTCTGAATTTTGACCATTAAGAATGTTTAAAAATTTATTTGTTTCTATTTTCATTTTTTAAATAAACCAAGAAATTACAAGTATAATCGGTCACTTGAATATGTTCAATTGTTGAACCATGAAGTCTCATTTTCATATTGCCAATTGAACTCGGCCTCATATTCATGTCAGCAGGTTGAATCAAGCTCCAGAATAGAAATGCCTTGATTGGAACGTCTTGCTCTTTCCTTTTATTGATTTGTCTACGTATACGTTAGGTAAGTTAGGTATTGAAGTCGTTTAGTACTACATACGGAGAAGATATTACTTAATAGCTTCATGCTTAATAGAGATATTACTTCAACTGTTACGGTTATGTTAGGGCAAAATATCTAAATCATTTTTTTTTCCCAGTGTACTGTTTTAAAGGTAAAGGACAATGGCGGCAGCAGGTATGAAAGGTTTCCATTTTATAAAAGTTTAAAAACATAGTGTCTGAAAAATCAGTAGTAATTTTCATCCTGGGTAATGCCGCTCAGCTTATCACAACTTATTCTGAATGTTATAGTGTGTAGAATTGTTTTCAGGAATGATAAAACCTATATTGCAAACTAATGATTAATAATATTTCGAAGGTTATACTACATAAGTACAATACCTATGGGAAATTAATAATTTTCTTGGGTCTTATGATGATATAGGCCTTCAAGTTAAAATTGTGATAGTTTAGCCTTCCGGATTTTACGAAAAGGAAATCACTTCAAGTAGTTAGGATGGTTTTTTTTTCTTGAAAAGTGTAAAATGGTATGTTAAAATAGAAACGTTCGAAGATGGCTCAATCAAGGGTTTTCCCCCATTTGTCTCGTCCTTGTTGACACAAACATACATTGTCCTTCTCCAAACGCATTTTAAACGATTCCCGGAATTTGGAAATTTTCAAAAGTATATCTTGCTCATTTTTATTGTCTAGAATTTTATTTTATCAAGGAGTCATTTCAATCTAATATTATACCTTCATAGGTCACAGGATCCCGGGATTTTCGAAATTGGTTATTTTTTCAAAAAAAAAAATATTGAATACAAAGATAATTTGGTGAAGATCGGACCAATAGTACTGCCATAGAGCGTAAAACAAAACTTAAGACCGACAGATCAGCGCCATTTGTGCGAAATTTTCAAAACAACAAAAACAGGAAGATTCTGGGAAATTGACGTGGAAATCGAAGGAAAATTGCGGCCGTGAGGTGTTCCGGGAAAAAATACGGATGGCCGGCACCACAGGCACCACTCTCGTGCGATGCACGGGAATTCCTTGATGGTCAAAATTGCACACGAATGACTAAAATCGTGTACCGCAAAAATCTTCCTGAGATACACACACTAAACTCCTAGATATGACTAAAAAGTCAAAAAGAAAACTAAGTTTCCTTTCTTTTTTTACGGAAAATGTAATACGAGAACGCTAATCGCAAGTAGCCATCAGATATATGGAGAACGCTTGTAAATTTATACCAAAGCCAAGGAGGATTGAGCAAAATAATAGATAAGGATGAGTTGTATTTAGATAGGATTGGGGTTGTAAGAAAAAGGTGGAAAGTTAGGAGGTGGGAAAAAATAATTATCGTCATTTTGCATCGCGTGTGTTTTTGACTTTTGGGGAATCTCTGATCATGCTGCCAGGCGGGAATCTCCTCGATTACTAATAGAATTCCCGAGAAGGCCTCACAAATTCCCCCGCCACTAGACTCAGAACTAAGCGGGTTCGCGGCCGGCACCGCGTCTGGATTCGCAGGCGGGGGGGTTGGAAGAGTCAAACGGCAAGAGGAAGAAACGACAATGATTTCATGGTCCATTCTGGAAAATACGCTTTTGTCCAAGAGCTTTAATGAGCGGGCATCCGCGGGCACCCGCCAAGGGGTGGGGAAAAAGGGTTGGTGGGGCCTACAGGTACCCGTCTTGCCTCTCACGACCAATATTATCTTTCAGTCGGTTTTCGTTAGGCTCCTCGCGATCTTAAGAACACAAAAGTGAGTACCTACCTTGTTTTCATATTCGGGGTGTTCTATCATTCATTGCAATTTCATTAACCCTCGTGTCTCTTCCGCCATCAGTAGGTTTCATCCAATCGTGATAACGAATTTTGAATCACAAAGCTTCTTTTTTTTTACAACAAAAATTTAAATTTTCATGATACGTAAGCACACTTGAAAATCAGATTACACTTTGATTAGTTTTCCATTTAAAAGAAAATAGAATTTTCATATAAGGTATGGACATCATTTTTAAATTATCTCTTTGCAAAACTTAATTACTTAATAGCAAGCATGGTTAATGGTATAGGAGACACCGATCTGGGTGGCTTCGCCTTTTTTTATGCACGGGATGAATTTACTCCAGGAAGGGCAACCCTGTGCGGTTTGACTTCCGTTGAATCCGATACTTTTTTCTTCCTTTAAGTACTTAGGATGTTAAAACAAGTTTTTAAATAATCGTTATTACTTCCAACATTATTTATATCACAATTTTTTAAAACCAATTTCAATTTGTACAAGATGCTATACGCTTGATGTTTTATTAGTTAATTTTGTGCAAAACATAAAAGCGTACGAAAAGAAGAAATTATTTTTCTTGGGTTTTTTGGTTGTTCGTGTTTTTTAAATTTTTTTTGGTTTGGTTTAAAATCGTCCAAATAGTCACTTAAAAGGAAAAAAGTTAAAAATAATTTTTTTCCTTGCAGTATAAAATAGTCTTCTTTCATTTTAGTATTGATAAAAAAGAAGTTATTGCTTCATCCTCTATATCCAGTTTATGGGAGAGGACATCTCTTACTCCGTAAAATTAAAATTAGTTGAGCTTGTCCGTGGTGCCGGCCGTCCGTCGCCTGTTTTCTTCCGAAACTTCACCTTTTTTTTAATTGTTTCATTAAAAGTTGCTGTTGTTTTTTCTTTTATGTTTTCCTACAAATTATTTATTAGCTAAAATTTTCGTGAAGTACAATTTAGTCCTTTTATCTAGTGGAGTACAGATTCCAGAAAAGAAGCTATTCTTTGCTCTATAAAAATGATGTTAAACTAAAAATTATTTTATCATACGTAATATTATGTTCTGGACAAATTTTTATGTCCTAAACTTTCACCAAAAGCTATAAATATGTTAAAATTTGCCAATCAGGTTTATAGGAGGGGAATAATTTTAACCAAATAATAATGGTGTTTAGAATGATACAATAGAAAAAATAATAGTGCAATGACAGTGATTTTAAAATTCAACACGTTTTTGAAGAAGAAAAAAGAATAATGTACCTAATAAAATGAATGGTAATGAGACGTGTAGTAGCTGGTTAGTGTGTAAATAGCTCCATTTAGGAATTGAATTATTATCTTTTCAAAGCGGACGTTAATGGATCTCCTTTCGCGGTTTAGAGCATCGTTCTCTCTCATGTCACAACAGCGAGTATGAATCTATTCGACCCCCATTCAATTTTCGAGTCGCCTTTTCCGAAGTCCACGGCCACCTATTTCTTTAACGCCTAATAAATGTGTTTGCTTTACAAATTAAAAGCATTAATTATAATTTTATTAGATTTTAATCTTTAAATTAGGCAAAGGTTAATTGAAGGATTCATTTTGTTCCATTGAGAGGTGGGAAATGAAACAACGTAGATCGGTCACACGCCTGAAAAATACGACATGCGAAATTTTCGACTTTTATAAATATTTTTACCTATTTCCTTTTGATTTTTCTTTGTTATTTTTATTTGACGTCCGAAGGATGTTTGTATCATTAGCGACTTCAAGAACTTGGGATTTAATTGGAACCATATTCGGTGAGCAACGGTCACGAGCAGGAAAAAGGTGTCGCATTTCTTGTCAATTGTTAAAACTCGTAATAATATTATAAAATTTAAAAGATATTCATCTCCTTCAAAAACTTCCTTTTGGGATGCAAAAAATGGGTTTTCAGAATTTGCCTTGTGAAATCATCGATTAACTGTATTACACACTCGTTATCAAAATAGTCTCAAGGATATAGGGGTCCAATAAAACCGTCATAAGTTTATAAAAGTTTTTTTTCCCCCAGGATTTTCCCATAGTCTAATTTTAACAATGATTAATTTTTCAAAAAATTAAAAATAAGGACGATGAAAAAAAAATTTGAATGAAAAGAATAAGTGATAAGTAGGCTGTGAAGTGAACAGGATACGAAGAAACAGGTGGTAGACGTCCGGGACGGAATTATAAAAGTTCATTATAGGTAATAAGTGAGAGTTGCGGCCGATGTCGAGCGCGATCGTGGCCTATGATGGCGAGGCGTGTTTCGGTCTGACCTTCGAATTCCAGCCTTCACCTCCCGACTGCGAAGTCGCCGCGGATCGACCGTCCGCTTTAAGGTCTTCATATTCTCATAAAACATTTGAGATAAAGAACCCCCTTTTACTCTATCTCCGACAATATTTTGCAATACAAAATATTTAACATTAAGTATCCTTTGGCGATTCGAAAGGTACATGGCCGTTGAAAAACGCATTCGCATAGTGCACACTTTTCGTTTCAATTCAAATGTTGCATAAGGTTCACCAAATTCAAAAGACGTAGATTTGCATTAAAAAAGATTACGTTTATTATTTCCCCTTACTTTAAAAATATAGGTACAAGCGATTACATCAAAAGAGCAATATGTTTTACGAAGAAATTTTTTTTTTAATCAGTAGCTCTGGATATCGCATTCAGTTTTTACATCGCATTTTTCTCAAGTGTCAGCGCTTCTTGAAATTAGTATCGCAATGATTCCTTTAATAGACGATATTGTAATACCCATCATGCTCGGTTCTTCCAGACCCTGTAGGTCCAGAGGTCTTCATTGATCTGAAGACCTCTCTGCCAATCACAACCAAATCGGCTTCATGCTCTGTCGAATGTGGCAAAAAGACCTTTTAAGCTTGTAAATTAGAATTATGCTTTGAGCAGAGTAAATTAGAAGACACTGGCACCTAATAAATGGCCATTGAAGCCACTATGCATGGTACATATTTATGAAATAGGACCAATCTTACAGACAAAAATTCGCCTATTTGGGTAAAATGCACATAGTTTGCTTTCAAGGAACACCTCATAGCCGATTTTTTTCCCCTACGAAAACTGTTTTTAGCGTTTTTTTTTTTAATTCTAGCTTAATTTATGTTAAGTGCATATTCGTGTCGGACGGAAACTTCTGACGTGAAAATCGCGTACCTTGTAATAAGCAATCTTAGCATTAAAATCAATAAAATTAGAGAAAAAAAAATTTAAAATAATTATTATGATTATGAGTTATTTTCAAGATATATTTAAAATGCATTTCAAATCAACCAAAATCCGCATCTTCATCTCCAAGGACATGGAATGAATTAATGATAAAGATAAATAAATCGTTCTAATTATATACCCAAAGCCTATCATTTTAGTGGAAATGTATATCAAGTTCTCATGAATTCATTTGCTAAATTGGGAAAATTAATTTACTGTTTTTTCAGATTTTTTACAAATTAGGTTTAAGTAAGTTCTAAACTTGTGATAACTAATAACTAATAAATAACTATGATGTACGTATACTTTTAGCCTTGAGAGATACTATTAATTTATCTACTTTGTAAAATAATCCATTTCTAAGGCTGTTGTTTAGCTATCATTCCCAACATCTCATGTATCAGCATCACTTGACTGATTAAACTAACCGAGAAGGCAATTTTATTTAGAATTGCGGTTGATCTGAATAGAAATTATGAAATGGATGAAACTTTTGTGTGTTCGGTAATTTTCCGCCGAAGAAAAAAAAAAATTTACGATCGACTTGATTTGTTTCGGCGCCATAAACATTTAGGAAAAAGGAGATCGGTCGGGGTCATTCTTTCGTCACCTGAGCTCAGGTGTTATAGAATTAAAAGGGAAAATTTCACAATCCTTTATATAAAGTTTGGGAGTCTTGTTGGCGGAAGATCGTCCCTGGGGCCCCCTAAATTCCCCAGGTTATCATAATAATTATCTTATTTTTGTTTTTGATTTTTGTAAAGAGCAATAATTACCGTTTTGTAGTATCCTTTTCTCCCACGTCCGTGGAGTGCCCTCCGAGGCTACTTTATATGAATCGGAAATCGACCGAATGTTTAATTTAATACGACTACTGATTACTCTTATGAGGAGGCCTTCTGTTTGTCACGCGATCTTTAATTTCATTATACGAAATTTGATCTTTGTTCAATTGTCTTTGACATCAGAATTTTAGTACAATCAGTTTTATTTGTTCCAGAAATGATTCAGTTTGTGAAAAAACTGACTAGTCTTTACAGCTGGTATGTCCTCGTCATTCTGACAATGGGATACCTGACGGCTGAACTCGGGCATTTTCTCATCGGGGTGACGACCAAGGCGACAGCGAACGATGTTCCATTCGGAGACATCAAATGCCTCTACATGTTCAACGAGGATTACAACTTCACACACGCCGACCTTTGCGCTTCGGCCACCAACGAAACGAGGTATGTTCCACTTAAAGATCATATTTTTCCCGTTGCAACAAAGTTCATCGATAAGAATGAAAGTGGTTAACAGTATCTAATTTTAAACTTTACCACAAAACTAATGATACGTTTTGGTTTTCCTATTTCTTAATTTGAATCGATCTTTGCGTTATTCAATAATAATTAATAATCGATCCACGTGGATTTTATATTTAGAATGCGGCTTTAAACTCAGAAATAGTGCTTTGATTTTTCTTATTGACTTTTAATTGTCTTAAGGAAACAATCCTGGCCTTGGCGATTTTGAAAACTTCTCGTTTTTTCTTGATTAAAAGTGCCGGTAAAAAAATGTCATTGTGCCCCCTTGTTCGTGTGCTTCAAGGGCATTTGTGCCCCCCCCCCCCCCCCCAAGAAAAAGTGGAATTTCTTTTCAACCTAGGTAGTATTTCGAGACATTGAACCTTGCTGTAATGACTTACGAGGTTTTCGAAATTGGTGCAATGTTTTCCTCATTCATCTTAATCCGAACTTGTTTTTCTTTAGCTGTTGGTCATACGAGTTGGAGAACGGCGAAAAATTTTGCGAATGGGGTACAGATGGACTTGGTATCGAGTACCAATTATTGGCCGGTCCTAGTTTTATTGCTGTCTACACAATCGCCGGTGTATTCCTGGGAATCGCCGCTGACAAATATAAGAGGTAATGCTTCTCGTTATTTCTTTACCCATTATCATGATTTATTTTCAGAGTTCCTATGATAGCATTAGCTGTCTTACTTTGCGGCATTTGTACAGTACTTATCGGAGCCTCCCAGCATTACTGGCAACTGGTAGTTTTAAGGATGATTTTTGCTGCAGGGTATGTTTTAAAAAAATCCTGAATTCTAAAAAGACTCACGATTTTCTTTATAGAGAAGCTGCTCTCAATCCGATGTCCACTGGTGTTCTTTCTGATATGTTTGCTGAGGTAAATAAATGAAATCTTCCTGAATTCGATTTAAAATCATTTAATTTTAGGACCAAAGAGGACTTGTCATGTCGATTTTTAATTGGGGAATTTACGGAGGTATCGGTTTAACTTTTCCAATCGGTAGATACATCACAGAACTAAACGCCTGGAACTTGGTAAGAGTGATATTAAATTTTTTAAATTATTATTAACTTTTTCTTAGGGATGGAGAGTTTGCTACTATGGAAGCGGTATTGTCGCTCTCATTATTGGTTTCCTTAGCTTCACCACTTTAAAGGAACCCGAAAGGACAGCGATTGGAGAAGAACATGAAGAAAACAAAGTTGAGGCCGTCGAAGGGAAAAAGTCAAACAAAGAAAGTCCCTGGAAAGTCATGCTTCAACCCAGGTTCATTATGTTATGCATCGCAGCTTCCATCAGGCATACAGGTAAAATTCGATTAAATCTTTCCAGAAAATAGTTTTAAACCAAATGATTTTTAGGAGGTTTGTGCTTCGCCTACAACTGTGATCTCTTTTATCGTGAAATTTTTCCTCATATTGATCTCGGAGGTTGGCTTTTCGTCGTCACTTTCATCATCGGTGGTGTCGGAGTACTGGCCGGAGGTTACGCCTCCGATAAAATCGTCGCCAATATGGGAATCAAGTCGAGAGTTGCAGTACTTGCGATAAGCCAGGTACTTATAAACAATTGACTCGAATGCATAAATGTAATTTATAAAAATTTCAGCTCATCGCTACTCCCTTTGCTTTTGGAAGCATATATTTAGGCCCGACATGGGCGATGATCACTTTGGCCATTTCTTATCTTTTTGGTGAGTTAAAAACTTGTTAAAATTGTAATTTTCTCTCCCATTAAGACTACCTGTGCTTTTTTTTTGTTAATTTTATCTATCCAACCTGAAATTAAAGGAAATAGACAAAAACTTACACATTGTTGAAAAAATTTCATTCTTTTTTAGCTGAAATGTGGTTCGGAATCCTTTTCGCCGTACTCGTCGAAATCGTACCTGTTGCTGTCCGATCGACAACAATCGGCGTCTTTCTGTTTGTCATGAACAACGTCGGTGGCAATTTGCCCATCCTCATGGAACCAGTCAGGAAAGCCTCATCGTTCCAACATGCCCTCGCGATTTTCTACGCCGGAGCTTATCTGATAAGTAAGTATCTTATTTGAAAAAAATTGCGAATTCTCATTATAAAAATTTCCACAGGTTCGGGCCTCTTCGCCATAACTGCTATGATGATGGGAGGTAAAAAAGAAAAAACGGCCGATTCACAAAATATGTCTGGAGTTGACAACAAAGCGTACGCCAACACTGAATTGGGAAGTCAACCCCAAATCAACAAAGTTACAGAAAGTCATTATTTATAAGCGCTTTCCCCTCTGGGTTTCCTCAGACACAAAGAACCAAGTTGTCTATTCAACGAATAATTAGCAAAAGGCTGTGTTAAGAAAAATTAATATTTATTTTTAGGTTTTTCATAAGATTATATGAAGTACCTATAAAAATCGAGTGTTAAAATAGAACGCCTTAATTTTTTATTAGTCGTTATGGCGTATTTTTAGAATTACCAATACCATAAGGTACTTATTTGAGGTACCTTCTATTAAGTTTATTAATAAAGTAGGTCACGAATCAATTGGCGAAGTCGTCAAAGCATGTGTTAATACTGAAAATTTTCAAAAAATTTTAATCCGAAATGACTCTTGTAGTTTAAAACGATGATTAGTTTTAACCGGTGAAAATTCCCTTTTCAGGATCCAATTTTACAAGAATATAAACCACTTCCCACTTTTTATTCAGGTAGAATATTAAGCAAAATGTGATGCTTTTTTTCATGTTAAGTAGGTAATTTTTTGTTAAAATATTACTAAATGTGAAAATATGTAGCAAGTAATTATACCTGTGCCAATGGTATATGTAACTATTATCTATTTTATAATAAGTACATACCTTATGAGATAAATTTGTATTGAATTGTGGACATAATGTGATTTTTTGTGTACAGTCCAAGATCTTTTTTTTTAATATACCATTTTCAAATTGGATATTTTATTGAATCACCTGAAAATTCGATATTCCTACGACTTCGAATGCAAGAGGGGAAAAAAATTTGGATACAAAGTATTTAATAATTTCTGAAAAATTTAATTTATATTTAATGAATAATAATTGGTATAAAAATATGTATAATATCTATTACCCACTTTTGTGGTGTGTAAATAATATAGCACGCTATGTACAGCACACTTCTAAATATTTGTTACCTATTTATGTTACAGGATATGTGTATTGAATGATATAAATATTGATCTTTCTATTCTTCTTTATAATATTTATTTAACACATGGTGGGGCAAAAACTTTTGAAAGACAGAACTTATTAAAATGTGATGTACATTTAAAAAATTTTTAGCTGAAGTACTTCACTGCTGTGATTATGAATTCCGCCCTAGCGTAATAATTTACACGAAATAATTTATTGCATTTTTAATGATGAATGATCGGGATTTTAAGCCGACACTAAGCCGTTGTGATGATGACCGTTGACTGGGGAGGAAACACCGTTTTTGGGTTGCCCTCCAACTGCGTCTTGCGAATATCCTTTTGGGTTTAATTTTTTCCAATTCCAGAAATGAGCACCTGAAGTATTAAAATTACAACTTTAATTACAACTTAGAATTAAAGCTTGAAGAGAAGCTTTATATTATACTTTCAACTTACACATTTCTTCAATCGAATATTGCGTTTCCCAATTGAGCTCCTCTTTTGCCAAACTAGCGTCGGCATAAATGTTGACGATATCGCCCTTCCTTCTATCCTCAATGACGTAGGGTACCTTCGTCTTCGTCACACGCTGAAACGTGTTTATCAACTGAAGAACTGAATATCCTTGTCCAGTTCCTAGATTATAGACCTGAAATGTATGCCATTTTCAGCTAATTTCTTCACTTGCTATTCTAAGCGCTCTTTTATTTTCATATCGGCGGCTTTTTCAGCAGAAGCAGCCCTGACAACCTATTTAAACTAGTGAAGCACCCACCTTTATTCTCACTTCTTCGTTTTGCAATTTGATAAGAGCAGCAACATGGCCTTTAGCGAGATCCATGACGTGAATGTAGTCCCGAATACCTAAAAGTAACAATCACAAAATAGAAAATAAACACACAAAAATAGAATTAAAAGTAAAAGCGAGGCTCTTTAGTACATTCTGGTCCCGAGTAGGACGAAAATTTCTTTATGAGACATTCAATACCGTCGACTTAAAAATTCCCATCGTTTTTTTAATAAATTATAAAACAATTTTTACATTCCTGTAATGAAATTGATCAGTCAGCTTCTAAGATAAATCAGAATCGAGAGAGACGGTGAGATTGCAGTCCTTGGGTTCCGAGAACCTGAAAGTTCAAGAGAGTTCTTGGAATGACTCCTTGGAAAGAAAAAATGTTGCCAAGGCGAGTCCCGTCCAGGGAGCTTAGGACTGGAGATACCTACTTTATTTTTCTAGACAAGAAGTTACTGTGATGCCCCATTGTTTTTGTAAATGGGATTGATTTTTGATCCAGATTTTATAAGGTCAAGACGATCAGGGCCAAGGGATTAATGGGGGGGGGGGGGAGAAGAAAGAGAAGAAGAAGAAGGAGAAAAGATGGCTTTAGCTGAGTTAGGGGTAGAGGAGGCAACCCCTTATGCTCAAGTGGACAGAAAAAATGGGCATTCAGCAGTTTCCATATCAGTGGAAGAGAGGGGGCTCCCACGATCCGTACTCCCAACATGAAGCCTGAAAATCGTCACCAGTTGTGATCGTGTCTCCCAGAGTGTCAGAGTTAAGCAGGTAAACCTACATCTTTTTGCTAATTTTAAGTAGTATGAACAGAGTTTAATATAGTAGTTTAAAAAGGGTAAATGTCGTTTTTTGACCAAGAAACAAACGTTTCGATTCACTTGCATGAAGAGTCGCCCAATATCAGAAACGCGAATTTCAAAAAAATTTTTAACTTCCTTAAAGAAGTTATTGTGATACCCTCGACGTCGGGTTTTTGGGGAAGGGTCCTCCAGTTTTTTTTTCATTTTCAGATTCTAGACCTCTTGGTGAATACACCCATATAATTTTTATGTTGAGTTCGCCATTTTTTCCCCTTTAATTACGTAAAAACCGAAACTTTAAAATGCGAATATCTCGGAACTACGTTTTGTCGAGTTCGCCCTTCGTACCCGGAGCGCCTCATATATAATTCCTTACCAGTTCCGTCAGCTGTGTCGTAATCTCCCCCGAAGATTTTCAGCTTTTCTTGTTCACCGTTAGCAACTTGCGCCATGTAGGGCATCAAATTCGTAAACGGTTTTGTCGGATCTTCGCCTATCATGCCAGATGGATGAGCACCGACAGGGTTAAAATACCTTAAAAGAATGATATTCCATTTCTAGAATCAAATAAATTTTTAAATTAAACTTCCCATTTTTATCTCGTATTTGATTTCCGTAAAAGAAACAGGTTCGGGACATATTAGGGGAGAAGAATTTTATTTACCGGTTCGGCCATTGAAACATCTTTGAGCATTTCTTCGATGAAATATTTTGTTCGTCCATAAACATTAGTTATTTTTCCTGTTGGGTGTTTTTCAGTAATCGGAAGAAATTCGGGGTCACCATAAACTGTGCAAGAGCTCGAAAATACCAACTGGTTGCACCCTCCAGCTTCCATTACCTGAAAAAAAATTTTTTTCTTAAATGAAGGACTTTTTAAACCTTTTTATACCTCAAGTAAATTAATTGTCGCGATGATATTCGTTTTGTAGTACATAAAAGGCTGCTGCATCGATTCTCCGACTGCTTTGACGGCAGCGAAATGAATAACGCAATCAATTTTATACTGAAAACAATAAATTTTAAAAGTAATTACGGCGTTTCGGTCGAAGTACCTTTTGGAAAATCTCATTAAGCTTTTCTTTATCAAGTAAGTCGCAGCAATGGAACTTGACTTTTTTACCGGTGATAGCTTCCACTCTTTTGAGACTGATTGCTTCTCCGTTTTCCGAGACGGAATTCGCAAAATTGTCCACTGCGACAACATCGAAGCCTGCTTCTAGAAGTTCGGCGATGCAATGACTTCCGATGTATCCTGCTCCTCCAGTTACAAATACGGTTTTACTTTTTGACATTCTAGTGCTGAAACAAAAATTGGAACCCCTATTCAGATTCGTAATTTACGAAAAATTTCAAGTTGAATGAACTTTTTTTATGTCCTCTATTAAAAATTAAAAAAAAAATATTAATTTTTAACTTCCTTAAAGAAGTTATTGTAATACCCTCCACGTCGGGTTTTTGGGGAAGGGTCTTCCCCGTAGGGACAAATCGAATATTGAAGTAGGGAGAAATTTGATACTTCCACTCCTTACGAGAGGGACCTCTTTTGGGCAAACATCCCATTATTTCTACCTTGATACTTAAAAAAATTTTCGAAAAGAAAAAGAAAAAAAAATTGTTCAAGAGAAAAAAAATTGTAAAATTTTTCGGAAAAAAAGAAGTTGAAATATTTGTTGAAAAAAAAATTGTAAAATTTTTCGAAAAAAAAGTTTAAATATTTTTTGGAAAAAAAAATTGTAAAATTTTTCGAAAAAAATTTTTTTTTCCCTCCTTTATAATTCCCCACCGTTATACTTCCCCTCCCTTATACTTCCCCCTCCGTTATGCTTCCCCCTCCCAAACTTCTCTTTAAGGAAGTTCCCATCGGGGCCAGCCTTAGACTAGTACTTTTAAAAGTGAATGCGGCCGTAGCGTTAAGTTCAAAAGAAAGCTCTCGACGTTTGGAAGCCTACAAGTACTAGTTTGAAGAGCTTCCAACGAAAACTTCCTTAAAGAGAAGTAAAAATTTATGAGGGGGAAGTATGTATGTTACGGGTAGAAATTTGAAAGTTGTTTATTTTTCGAATTTTCAAACTTCAAATTTTAAATTGAACCTAGGAACTGCTAATATGTAGTTAGGGGCGCCTTGAAAGAGGGTGTCTCCGCATCGAAGCCTCCCTCTCAGCGGGCGTAAAGTGACGAGTTTTGTTTCTGTCACTGCGTACGTCTTTTGAAGTGGGTTATTTCCTGAAATTGTGTCAAAAACAAGGAGTGTCATGAATTTTACGACCAAGTCAGGAGATTCCCACGGAAAAAGAGGACGGAGAGGGGGCCTGGAAAGTGGGACCTCGAAGCAAGGAACCCCTGAAAATTGGTCAGTCTGTGTCTCCTCCTGTTGAATATCGGATTATCCTCCCTCCTTAAGGGTAAGAGTAGTTTGTAATTTAATAAGATATCGAGAATCCTTCTGACGACTTTATAATATTGGTTTTTTGTATAATATTAGTATAAATGTAGTAATATTAGTATAATATTAGTTAAATAAATTTGATTAAGATTTAAAGTTGATTTTATCCCCTCATGCCAGAAAAAGGTCATTAGATACAAAGTTTAGCCTATGACAAGTTTATGACAAGGATTTAAAATTTGTCCATTTTTTATCTCTAAAAGTTAAAAAGTCATAAGACCATTTTTTGGTCCATGACATAATAGAGAGGAAGTACAACGGAGGGGGAAGTATAAAGGAGGGGAAGTATAAAGCAGGGGAAAGTATAATGAAGAGGAAGTATAACGGAGGGGGAAGTATAACGGAGGGGGATAATTGAAGCACCCTTTTCCTGAAAAAGATTTCAGTAGCGAACCCCACTGAATTCCCTTTGACA
Source organism: Orius insidiosus (assembly GCA_014119065.1). NCBI lineage: Eukaryota > Metazoa > Arthropoda > Insecta > Hemiptera > Anthocoridae > Orius > Orius insidiosus. The sequence goes on along the minus strand of JACGAQ010000303.1, from coordinate 19,434 downwards.
AGATCCCCAAAGGGTACAGTTAGGTACCAATACAGTACAGTGTTGCCAATTTTTAGGCTAAAAAGGGCATTACTCAGCCCCTACAGGCCAATCATGGCAGAGCTACGTCAGTGACGTAGAGAAGCCGTGACGGAAGTCAATGCTTCAAGTCCAGCACCCGTGTCCTCCTGCTCCAGACCTGCATCGTCTCCCTCACAAAAAGCATCACACCTCTTGTCATTCACCATACTAAGCCCTTGGGTGTATTTATTGTTCGTACCAAAGATTTAAAACTTAATAAACAGACTAGGAACTGGAAGTATCAACATCTTTAAACGGTACAGCCTACCTGACATCTGACATTGACCTCCCAAGGTCACCCACATTCAGTTCCCGGCGTAGTACGCACATTCAGGTTCAGGTAATATCCTTCAAATTAATAAAAAAAATAATGACATTTGTCCTCCGATACTAAAACACTCCAAATATGTGTTTACAAAACAGTCGACAAATTTTTTCGTTCTCTGTGGTATGTTAAAAATTTATAAGAAGCCGGCATTTTTGTGAATTAATCAGATAAGTAAAGGAACCGTTTCATGCATTTGTTATTTATTTAAGTGATGTTTTGCAATTTTAGTATTATTATCAAAGGAATGTTGTTGTTTTTTAAAAAGTTTAGAGCATATTCACCTTTTAAAATGAAGTTTTACGATGAGGAGATAAGAGCAATGTGGTAGTCTCGAAACTGAGAAAAGACTGAACGGATTGAAAAATGTTTTTAATTCCGAAGTTAGGACTCAGAAAAGAAGGCAGGTATACTCGTTAGGCGAAGGAAGACGTTTCGCAGCGGTCACCGTCTCTTCCCCTTCTCTCGAAAAGCCATGGCCTCTCTCGCGACGCCTTGGCGATATAAGTATTAGCCGTTTTGAAAATTTACCTTTCGCCAACTAGTCGAATCATAGGATGATCTAACACCTTGAAACCGCCAAGGTGTCACTAAACTTCTTTTCGTTAAGCATAATACAACTGTAGTCCTAAAGTTTGAGCATTTTAGGCATTTAAAATGGTTTATTTTGATTAAAATTACGATAAAAAACATGTTTAATTCTACAATAATTTGCTAACTACCAAATAAATTGATCTTTTCCTTTCAAATAATTTATTTTGCCACTAAAAAATCAGTTTTCCTCTACTGGGTCTGGAAGATCCTGTACCCCTACTGGGTCTGGAAGACCCCGTAGAGTAGAGGGTGACAATAAATTGTCTTTGAGGAAGTTAAAACTTGGCATAAGATACCATATTATATGCAGCGTTGCAAAATTGTTCATTTTATGAAAAAGTCGGCTTGAAAAGGTTTTACTCTTATGATGGTAGTCGCAACTTTTATATCAGTAATTTTCCACACTTCATGGCCAAAACTACGGCCGAAAAAAGATAAGATAGAATCTTATCTAGATATGAAAATATCATTATCAATCTCTAAGCGAGATCCGGAGTCTGGAAGAATTCCCAAAAACAGTCTATCGAGGATATCACACTTCTCTTTGAGATAGTTAAAATCACGGAGAGGGGCCCTTATAAACTCCTGCGTTAAAACACTTCTTTATTATCATATTAAATTAACAATTTTTAACTCTAAATTATGTTTATAAACTGTAAAATTTCATTTGCAAATAAGCATTGGGTTTTTTTCCCCCGATAGCTAAGGTTGGTATAAATGATGGTCGTAAACCTCAAAATTTTCTATTCTGGAAATTGATAAGAGGCACACACGTTCTTCACCCAAAGGATTTTTATTTATATTTTTAAATTCATCTTCAGAAAATTTTTATATCAAGAATATAAAGTTAGAAATGTAAAACTTAAGAATCTTATCCAGTTTTTTGCTTCCGAATCATTTTTTATCGCCTGACGCCTACGTTGCCGGCGTTTGCAAGCCGTTGAAAACTACGTCAACAGGTTCTTATTTTATTCATCTCTAAATATTTATAATATTCAATTCTGTGATTAAAAACTAACGAAAGCAGAGTTTTTGAGTTCATTTACTTTTCTGATGTCTTCCTTCTATTAATTATTATTTAAATAATTTGCATGTAAGCATAATTTGAATATGGGTTTGATCGAACGCTAAGTAAAATTGCCAGGATGTATCAAACACTGATTTTTCAATGGATTTTTTAAAAAATCTATATCGTAATAATATCTATATTGTTTTTTGTTTCAGTTAGAGCGATGGAGAGTTTTCAAGATGCTCATTATTTCAAGTTGCCCAATCAGGGCAACATATATTCTTCGACGACCCTTCATTTGACGAACGGCTCCAACAAGGTTCTCATTGGTGTTCTCAAGCGGAAAATATTCTGTTGCGACCTTTTCAATGAGGAAAACGGAGTTATCAAACCAGTCGTGAAAGAAGTTCCATTCATATACATTCCACGTATGAAAATTGCATTATTCTTTTTCTTTTTTCTTATGTCCTTTAATCTTAGCTGGTGCTGAAATTATTTCAATGGATGCATTTAACCGATCGTCTACTAGGGATGAGTTTTTTATTGGAATAACAATCATTAAAGTAATAATTTAATTAATACAGTTAAGTTTGAACTGCGCATTTTTAGTGCTGCTTCATTGCCCAAAACAGTGACTCACAAAACTGTTCAGTTGTTGAGAAAGCTAAATCTTGATTTTTTTCGCTCGTACAAAAGTTAGACAATTGTCGATTGGAGGAGGGTTTTGTGGTCTGATCAAACAAAAATTAAGTCTTTTGGATTTTTATTTTATTTGTTTTTGGATTTGTTAAAATTTTTCAAAAGATTTTAAGTAGTTTCAAAGGATTTTTACTATATTTTTGAGTTTCCCTAGGTTTTTTTGAATGCTTTCTCTCTAACTGGAGGTTCTCTAGATTTAATAACAAGATATTTCCCATATTTCAATATTTTTATAGGATTCGGGCGTTTTCACTTTTTAGGTAGAAATAATGGGATTTTCGCCCAAGGGAGTTCCCTCTCGTAACGGGTGGACGTATGAAATTTCTCCCTTCTAAAATGATAATTAATGTAAAAAATTGATAATTTTTTTTACTCCAAAAATTTTTAAATAATATAAGGAGTATTTGGCGAAAATCGGAACAACGGTTCGGCTGCAGTGCAGTTTTTAAAATTTCAAATGTGCATATCTCTGCCATTTTTTCGAAATTCGAAAGTCGCTGACGATAATTTCTTGTTTAACTATTCAGGAAGGTTGTCTGAAAATCGATTGGAAACTGTGGCCGTAAAATGTTCCGAGAAAAATGCTACGGCTGGCCGGCCGGTACCACAGACAAAGTTGAGATCGGTAAAGATCAATATTCGATTTGAACATCCGGGGTCCCCAAAAACCTGACGTGGAGGGTATCACAATAACTTCTTTAACCCTTTCGAGACCGCGTCTGACGCTGGATTCTCTGCGCTACTGGCGCAGCACTTTTCTCCTCACTTCTCCCCGACCACTCCCGGCGCCCAGCAAAGTGACGAGTGATGCGATCATCACGTAGTTCATTTCTTCCCCAACAGATGGCCAGTTTTTGCATGTCGCTAGCGCCACGGGAAGCGAAGGTATTAACTATCTTAGAGAAATAGAGAGGCTTCCCGCTGGGCAACTATAGTCGCCTGCGGTCTCGAAAGGGTTAAGGAAGTTTTGGGCTAAAATTCCAAGACTTCTTTAACATGAAAAAAAAAAATGATTACATGGGAAATATCTCATATAGAAGAATATAAAATTTAACTAAACATGAAAAGGCTATGTATTCCGTTTTTCCTTACTTTTTTCTAGCGATTATTTCTTGTGGAAATGGGTATTTTTGCAAGATTTTCGAGAATTTCTTTAGGTTCTTTTTTTTTGACTGGATTTCTCTCCAACTGAATTTTCTCTTGACTTAAAAATATTTGCCACATTTCAGTATTTTTATCGGGGTTGGGCGTTTTCACCAGAACTTCTATGTTTTGAACAAATTGAACACAGGGTCGCACAGAGCTTATTGAAATTCTGCCCCTAAGCAAAAAATTTTTTGAATGGATTGAAAATTGCTCCATTTCTTTTCTCGATTGGCCTTCTCAATTCCCTAATATCAATCATGTTAAATAGGTACTTTTTTGTTTTTGTTTGCACCTTCACTTAAGTTTCGCAGACTTAAATAATTTAGGTCAACATTGCATAGTTTTTGTGAGTAACTGTTAAGGGAGTTGTGTGGTTGATTCAAACCTATCGTGATATTTGTTATTTTTCATTTAAGTATATTAATTTATCGCTTTTACAGGTTAACAATGATCAAAGTGCTGAAACGTACTTAAATGTTTACACCGAGCAGGATATAGAGGAAGGATCCGATCTTAATTTAGACAACATCGCTCAGAATTGTCTTACGTTAGAATTGACTTTCACCCCTTACCAGTTGATTCACACATTTTTATTTAACTCCGAATCTTCAAAAGAGGTGTGTGAAAAAAGCCTTGTTTTTGCCCCTGGGTTTTCCAGTCTTTTTGGTCTAGAAACCACTTTTTTACCAGATTTTTGGGCGTTTTGCTGTCCCCCCCCCCCCCCCCAGGAAGACTCTCAGGCTGAGTATTCCCCCAAGGATATTCTCTAAGAGGCAGCAGCCCTAAACAAATTTTTAAATATTAAAATTCAACATTTATTTTATCTTCCTAGAATGCATAGTCAGCAATAATTTGATACAGTTCCCTCTTGACTCCCCACTTTTTTCACTTTTTCTTCCTTTGTTTCTTCCCTCCATCATTCTCTCACTGCACCCACTGGCTCTCCTCCACACTTAGTTCTTTTTTATGGGTAATATTCCTACCTTTTTCAAAAATAAAACGAAGACCTAAAAAATTAAATCATGAAAAAAAAAAGTTAAATCGTAATTTCTCAATTTATATCATAGCATCGTAGTGTTCTTTCCTTGTTTTATACAAAAGAGCCTGATTGTTTTTAATTTTTTTTTTCCTTCAGGTTGTTTGGCTTTTATCTGGAAGTGATGCTAAAGTACACCTTTTTAGAGAGGATCCTCAGAACCACACTTATTGTGAAACTGAGATCGATGAGCTTTTTCCTGAATTTGGATTTTTGCCTAGCGTCGTTCTCTGGATGGACGTCAAACATTCTAATGACTACAAGAGGTATTCTAATTTTTTTTCTGTGTCGTTGACTTCTATTATTCCTCTAGACGGTTGACGGCATTTGGCTGCGAATGTGGATACACTAAGTTTCAAATTGTGAACACCCACGATGGAAACATCATGATGACCATTTCTAAACAATACGATTCTCCGATTTCATGCGTGCTTCTTTTTTCTTTAAGTAATCAAGAAAAACTGGAAGTACCTTCCGTTCTTTCTCGTTTTCCGTCAAGTAAGTTTGCAGCAAATAAAAACCTGAGATTTTTTATTTTTATTTTTAGAACAGAATTTAATCTCACCTCCAACAGAAGACGGTTATCATTTACTCATCATGAATACGCTGAGCCCGGCAGTAGTTTTTATGTAAGTATTCAATTTAAAATTTTGAATAAGATTTAAAAAATTATAACTCAATTATTTTAGGGATGTTGTTAACAACGGATTTGATGACAAGCATATATTACCAAATAGTGACAAATATGATGCTCCGCTGTGTACATGTGTTGCAGATATAAATATGGATGGAGAATTAGAACTCATGATTGGAACTTATGCTCAGGTAAAAACATTTTTCAAAACTCTCTATCATTAAAATGCATGTTTTTCAGGCTCTTCTTGTTTATAAATTTGATAAAGTGTGGAAATTGGCAGGAGCACATAATTTACCACACGCTGTACACTCGATTAACTACGTGGACATAACGAATGATGGAGTCAACGAATTGATTATCGTGACGGTATCCGGTATACACATTTTCCAGGTAATCATTAAGAACAAATTATTTTGAAATGAATTTCAAAATATTTCCACTACATGTAACCTTTTACAGCATATTCCTCGTGAAGTGCTGAAACTCTTCAAAGATCGTCTGATGATGTTAAATGATGCACATGAAGCTGACCAGAAACCTTAGTAACATCTCTTTCCATATGGACGAACATCCGTTTCTAAATCAAGCGGCCTCCTCATCTCTTCAGATTCCCTACAATATTTCTTCGTTTAAATTATGCAGTTTTTTGAAGGTCAGATAGACATCATTACTACCTTAACCTAAAATATTTTTAAAAAATGGTATCGTGCAATTTATAATGTTGTAAAAACACTTGGGACTCCTACAATTTTTATTTATTTATTTTATGGCACGGAATGAACATATCTTTTGCTCTGTGCTGTTAAAGAAATGGAAATTTTTTTTTTATTCTTTCTACTTTAAGACATCCTAATGAAATTTTAATCTAAAAAGATAGGATGTCTTGTGTTTTATTTTTTCTCGATTTTTAGTAATTTATGTGGGAAATAAGGGAAAATGATGAAAAGATTTAGACTTTAGCCCCAATTAACATAAAAATAAGTTGTACACAAGTTAATCGAAAAGAAAAGAAACAAACTCGCGTCGTTTTTTTTTAAAAAAAAGTTCGTTAGACACTTTATTCGTACGTTCGTTTTGTCTCGTCTTGTGCGCGGGCTCGCCGTCTTTCATTTATTCTCGTTCTGTGGCGCGCTCTACTAGGGCGCCTTGTGAATCCCCTGAGAAGAGATTCCCACATTCTGCCATCCTGAGAGAGGCGCTCGTACCCGAGCGTCCGTATGAAGTGGGCCAACGTGTCATGTGGTCTGCAGCGGTAGACGTAGCTTTTGGGCCTTCGCCGGCACCGACCCGTACGACGTCGAATCGATCTGGACCTCGTACGCCTTTGATCACGTAGGGGCCCAAAAAAACTGTTTTTAGTTTTGCCCATGGGAAGAAATTACGTCCTCTGTATGGCGACACAGTCTCCAACTTTGAAAGGGTCGTGGCCTCGTTTTTTATTAAACCTGTGAGCGTTTTCTTCCTGCTCTTTCAGGACTTGTTGCTTCGCCACTTGTCGTAAATCGTCACGGTCGTCACAGAACTGCTTCAATCACCGCCAAATACGGTAAATCATTAATGTTACTCATTATGTTATGAGAGCAAAAAAAAAAAAAAATAATAATAATAATAATTATGTACCTCTTGCAGATACCGTCTCATCCCATAAAAAGCATATGGCTTGATTGTTTGCCAAATTATGAGCAGTTAGATTGAAGCTCCATAACTGCCTTTTATAGAATGAGACAGATGTTGTCAGATATGGTGTTGGAAGACACTGTTGGAGGTCAAATGTGAACACCATTTTGGTAGGGTCAGTTGAACATTCTTCCTTGTCTGCTTTTTTAGCATCATATGCTTTTTGAGCATGGTTTCCTCGTCTTCATGCATAACCCAAAATCGCATCGTATCTAAATACATAGCCAAATCGCCGAAATGGCTAAACTTGTATAACAGTCTAACCATTATATTGTAGTATTATTTTTCTATACCGATAAACTCCTCATTAAAACACTATCCAATTTTGCCGAGGTAAAGCAACGACACTTGTTCAACCGACTTTTGGTTATACGCTTCTATGTCCTTTTCCTCGAAGTTCTCCCCGATACGTCGTGGTAAGAAGACTCGAAATACTTCTCCTTCTACATCCTCCAATGTGGCTGTGGCGGCTACGCCATCTACCACCACAACTTCAAACAAAAGAGTCACACCTCGCCACCAACAGAGCGGGTCACTAGATCAATATCATTCTGCTGGCCCTGAAAAGGGCCGTCGAACAAAAAAATGTAAAACTTTATTTATTGTTAAAATTCTTGTAAATTCAATATTATTTTGTAGGCCCCAAATAAGGCCGTTTAAAGAAATGGAAAATTGTATTAGAATAAATAAAGAAATCGGCCGAAATCCCCTAGCATTTCCCGGCCTCCTGATTGGCTGACGAGTTTCAGCCAATGAGGGGTCACGGAAGCCCTATATAAACCGGGGGATCGCCGAAGTTTAATCGGCTTCCTTCGTCTTTTCGAAAGCTTCGGACGATTCAGAAGTCCAGTCAATCGGGCGCTTATCGTTTTTCTTGCTCCCCTTAAGGTAAGCGTTGAGGGGGCGCTGGATCTCGGCGGCATGAGGCAGGCAACGACGGTAAAAGTTTATCATTGCTAGGAATCGGCGTAGTTCCTGGATTGTAGTCGGTTTCGAGTAGGCGAGTAGGGCATCCACTTTCGATTTTAAGGGCGCGATTCCGTTTTTGTTCACGTTATTTCCGAGGAATGTGACTTCTTCTTGTCCAAAGACACACTTATTGACTTTAATTGTCAAACCGTGCGTTTGAAGGCGCTCGAAAACTTTTCGGAGGTGATTCCGGTGTTCTTCCTCGGAGGAGGAGGCGATAAGGAGATCGTCAATGTAGGCGAAAACGAAAGGCAGGTCCCTGAAGATTGAGTCCATGAAGCGCTGAAAAGTCTGCGCGGCGTTTCGGAGCCCGAAACACATCCGTGTGAACTCGAAGAGTCCGAAAGGCGTGATGATCGCCGTTTTCGGAATGTCAGCTTCGGCTATCGGGATTTGGAAGTATGCCCTTTCTAGGTCCAGTGTGGAGAAAATACTTTTCCCGTGCAGGCCTATGTTTAAGTCGCCGATATTCGGGATGCTATAACGGTCAGGAGTTGTCCTATCGTTTAGACGACGGTAATCTCCGCAGGGACGGATCGAACCGTCTGGTTTATTCACGATGTGGAGCGGTGTTGCCCACTGGCTTTTTGAGGGCCGACAAATACCTTCTTCCATCATCCTTTGGAATTCTTGTTTGGCCGCTTCGAATTTTTCTGAAGGCAGGCGTCGCGCCTTGGCGGCTACTGGTTGTCCGGTCGTTTCAATGAAATGTTCGACGTTGTGCTTGATCGTGCCCGAGGCAAAAGCAGGCCGTGTGACGTCCTGGAATTCGCGAAGGATGTAGGCGGGACCGTACTCAGAACGTCGATAGCGGCGAGGACCGTTTTTGCGGTTGCCCTGATGCGAGTTTCGCGGTCTATTATACAACTGGTTACACTCCAATTTTTGAGAGAAGGGGTGTTCTTTTCAATATTACCGTTGACAAAGTTGATGCTTTTTAATATTTGTAAGCTTTTTTCCCAAAATTTGTGATGGCAACTGGATGGAGTCACAAAACTTCTTAGATCTTTTCCTCGTGACGGTGTAGATGATCCATTGACTGAATCGAACAAATTGTCGAAGAAAATTAAAAAGTCCGCGGTGTCGGCTGAAGTTGGTGGTATTGCCGTACAACCTGAAATTAAAGACAATTACAATTATTTTCCAACTTGCTAATGTACAAAGCATACCAGCTTTTACTACTAGAAATCTCATGATGGATGAAACCGAGTGGCTGAATACTTCTGCAGCATTTTTTACTTTCATTTTTTTAATTTTTTCCGGAATAACATGCTCATCTGTCAATTTATAGCACATCCTGGTATTGTCGGTCCCATCGTCGAATTTGTATAACGCTACAATGTCCTTCCAATAAGCTGTTTGTTTTTTTTTTCAATGGGTCGTACACAAATGTTGCAGGATTTTTCACAAGATTGTTCCTTATTCCTTTCAATAGGTGAGGAGGGTCGAAAATGTGGATCATGTAATGGAATAAAAATAGAAGAGTTGTTGTTAGGGGGGTAGCTGATTATTAATAATATGTAATATATTATAAGATAAATATTATATAATAAGATAAATATTTTTATTTATAAAATTATAAGAATGGTATAAAGTTATAAGTTAGGTAGTATGTAATGGGGGGGGGGGGGGGGAGCTTTAATATCGTTAATTTTAATAACTCGGACTTACCGCTGAGGGAGCTGAGCGATGATGGTAGCTAGACCGAGGTTCGTCAACAGGCCCCGATTTTCAGTAATTTCCATCCGACGAGGGATCTCTCCCCACTCCAAGGGACTCTTTATTTTCCGGGAAGGCATCTGATTGCTGACCCGGCATTTGATGGACTTTATAGTTTTTATAACTATTTCACCGGGTCAGCAGAGCCTCCCTCGAAGAATCCCTAATAAGAGGAGAGACAGGGGGAGATTGGAGATTTTGGTCCATTTTAATCATTACATATTCTCCCCCTACGTCGCAAAACCCGACGTCCCCGTCGGAAAACTTACCTCCGAGGGCCTGCTCACAGTCCCCGGCCTCTCTTACATCCCCCAGCGTACCTTTTGAAAAAAATAAAAAATAAAAAAAAAGGGGGAAAAAGGGGGAAAAAGGAAATACATAATACCTAACAAAACATAAATCAAAATCAAAATAAAATTATTAAAAGTCTAGTAAATTATATCAGGCTGGGGCCACTCTCTTCGGAAAGTTCCTTTATTTTGTGACCCCTATAACCTTTACAAAAAACAAAAATTACCCCTTATAAAATAGTTATCTTATAAAATAAAAACATTTTTATTATATCTAAAAGTAAAAAAAAATGTTGGGTAAAAGGATGCCAACTTTTCCATCTCAATGGCATTTATCTAACTCAGGCAGTTTTTTATGAGAAGAACTTCACCTTCTGGCATAGCTTAGCCGATACCAACACCTACTAAGCTTGGGGCAGAAAGAAGAGGCGCCTTCCACGAAGCCCCCTCCTACCTGAGCTGTGCCACCAATCTAGGTCCACTGACATCTTTTTACCTCATCTTAATACTTAAAACTTAAAACTGACTTAGAGCATAAGTGTGGCCATCCCAAATTACTATAACTTGATAATCAAACAAAAAAATTTTTTTTTCTTTTTTTTTTAACATATTCCTATTTTATTATTGATGACCGAAGAATAAAAATAAAAAGTTGAACAAAATTGAAATTGAATTGATCTAAACAAAAGATCAATAATATAAAAAAAATTTAAAGGGGATTAAATTTTTTTAACATAAACTTACTGACATCAAAACTATTTATAAATAAAAATAGGTATTTTAAAAAAATTAAACTTACACAACTCAAATTCAACAAAATTTATTAATTTATATTATTATTACTTTATTTATTTATTTTAAATATTTATTTATTTATTTATTTATGTATATAAGACAATAATATACGTAACCTAACAACCTTTCAACCAGTTTAACTATAGCAGGTCTTATGCCACACTCAGCTGTCAAACAATTATAATTTTTTTCTTTTTTTTCATTTTACCTATTTATTTATTTTTTTTTTGTGATTTTATTTTTTACCTTTTTTTTTTTGTATTTTTGTATTTTTTATTTTGCATATACATGTTGGTTGGCTGGCCTGCTGACAAATCTCGGCGTCTCTGCTCCCTCATATATAATTTTTTTTTTTTTTTTTTAACTTTTTTTTTTTTTTATAAGTCCGAGTTGTTATTAACCGTGAATACACCGATTTTGAGAATAATAACTAAATTTACAAAAAAATATAAGTAGAGGAAAAATTCCAAAATAAAGAGCGGCGTGAGAAATTGTTTTTTTTTTTTTTTATTTGCATTCCTTTATATTAATATTGCAAATACAGCAAATTCCCACGCACGTCCATTCTTTAAGGAAGATAAAAAAAAATTGCAATTCGTAAAAACTGTTATGAGAAACTGCCCTCGTGTCGTCTTACTTTTTTCTCCCTTAATATCAAATTACGGCTAGACAATACTTGCCGTTTAAAATTTCTACTCTGTTTAAAAATATTTCTTTTCCTTTTTTTTTCACGAGGGCCTAATGTTAAACTAATCCCCTAATTCAGTCCGTTTCAATCATGTCGAGACCCAAACAAGCCCTAAGTATGGTAAAAAATAAAATGACTCTAAATTATGCCAAACTGATAATGAAAATTTTGAAACAAAACATAATAAAATTTAAAAAAGAAAAAATACTATTTCCCACTGTGCCAAGTGGTCTCCAGGGTCCAAAATTATATCATACTGATATCTGCGGCATAGCCGGCCTTTTAAAAAAACAATTTTTCGAAACCACTTGTATCCTTCCTGAAGTTCTTTCTTAGAACAAGACGCGGCCCCCCTAAGCATTTGGCTTCCCCTTAAACCAAACACCCAGGAGTTGGTTGATTCGGGGCCCACAAAATGGAACCCCTGGAGGAGAAGGTGTCACGACATACTGTCGCCTTCAAAGAAAATCTTTGGCGTCCCCCAAAAACTCGTTTACGAACCCTTCTGAGCTCGCAAACGTAGAAAGAGAAGATGGATATGACTTACTGTCATCTTCGAAAAGAATAAAATTTTCCTGTTGTTTCTCGTTAAAGAAAAATTTCATCCTTCGCGGCGTCTCTCTTTAAGCACCCTCACGGAACCTACAAACCTCTTTCCATGAAGGAACTTCTTCCCCCGTTTTAATTCATAAGGGAGGAAAACCTTAAGTCGCGCTCGAGGACCGGACCAAAGGTCCGTAATAAAACAAACAAATAAATCAACAATCATCATAAATCATAAATCATAAATCAACAATATATATATAAAAAATATCCTCTTCAGGAAGGGTTAAACCAGTTCCCGACAATTTTGGGGGGAACCAGGAAATTCTCTGCAAATATTATGCCGACGCGAAGCAAAGCCTGGCACCCATAGAGGCGCGAATGGGCTCAGGGCGCAGGGCGCCTCTGCCCCCAGGGCATCCACGGGCATAATACCTTTTAATTCGTCTTACGTTGACCGCTTCATATGTCCATTTCCCATGCTTGATAAGCTTTAGTATCTCCGCACGTATTTCTTGAAATCTGGAGATGCTGGAGATGTTTGGCCAGACAACATCCAGACATCTCCATCTCCAACTCGTGCATAACTAGATGGTATGTTAGGAGAACCTACTTATCCCTCAAGGAACTTTGCTGTGGTATTCGCGTCAGCCTTGACCATTGCTTTGGCCACAGAGAACTTAGTGGTCATGCAGGTCGCGACGATGATGAGCTTTCTCGAAGAAACAGACTGATTTAAAGGTAAAAACTACCTAAATACTCAATAAACACATAAAAAATCCCTAAAACTACTAAATTTCAGCTAAAAACACACAAAAAAAAAAAAAAAAAAAAAAAAAAAAAAAAAAAAAAAAAAAAAAAAACTCAAAATACTTGATATTCATAAAGGTGTATTCACGTGTAATAAAACAAAATGGGGGGGGGGGGGGAGAAATTAATGAAAAATTAATAAAAATTGAAAATGAAGAACGCCCTCTCAAACGCTTCCACCGAAACAACAAATAGTTGTTCCCCTAACTGGTTAGTGGAATTTCTTTTGCGTTGAGAGGAAACTAAATTTTGAAAAAACAAGTAACAAAAAAATAGGTAGAGCAAAGAGGAACGGCAACGTACCTTGCTTGCACTTCCTGTAAGGAAGGACGGCCGCCTCCACCACTTGTAATGGAATAAAAATAGAAGTTATGGAAGAAAAATAGAAGAAATTCAATTACCAATGTGTAATATGTAATGATTAAAATGGACCAAAATCTCCAATCTCCCCCTGTCTCTCCTCTTATTAGGGATTCTTCGAGGGAGGCTCTGCTGACCCGGTGAAATAGTTATAAAAACTATAAAGTCCATCAAATGCCGGGTCAGCAATCAGATGCCTTCCCGGAAAATAAAGAGTCCCTTGGAGTGGGGAGAGATCCCTCGTCGGATGGAAATTACTGAAAATCGGGGCCTGTTGACGAACCTCGGTCTAGCTACCATCATCGCTCAGCTCCCTCAGCGGTAAGTCCGAGTTATTAAAATTAACGATATTAAAGCTCCCCCCCCCCCCCCATTACATACTACCTAACTTATAACTTTATACCATTCTTATAATTTTATAAATAAAAATATTTATCTATTATTTATTAACGAGGGTTGTCCGTAAAGTAAGGTTCCCAGTGATTTTTCACTTGGTAAAAAATTTTTAATTCGATTAATAAGTACATATTTGGAAAATTCAGACTTTAAACTATTTTTCTACGTAGTCGCCTTCGCGGTCAATGCATTTTTCCATACGGTTTTCTAGCTTTTTAATGCCCGAGTCAAAGAACTCTGCCGCCAAGCCTCTCAGATACCCGAGAACCGCCTCTTCCAGCTCTTCTCTGTCGCCTCCTCATCATGGACGTCAGTACGCCCGTTCTTAAATTCTCTGCACCATTTACGCACGTGTTGCACGCTCATGCATTTGTCTCCGTAAACTTCGGATAGCTGGGTGTGGATTTCTGCCGGCGCAATATTTTTTGCACACAGAAAACGGATCACCGAGCGTATCTCACACCTGGCGGGCGAAGCGATTGGAAGATCCATCTCGTACGGCTGCCAAATCAAGACGTCTGAGCTCCGCACGAAGCTCGGAAGGGTGGGGATTTGGAGTGGGGGAACCAAGGTAAACTACAGAATCGCGGGATCCACCGAATAGCGTTTTTAAGGACTTTAGCGCAATGGGAACCTTACTTTACGGACAACCCTCCGGGGAAAAAATGAAACTTCAGCATAAAATTGGCCGACTTTTAAATCACGTTCAAATTTTTGCAATGGATATTTCGCCCCAATCGGGATCGCCATATCTACATTATGCTGAATAATTGTATCTCCTATTATTCCCTTTTGTGTCGCAATCGTGTATTCGGCCTCACTGGATGGAAATTTAGCTAGTTGTGCATGAATAAATATTTTATTAGTTAATCCAAAATTTTCTAAATTATTAAGTACTATATTATGCATCTTAAGATACAAGATAGCCTCAGCATCATCAAATAAAGGAACAACTTCAAATATTTTATCTACAGTTAATCGTATAATATTATTCAAATATTTTATCTATATTAATCGTATAATATTTATCTTAATATATTACATATTATTAATAATCAGCTACCCCCCTAACAACAACTCTTCTATTTTTATTCCATTACAAGTGGTGGAGGCGCCGGGTATTAAAAATCTTTTGTAGGTCAACCATTACTAACGGTTTATCAAAAAAACTCCAAAACATAATATGCCTATTTAATGTAGCACAGATATCAGGTCGAAAACTAGTAAAATTAGGTGCATATAAAAATTGAACTACGAGTTTGCCTAATTCTAAAACACAAGCATCATCTATAGTAGTATCAGCAGAAGGTATTATTAATTTATATGGTTTGGTTGTATCCATCCAAGTACGTGTAAGTACTTCATCATATTTTAAATAAAATGGCATAGGCCGCAATTCCTTAAAAGCTGAAACTTCAGCATAAAATTGGCCGACTTTTAAATCACGTTCAAATTTTTGCAATGGATATTTCGCCCCAATCGGGATCGCCATATCTACATTATGCTGAATAATTGTATCTCCTATTATTCCCTTTAGTGTCGCAATCGTGTATTCGGCCTCACTGGATGGAAATTTAGCTAGTTGTGCATGAATAAATATTTTATTAGTTAATCCAAAATTTTCTAAATTATTAAGTACTATATTATGCATCTTAAGATACAAGATAGCCTCAGCATCATCAAATAAAGGAACAACTTCAAATATTTTATCTACAGTTAATCGTTCGATAAATCCGTCAATCATTGACAATCTTAATATATTACATGCAATAGGATTTTCATCATCACAACATGCTACCACTTTTTTTAGCAATTTTTTCCTGGTTAACGTCCGATAACCATCTAATGTCACTTGATCAGCTAACACTTTATACATAGCATACACTCGTTGTAATTGAGCACTAACAACACTTTCTATTAACAATTCATGCTTTAATGGAGGCGGCATAAATTCATCAGGTAAATCACGGAAAAATAAAACTACGCTGCTTGGTTTAATATTCAAAACTAATGGTTCATTCAATGATACATCGGAGAATTGAACGCTATTTACGGAATTAGCTAATTTGTTGATTTCAGAATCAGACAATCTGAAACCACTCTCTGCGAAATGTCTAATATAATAGTTTAACATAACCAAGAAATTCAAATATTTAGTTTTACTTTGTACAATAAAGGTGAAGAATGGTATATAAGCAGATGTTTTCAAATTCTTAGACTCCATAAGTGCATCAAGAATGCAAGCAAAAATTGGAGGTGCAGTCATCTCATCAACAATCGTTTTATCTATAGTATACTCTTTAGGAGCGCCATATGAAGGTAGATATCGGGTTTGTGAATATAACGGGTATGGAATTGCATATAATGGATCGAGATTATAATTCACAGAACCTGCAGTTGTTGGCAGAACATATCCAGTCTGATTCCATTTACTCTTCGATTTACCTCTTTTAACGTTCAAAATATCATCTAGATCCAAATTAATTGGACCTACATAACCATTAGTTAATAAAAAGTTTCTTATCCCCTTATCTATGAGAGTACAAGTGTTGGGCGTTAAATTATTTGTAGTATTACCTACACTAAACAACAATTTAGCAATGACACCAGCGAAGAATACCTCTGTATTGCTCTCATTTAAACATTGCTCAACATCGAGTTGCAATATAACCTGATTTGGAAACAACAGAGACATAATTATACTTTGAAAATCTCGCCTGGTTGTATCATCGACCGTTCTAGGCAATATTTTCAACAAAGGATCTGTACGAACAATAGAAGCTTGTAACGCATTAGCAAAATCAATATAGGAAAATACACTCATTCTGATAGTTGGTACAATAAAGGCAAACTATATGTTATAGAAATATAGCTAGATCGTGGTAAAAAAGTAAAAAACCTTTGTAATTGAGATGGTTTTGCTATTTGAATTCTTCGCAAATTTTTCTTGGTGCTTGATAACGTATATTCTTCAAACAACGATGATGCGCGCATTTTGCGATAAAAAAATAGTCGAATCCACGTATACTCTGACAACGGTGGTTCAGCAATCACCATTTCAGCGGCTTCTTTAGTAATTTCGTGCAAACATGGTAGAATAAATACATCTGTTAAAAATTTTGTGGGCTTTGATTCATAAATAAACGATGTTAAATTAGCCTCAAATATACGTCTTACTTCCTCTAACGGTTCAGCCAGAAAATTCACGTCAAATCCAACGAAACTGGGATCCACTATAGTATCCAATTCGTATTTTACAGTGTGTGGAATACGATATATAACCATTAATTTCTTTACCTCTGAAACAACTGTTGAAATTAAATAATTCAAGAAATTCTCCCAATCTGTAAATTCCACGTTACTGCGATGTATTTTACCTTGAAATATAAAACCGTTGCAATAAATCTACATGTAACGTAAGTTCACGATTCATTCCATTTACTTGACGTGGTGGAATCCATTCAATTTGATCAACATTAATAATACTCTTATCATAAAAACAATTTTTTGAACAGAAAATATAAATTAAAAAATATGCAGAAAAACTAACACAAAATTTGACTAGGCACAGGTAGTGAAGGTATCCTAGGAACTTATATTATAGATAAATTAATTTTCATCACTGCAATTATCACAGATTAATAATTGAACCTTTTCACCCGATTGGTTCATGTTGGCACAATCTAGGTGGTAATTTTTTTCACAGATGTCGCATTCAAATCCCATTGATTGATTATCTATCGACCTCGTGCACTTAAAACAAATCCCTTTATAATCGTCTGGTACTTTATAATCGTCTTTTTATTCCCGGGATTTTCCGCTGGGGGTTTTCGTTCGTTTTTTTTTAAATTCTTTTGGAGCAGCGGCCGCTTTCTTGAAAACTCTAATTTTACTTTAATTTTGTTTTCCCTTTTTTTTTCCTGTTTCTTTTGCTTGTTCTTTCTCCCTCTTCTCACGCTCTTTTTTTTCTAACTCCTCCCGGTATTTCTTTCCAGACAGAACTGAGCTCGACACGTTATTCTTTACAGCTTTTTTTCCCTTTCTTTTTGGAGTTAATGGCCATGTTAGAAGATCTCGAGGAGATTTTTTGGGAGTTTTTTTAGGAGTTTTTTTGGGAGTTGTTGTTTGTGGAGTCTTTTTTGTTGGATCTATTGGTCGTCCTATCGGAGTAATGGGTGAAATCGTAGTCGGCGAATTATGTGGCGATTTTTCAATGGTTTCGATTTCAATTTCTTTATAAACGTCGACTCCAACAAGTGGATTTTCATCTAAGACCATTTCTATTTCGTTTTCATCAAAAATCCAATCACAATTATTCAGCATTCTTTCAAATGTATCATTGGCTGTAGCATCACAACCTACTGCGGCGTCATTATCATCTACTTGAATGTCACTCGGCGTCATGAAAGAGTTAAAAATCGAACGAAAAATGTTTAGATTTTCATCTCCAGTGTGCGAATTTTTCAGTATTTAGATCCTATCATCTCCTATTAAATTCTTGAACTTTTCGTAAGTGATGGTGGCGTTCGGCGATGGTTCAGTCAGGCAGACGTCGCGATTTGAGTCAATGGATTCAATTGTGTTTGAGGAGCCCAGGAATCGAGTGAAATCAATGTTTTCAAAATTCCAAGGAAAAAGCCCCGTCGCCTTGAAACCGTTTATGAGGGTTTCTGGCTTCAAGTAATTATCAATCGCTTCCTTTAATAATGGTGCCATAACAGCTTTCGAAAGTCTTTTCCCTGGAAAATTGCTCAAATACTTTGAAGCGACAGCCTTGAATCCTGCTTTTAAGGGTCGAAAAGCAGCCACGTCTGCTGGTTGCAAGATTCTTGTAGAGTTGGGGTAGAAGGCCACTAATATTATTTCAAGTTTGGTGCAGAGTTGGGCTAGCTGTAGGGTCATGTGGCTCTTGTGCCCGTCGACGAAAAGTATTACAGGTTTCTCAACGTTTTCTTTTGTTAAATGAACATCGAAAATATTGGCGATGTATTCGTAAAAGCCTTTAGCCGTCATCCAACCAGACTCGCTGTGTCCTAGCCCCCAATTTTTTGGGACAGTCATTCCTACCTCCGCCGGAACACATCTTTTGTACGGGAAGAAAATCGTTGGGGGCACTATCGTACCCGCGGCCGAAAATGCGAATAGAACCGTCGTCGTTTCCTTCGCCGGTCCCCGATCGACTTCTAAAACATTTTTGTACCCTTTAGTTGCAAGTACAGGTCCTCTTTCAGGATTCAGTGGAAAGCCTGACTCGTCTGCATTGAAAACCCTTTCTGGTGGAAAATTTTTAATATCAATATTATAATCTAGTTTTAGGGTTTCTTCGATGTTCAAAAACCACTTCTTTACATCTGCCTTAGAAACAGAGGCAGACGCCGCTGTAACTGCTTCAGGGGCCCTCGTTACTATTTCGGGGTGCCTATTGAGGAATCTCTTCACCCAGTCACGCCCTGGTAAATCGTTTTTAAAAGGGGTCTTTCTCTTTGCATTTTGTACTATTTTCTGCGCACTCTCTACTAGATCTAATTTTCTTTGAGGGAAACCTTTTTTCATGCTCGATATAATCCATTCCACCAGGACTTCCTCTTCATCCCCCGTCAAAAATGGGAGGGGTCCAAATGAAGATTTTGTAAAACGTTCGCTCAATCTAAACAATAAAGTAGACCTTGGAACGCAATACT